>JAZDUH010000135.1:3267500-3787500 GCA_036419115.1 Scarus forsteni
AGTCTTTTGAACAGCTCTCTTCACAGAGCGTATATCCCATCTCTGTTCTAGATAATGGATGGATGGACTTTCGGGCTGTCACTTTAGTGCATTATTTAGATTAATTAATTACACCGCAAATTAATGCACTAAAAAAATTAATTGCGATTAATCATGGCACACAAACATTTTAATATTGTCCAGCTGGAGGACCCGTACATGGCAGTGGCACGCCACTTCACACATGCATCTCTAGTAAAACCAAACAAAGCCCAGGTGACAACAGGAATAGCATATTTAAGACTTAGTCTTATTTTATTTTTGAATTTATTTATCTATATTTGTACTACATTCTTTAATAATGCATCAGGCCTAATTGTTTTGCTGGATGTCCTCGACCTTTTTCTTATTTTGAATTTGATTTATGAAACACACTTAAAGTGTAATTTGAGTTGCCGGATTGAGCTTAGAATTTTCTGGACAAGTTACCCTGACTTTGGTTTTATTTAGTCAACAATAAAAATGTGGATTTACAAATCTTCACTTCTTACTGTATTCATTTGATTAGTCCTGCACTACAATTTTATAATATCCTAGAATTCAAATTCTTCATTTGGGTACTTTAAGCAGATATGAGATTAAAATACAATTAATTAGATTAAAGGGACTGTGAGGAGAATTTGTTTCCAGCGACATAAAGACTCGGCTACCCATGAGCACGCACAGCGACTGTTGTAATGCTGCCTCCCAGTAACCTCGGAACTGCGAGTGACATCATCTCTGAGTTCCCAGTAGGAAATTCTGACTTCGGGGGACGTTCCAGTTGCAGTTTCCTACTCGGAACTCGGAAATTCCTACTTCTGACTACAACTGGAACGCACCACAGGCCAAAGGGTGTGTGTGATGTGATGCTACTAAAAATGCAGCTCGGACCTTCCTCAGAAGTCTGCATTGCTTTACAACTTCTTTTTTCAACAACTTACAGGATGCAAAGCGATGAGGTAATGTATCTCTTTCTAGTTACGTAGCGGTAGTTTTTGATGTGTGACAACAAGCAATTTTTGGAAAACTTAGTATCGTAGCTTTGTAGCCAGCTATATATCGCTACTTACAGCCCGGTGCTCTAAGACGTGTCCAAATAATATAAATTTGCTCTAGTTTTAATTGTCTTGTTCCCGAAGTTGAGTATCCAGGCCAGTCCAGCCCTGTCCGACCCGACTGCGAAGCTAAGGAATAGCATTTATAGATAACCTATTTTGATGCTATAAAACTCATCTTAAAGTGTGTATTTCCATCAGGCATATATCTAAAAGTGAGACTTTTTTGTAATTACTTAGAAACTCCTCACAATCCCTTTAATTAATTATAAATCCGGTAATTAATTAGATTAATTTTTTAATTGTCTGACAGCACTAGACTTAACATGCACTTAAAACTCAATTTGGCAGCCAGACCTAACACTGATGCATGGGCCATGCTGACTACATAAGTGACACCTAAGTAAGCTAGTACCTTTTGCATGAGACTATTGTGAGTTCTCTGAGGATCATACCAATAAGGTTCAAGCTTTTTCTAATCAGCAACTGTTTTGCAGACAGGAGATCAACATCCCAATATAAAAACAATTACAGCAATGCATAATACCATGTACATCCAGATAAATATACTAGAAAAATTACAAAAAATGCAAAAGACAAATCCAATTTTCGATAAGCCTTCTTATCATTTCTTAAGTTAAGCTATAAACACTGATACTAATGAGTTTTTCTGACATTTTGTTCAGCCTTTAAAGGCATCACGCTGACAGCCAGAGGGAGGAAGCTGAAAACCAGTGTTTAACAGACGAGATCAGTTATGAAGGATAGACTTCATCTTTCCCTGCAGCTGAACAGAATAAAGATCTGATAGGTGGAGTTGAAGCTCACCTTTCATGGACTGAATTACACCTTTTTTGCCATCCTTTAGTGAGAAATTAAAATGTCCATTAGCTGTGGGCTTGGCAGCAGGAATAATCGAATGATACTTTGTATTGCTGCAGAATTACAGCTGGGCATAAAGTTCTGAAATACAGAAATCCCAGCTCTGACATTTCTGGCACCGCAGCAGAAACTGAGTCACCGTTATCGATCAGAAACTCCGAATGAGAAAAACTGCCTCAGCCCGATGCGGGGCTCCTGGAAACACGACTCCCCGGGGCGAGGACGCTGCATGATGTTGACTGTGTTTTACTCGCAGGCTTTCAGCAGCAGCAGCTGATATTTACTTGTCATATTAATCTCCATGAATCTGTACAACCTGCTGAAAACACAAAACACTGCCCCTGCATCTTTTCTCCTCTATTAACTCGTATTGATTCATACCTGCATGTTTGCTTTTGTTCAAAATATTACAAAGAAGGGAAGAGCTGCTGGCTATTTTAGTGTAAGGTAAAAATACAGAGAGCAGGACAAAAACATAATTAAAGTAGAAATGATGAAAAACTTTTATTCTGCTGTGAGCTGTGCAGCTACAGTAAGTGAAGGTTAAAGGTGGCCCGAGGATTCTGTTTATATTTCTGTTTATATTCAGTTTATCTCCAAAGCTTGTCTCTGTTTCTTATTCCTCACAATACAGTTGAGTTTTTTTTAATACTGGCAAAGTCACAGTTTTATGTTTATTGCTCACAATATTCTCAGTTTAAGGGCTTGTAAAAGTAGAACTATAGCATGTTTGTGGGTGAGAGTAAAAATGACGATGGATAAAGGGAAGGGTAAAGAAACAGGGCCAAGTGGTTTTCAGAGTGACTCGAGGAAATAACACAAAAAGAGCAAATATGAGACCCAGTGACCTTGGTGTGTGACCTTGTGCCTCTTGAGTGTAATCAGATAATCAAATCAGAAGGGCAATTTGTGCCAAGTTGCATAAATATCATTCTATCAATCAATCCTTATTTGTGTAGCACCAGTTCAAAATAAGTGTTCTCTCAAAAGATTTTATAACAGAAACATGCATATGCATGCATCTATCTATCTATCTATCTATCTATTAGGGGTGCAATGATACACATAATTCACAGTTCAGTTCAATACGTTTCTGTCACGTTCGATAATTTTTCGATACAAAATATGAGAAATTTCAATGCCTTTTTTACTTGTGTTTATTAAAATAACCCACATTTGTTTCAACTCAGAGTACATTTTCAGTAAATTGAATTAAATGTAACTCTTGCAGCTAAACTAGCCACATTCTTCCGGTGTCTAAATGACCCAGGTAAAGTCTGTAGCATGTGTGCTGCTTGTTGTTTCTGTCTGGTTCCACTTGTTTTAACACCGGGATGATGTCGGCATTCGTTGTATTTCCACCGACGTAGTTTAGCATCGTGTTGCACTTCTGTTGTGTTTTTACTGTTGTGACATACTGTTGTGTTTTTGTCCATGACACGCTTACCATCAGGGTCATACTTAACACGGAAGCCAAAGTTGTCCCAAACACTAGATCTGAATGATAGTGGAGGGTCTTCAATTTCAGCTGAAGGTAAAGCACTCTCCATGTTGTAGCGTCCTAGCATATGTAGCTTCTTCCGGGGAGGTGCTGCATGCGCAGCTCAGAGGATCTGTGCTTGACAATGCAGCCTGTAGTAGTCAAACGCAGATTCACTGAACTTTCAGCGCATAGCACCTTGTCAGAAGTTGATCAAATAAAGAAATACAAAATTGCGTATTGTTCGGTTCATAGGGTGTACCGAACCAAGGCCACTGTATCAAATGGTTCAATACAGATACATGATACATGATACAGATACATGTATTGTTGCACCCCTAATATGTATATGTGTATAAATATCTATCTATCTATCTATCTATCTATCTATCTATCTATCTATATATATGTATATATACAGATATATACAGATATATATATATATATATATATATATATATATTTGTGTGTGTGTATAAATATATATATATATATACACACATATATATACATATATACATATATATATATATGTGTGTATACATATATATATATATATATATATATATACACACACAGACACACACACAGACACACACACACACATATATATATATATATCTATATATATATATATACACAGAGATGTATCATGTATCCATCCAGGCAGAGGCAAATGGACTAAAGATAAGAATTTTTGATAGCCATAAACCCATGGACGCCCAGACCATAAGGCTGTCCTCATTACAAGATTAAAGAAAGACATTCTTCTTTAGTCTCTCATGAAACATGCTACACAAAAAACATTTGAAGGAAAACAAGGACAACATCACATCATTGGAGATCAAATAAAGGTGAGAGCACAGAGACAGAAAAAGATTAAGATGAATGGACTAAAAAAAAAAAAGAGCATCAGAGGGTTAGAAAATAGATAAAGTATGACAAATACAGTATTTAAAGCTAGCATCACGAGGAAGCAAGTCTACAAAAGATGTCACTGACTCCTCAGGCAGGTCATTCTAAAGTGAAAGAGTTCTTATGGAAAAAGCTCGATCACCTTTAAGTCTTATGTCATGACCTACGAATGACCAGGAGGCCCTCGCCTGATGATCTGAGGGTCTGATTGGCTCCAGAGGCATCAGCAGCTTGGGGCAGGCCAAGAGGACATGAATATGCAGTAGCCAGCTATAGAATAAAGCATAGTAAACAATATATATATTTTTATACTGTAATTTTTTTTTACAAACTGTATAAGTAAAAAACGTTTAGATTTTTATTATGTTTAATTTATATTTATTTGTATTTTTGTTTAGATATTATATATTTCTTTTCAATCTGTATTACTGATCTGCTACTGTATTATTAAAGTACTATATGATCAAATCTATTCTAATCTAATCTAAAAATCATCTGTGAAATCTTAAAATCAGATTGGAACGCTAATGAAGAGAAGCAAGGATAGAGGCGGTGCCGTCTGTATATAACCTGATTACTGATAGACAGTTAAATAGATTTAACCAGCCTATCTGGGTAAGAACCTCTAGAAAGTTTATGTGAATGGGCGAAACCTTTCAAAAGCAAATCTGTTAGGTGATTGGTAGTCACTGTCCTTATGGGCCAATCAGATAATGTTGGAAAAGGAGTGGAAACACCCATTCTATCAAGAACTGCTTCAGTGTAGTTATTTGTTCATCGTTCAATGAAGAAATGTGGTCCAGATCTGATAAAACTACTGCTGAAGCTGTTAGCATCTATGCTAATGTCTGCACTTCCTGCTGCCATCTTGTGAGTAGCTCCCACCTCTCCCTGCTTTAAAGGATAAGTTCGGTTTTCCGCTTTCAGCGCGGCAGCTGTAAAGAAAGTTTCCAGTTCAGAGGTCAGCACAGTCACAAAAACATGGGTGGAGCGACCCCGGACTGTCTTGGAGGAGTAGCCCGAGCGGACCATGATGAAATATTGGTGAAACTAATGAGTTTTTGGACGATTAATGCAGTTTTAGGAGCGGCGCTATACATGCCCCGTGTGCTACCATTATACGGATGTCCGCCGCTCAATTTTGGATCTAAATATCTCCCGAAGCACTGTTTGGATCAGGAAAGCCTTCTGGGTGAGTATATTGTTCTACTTCATTCTATAAACAATGTGAAAGCTGTAGAAACCGAACTTATCCTTTAATGGATGATGCTTTGGGCTGCTCTCAATCGCTGTACATTGGGGCATGGTGATATGGATCAGCCTGACTACAGACAATCAGGTGGATACAGTTTGTGTGTTCCTTGTTAAATACTTTTTGAATTAAACCATGTTTAACTTCAAGTATATTAAATGGTCAGTGAACCTTTTTGCACCAAGCCCCCATTGAACATCAGGAAATGTAAACTTTTCTCAGCATTTCAGTAAAAACTAGCATAAGTTTTGTTCTGTAACTAACCCACAGCCTAACTTATTTACACATATTGGCTTAAAAAGTTCATAAAGTCTGGCAGTAGGTTGTTGTTTTCACCAAAAAGACTGAGACAAGCCCACTGTACACCTCCTACCAGGCAACAATCTTCAGATGAAGTTATCAACCAGCAGGTGAAGAGGTGGACCACCAGGATGATAATGAGAATGATATTTCTCTCTGGGGAGTGTGTGGGCCTAGAGCACCAGAGAATAAGAGCACATAATGTAATCAACTTTGGCCAGACAGAAGTACGAGCTAAAGTGATAATAAAGAGTAACTGGGGGTGTAAGCAAACTTGTTCCTGATCATATTTCTTTCTAAAACAGTGGTTTTCAAACTTTGTTCCTCAAGGCAAACCTGAAATTGAGCCAAAGTCTTGAGGCAAACCACATTTAAAATAAAGCAAAACAGCCCCTTTGACAGTCATCAGTTAATCAATCAAACCAGCTTCTCTCCCAGGACAGAGCAGAGGCTCTTATTCATGCTTTATTACCCTTAAAATGATATTTTACAGGTTCTGCTGTTACAAAATTAAGCATCCAGGTTACTGAGAAACATCAGAAAGACATATCATATTGATTTTAAAGTCTTTTAACTGGCTACCTGTATCTTTAATAAAATGATTTGAAGATTGTTTTCTTAGATATTAATTATCTTGATGGTCTTGGTCCCTCTGATTCATCTGATTTGCTTTTACCCAATAAAGCCCACGGGTCTTCATGTAGTGGTCTTATAATAGTTCCCAAAGTTAAAATCTTAAACAGACTGTGAAGCTTCTTTTCATTGTTTAATAAAATATGAAAAATAAAGCACATTCATGCAATAAAATGGATGGTTCAAATGTTAGCAGTTGTGCAAAAATTGTGCCAAAATTCCAACTATGGAGATATTGACCAGGAGTTAAGTTAAAGTCCTTGGTTTAGAAGCCTGATGGCCTGGGGTTAAAACCTGGCCCAAGGGGACATGTCCCCCCCCTTCCACAAAGTTGTCCTCCCAAAAAAATCCCATTCAAATAAGATTTTTCCAGTTGTATAGTAACGTGTTTTGACAGTAAAGCTTCTTAAAAACACATTGTCAGGGGTGCTGGTTTGGCGGAGTGGTTAGCAATCAGGCACCCCATGTACTTGCTTCTGCCGGTCCAGGTTCGAATCCCACCTGTGACCAGTTTGCAGAGCATCTTCCCCTACTCTCTCTCCCCCTTTCACAAGCCTATCCACTGTCTCTCTCCTATCAATAAAGGCACAAAATGCCCAAAAAATACATTAAAAAAAACCAACACATTGTCAGACAATTTAAACTGTTAAAGGTTACAACCCCCCTCCCCTCACAATGGTTTGGTCCAAACAGCTGCTGCAGCCTAGAGCCCTGTAAACACAAAGGCATGCGGACAAAGTAAGTGTATTAAAACACAGAATGGCTGATAAGTTGTTTATCACTCCACTTGTTCAACAAGCACAACATGAAAAGCAAAATTTCAACTCCTGTGTTCGAGGTCTGCCAACATGTTTTAAATGAACACAGCATACAGCGAATGGGGTGCTTATTTTTAAGCTAAAATGAAATTTGCACTGTATGTAGCTCATCTTTTTATATTAGTTTGTAATGAGTCTGTGAAATGTCCAGAGTTTTTCTCTCCTTTTGCCTGATGCAACAGACTGTGACAGTCAGACATCCTCATCCTCTCTTATATGACACAAATATCACTATATTAGAATTCTCTTTAAACATTACTTTACTTCTATTCCAGATTTATTTATTTAAAAAATTAGTTATAACTTGGACTTCGATGTTCAATTGAACACATCCAGTTTGTGATTACATTCTTACCTTTAATTTCCACTACTTATGTTCCTCCAGTTAAAACACTTTTTACATTATTTTTAAAGGGACTGTGAGGAGTTTCTAAGTAATTACAAAAAAAGTCTCACTTTTAGATATATACCTGATTGAAATACACACTTTAAGATGAGTTTTATAGCATCAAAATAGGTTATCTATAAATGCTTTTCCTTAGCTTCATGGTCGGGTCGGACAGGGCTGGACTGGCCTGGATGCTCAACTTCAGGAACAAGACAATTAAAACTAGAGCAAATTTATATTATTCAGACACATCTTAGAGCACCGGGCTGTAAGTAGCGATATATAGCCGGCTACAAAACTACGATACTAAGTTTTCCAAAAATTGCTTGTTGTCACACATCAAAAACTACCGCCACATAACTAGAAAGAGATACATTACCTCGTCGCTTTGCATCCTGTAAGTTGTTGAAAAAAGAAGTTGTAGAACAATGCAGAGTTCTGAGGAAGGTGCATTCATTAGCATCACAACAAACACAGGCTTTGGCTTGGGTCACGTCTTTGGTGCGTTCCAGTTGTAGTCAGAAGTAGGAATTTCCAAGTTCAGAGTAGGAAACAGCAACTGGAACGCCCCTCGGGGTTGGAATTTCCCACTGGGAACTCGGTGAAACCTCGCCACCCCAGAGTTGAGAATGGAAGATGGATGCCCCCAGTGTGAACAGTTATTTAGCTCCTGTAATAATCAATTTATTTGGACTTCTGACTGGGGTGTGTCGCTCTCGATCAGCTGTATACATAGTATTGCTGGACTTATATTTACAAAAATGCTGCCACAGTGATAATCACATTCTTCATGTGATATTTGTGAACAGCATCGCAGGGCGTGCTAACAACAGCTAACAATAGCCTGGTAGATTGGCATGTTTTTTTCCGACTTCAACTGGAACGCCGATAAGTGGGAGATAATGTCACTCCCAGTTCCGAGGTTACTGGAACGCAACATTACGACAGTCGGCGCGCGTGCTCATGGGTAGCAGAGTCTTAATGTCACCGGAAATAGCTTCTCCTCATAGCACCTTTAAGTCAGCAAAAATATAGCATGTATTAAAACTGAAATTTTACTGTTTATTGCTTTGTCATGGTAAAATGTAAATGTGAACATTATTTTCAGCCTCTTCCCTCTGTTGATCAAAGAAACTCAAAGATGAATGTTTTAATCTGTAAAACACACCAGATATCCACACAATAGAAGGATTCCGCCAGTGTCATTGAGCCAAAGAGCTGATTTCCTTTCTTTCTTCCTCTGCTGGCCCGTTTTAGGAAGTGTTAATCTCTGCTCCCAAATGCTCCAACAAAAGGCGGATTTTTCCTTTAATCTGTAGCAGAGCGTCATATCAGAGAAAAGCAGGGCAGTGGATACATTGGAGCAGATAGCTGACATGTCCGGGGAACGTTCAGGGATAAGAAACGTTGTGCATGTTTTAGCGGAGGAGTCCGTCTCCTGTTCATGTCAGCGGAGCAGCTCTGAGCTTTGCTTTAGCTCTGTATGAAATCACAGATTACTGTCCCGGGCCTCTGCTTCAGCCTGCTGTTCATGGTTACATATCTGCTGAGTCATCGCGGACGATGGAAACAACAGATGAGATCACACATTTCTGTGGTATTTTAATCTTCCTTTATAATCATAACCACGGAGAATCCTCAAACAAATAGTTATTGAGGTCTTCTGGCTTTAGGATGTGAGGAAGTGCTATGACACATGAGGAGTTTATTTTCTTTTATGAGTTTATGCTGCGTTACTTTTAGATTTTTGTTTTGAAATATTTACATAAAGAAAAGCAGAGCAGCTTTGCTACATCAAATAAATGTCATCTCAATTCTATTTTGATGTCAAACAATGAACTGACTGCCTTGTTTCAAACCAAACCAACAAGTCATCTTTTTGAAAGATGTTTTTTTTTTTTTTTAATATGACCGTATGGGAAAATGCTGACTTGTCATTTTAAAGCTAACAATGACAAATAGTCATGTACCAACATGGTTTTCCTGCCTGGACAAAAAAACAAAAACAAAAATCTTGTGTAAAAATCCTTTAAGCTCTGAGCCTACTTTTTAGGTTTCTGCCTAGAAATTGTATACCCATAATAAAATGGATATATCTCTGCAACCACAAGTTCTACTGGAACACTTTATGTGTCCAAGCTAAAGGGGCACTAGTGAGATTTGTTCGGATGCATTAATGTGAGTGTGATTTGGGTGAAGAGTAAATGAAGATGGCACACAGCAGAAATGTCAAAAAATCTAGCTGAGCCTTAAAAATGTATTTTCAAAATGAATATGAAAATAGCGTAATATGGCAAGTGGGTCAACAAAGCAGAGCTGTAGAAAGTTTGACATGCTGCGGAGGAGTCCGTCTCCTGTTCATGTCAAACTCTGAGCTTTGCTTTAGCTCTGTATGAAATCACAGATTACTGGCCTCTGCTTCAGCCTGCTGTTCATGGTTACATATCTGCTGAGTCAGGACGATGGAAACAACAGATGAGATCACACATTTCTGTGGTATTTTAATCTTCCTTTATAATCATAACCACGGAGAATCCTCAAACAAATAGTTATTGAGGTCTTCTGGCTTTAGGATGTGAGGAAGTGCTATGACACATGAGGAGTTTATTTTCTTTTATGAGTTTATGCTCACTTTTAGATTTTTGTTTTGAAATATTTACATAAAGAAAAGCAGAGCAGCTTTGCTACATCAAATAAATGTCATCTCAATTCTATTTTGATGTCAAACAATGAACTGACTGCCTTGTTTCAAACCAAACCAACAAGTCATCTTTTTGAAAGATGTTTTTTTTTTAATATGACATAAAATGCTGACTAGTCATTTTAAAGCTAACAATGACAAAATGTCATGTACCAACATGGTTTTCCTGCCTATAAACAAAACCATCTTGTGTAAAATTCTCTAAGCTCTGAGCCTACTTTTAGGTTTCTGCCTAGAAATTGTATACCCATAATAAAATGGATATATCTCTGCAACCACAAGTTCTACTGGAACACTTTATGTGTCCAAGCTAAAGGGGCACTAGTGAGATGTGTTCGGATGCATTAGTGTGAGTGTGATTTGGGTGAAGAGTAAATGAAGATGACACAGCAGAAATGTCAAAAAATCTAGCTGAGCCTTAAAAATATATTTTCAAAATGAATATGAAAATAGTGTAATATGGCAAGTGGGTCAACAAAGCAGAGCTGTAGAAAGTTTGACATACTGTTATTCATGGGTGTCTAAAAAGATTTAAAGTATCTCTAATTTGGGTCGTGACTACCACCTTATCTTTCGCTGTGACTGCCTCGTTTTCCAAAGGTAAAAAAAAAAAAAAATCCTCTGACAAAAACTGACTAAAACGTCATCTTATTGGATGACTATGAAAAATTCAACTGTATGGCAAAGTTCAGAAAGCATTTTTTTTAAAGAAAAACTACTGAAACTTATGTACAAACATGGTGTCCTGTTTGGAAAAGTCCCCAAGATTCTTGTTTTAGGAAAAAGCAGTCTTGTGTTGTAAGCTGACCAAACACTCATCACTTTGCGTTACTGTATATTTTTTTATTTGACCATATGGGAAAGAATGAACAATGACATTAAGGCTTGTACCAACATGGTTTGCGGCCTGGACAGAAAACAAAAGCCTTGTTTAAAAAACAAAACCCTGTGCTGAAAACTGACCAAAATATTGCATGAATGTGTTTAAAATCTTACAACACGGAAAAATGCCAAAAAGCCATTTTGTTTAGTGACAGTTTAGTGACCCTCCCCAAAAAAACAGGCGATGAAAGCTGACCAAAAGCATCAACATCCTGGTGCTTTTTTGTTGTTTTGTTTTGTTTTTGAAAACATCACCATATGTAACATCACAGCATTTATACTCCTCAAAAAACCCTATGTCTGTCATTTATTTCATTCCTTTCATGAAACCAACTGGTATTGTATTTCATATTGTTGGAAAGCCATTTGTCACCTTTACAATGAGGCACAGCTTGTGGGTAATTTCTCTCTAAGGAAAAAAGCCTAAATCCTCATTTTCTACTGGGTGAGGAACCAGTTTTTAAGGAAGTTGTCTTCCTGTGATGCCCCCTTTACAGTCTATGTTTGACTTCACTAGTCTGAAGGATCTTGGTCCTAGTTTGGAAATGATACCAGTGCTGCCACTCTCCTGGTTTTACCTTGTTGTAAATGTGACTAATCAGGCTTTCCAACCATATAAAATGAAACAAAAAGAATTGGAGTTATTGAAGAAGAGAAAGAATCAACAAAATTAACATTTCCAAACTTCTTTTGTGGAGCATAGATGGAAAAAGTTGAGCCTGAATTTTTGAAGAAATCAAAGCTTCATAATTAAAAACTTGGTCTGTAGCCTATACCAGGTAACAGTCTCCTCTCTTCAACTGTGCATGTCCGAGCAGCTCGAGATATGTGCAGACTCCGCTCATGTCTGTCCATGTGGAGAACTCTGCCACTGTCTTTGCAGGGAAGCTGGGTAATGTCGTGACATACCCTTGACAAACACTGAAGTGAGTTTGCAAATAAGATACAATTCCCATAATGATGTAAAGGTGTCAGAACCACAGAGCAACTGAGGAGAAATCAATGGGATTTACCATTAGAAACTTTTTTTTTTTTAACCCTCAAGGGACTGACCTCCTGCGGGCGGCCCCGCCCACTGCGCTGTCTACATAGTTCTGCTTAAACTGATATAACTCAAAAACGACATTAGCTAGAATGCTCATTCTTTTTGCTGCTAAAAGCATAGACTTCCGTCTTTCATGTGACGTCTCCATTTACGTCATTATGTCATGTTAGGTGTGTAAAATCACCCGGGAATTTTTCCGCGCCACCACTGTGTGGCGCCAAAGGACCTTTATAGCAAGTAGGTTGGAAAGAGCAGGTCATATAGTGAGAGAGCTAGAGATTGATTCATAGATAGATAGATAGATAGATAGATAGATAGATAGATAGATAGATAGATAGATTGATAGATAGATAGATAGATAGATAGACTGATTGATTAAAATTGTGATAGGGAGAGTTAGATACTGTATGAGTGTGTGATTTAGGAAGAGTAAGTTTTTGATTCAGTGAGAGATCAAGCTAAAAAAACGCCTCTGCAGTTTTCACATAAAAATGATCATATTTGAATGAATGAATGAATGAATGAATGAATTTTATTTCGAACATGCAAAAGAAAACGGAAAATAGGTCGTCACCATAAACAAACACATGTATACTAAAATTAAAAGAAAACGAAGACTGCAGCAACAACCTGCATGTGTTACAGATCTACATGCTCGAAAAGGAGTAGGAAGAAGTTAAACTTATTAATCCTACCCCTTTTATCCACACCTCCTACAGTGATATTTTAACTTTTACATATTTATACTTTTCATACACAGTCACAGCGTAACATTTCCCTTATATAATACTTAATTTCTGTATATAATCTACCTCTACTCAAACATAGGAGAGGACGATAAACATTTTGAAGTGTTTTTTGCGCATATTTTAACATACATACATACATCAAAAATTATATTTACGCATATATATATATATATATATATATACAAACATAAATATATATACTTATATATATATATATATACACATACATACATACACACTCACACACACATATGTGTATGCACATACAGTCATGGAAAAAATTATTAGACCACCCTTGTTTTCTTCAATTTCTTGTTCATTCTAATATCTGGTACCACTAAACGTATAATACAATGAACACAACAAAAAATGCAGCTGGTCACATAATACTTTATGTCCTATTTGACATTCTTAAGCTTATTGATTCCCAGGGTATATAAGAGGCCATTTCATGTCACAAGCAGCACTGCACATGCAAAGGCCTAGAGTGGTTTCCTGCTTACATTCAAGCCGTAGCACAACTCAGAAGTTGTCAGCTCTCACATAATGCCTAAAACAAAAGAATTATGTGAAGCCACAAAGGCAGCCATCTTGGCACTGCTGGAAATTGGCATGAGTGAGAGACAGGTAGCGAAAAACTGAAGATCTCCAAGACAGCCGTTCATTACAACAAAAAAAAAACAAGCTGAACATGGTACTACCAAATTGCTACCTGGCCGTGGCAGGAAACGCCTTTTCTACTCCCACGAGATGACCGTGCACTCATCCGTTCCTGTGTCAGGAATCGTCGCCAGACCTCCAGGGACCTTAAAATGAGTGGGCACTGTCCAGAAATGTGACTTGTTCAGCAAGGACAGTTCGAAACCGACTTGTTGAAGCTGGTTTGAAGTCACACAGAGCACGCAAGAAGCCCTTCATCAATGAAAGGCAGAGGAAGGCCCGGTTACTCTTTGCTCGAGACCACAAGGATTGGACTGTTGATGATTGGGCTAAGGTTCTCTTCAGTGATGAATCCAATTTTGAATTGATGCCCACTCCAGCCAACTTACTGGTTAGGAGGAAGCCTGGAGAAGCTTAAAACCCAGACTGTCTTGCCCCTACAGTAAAACATGGGGGTGGATCAGTCATGATCTGGGGTTGTTTCAGTCTGAGGAACAGGGCAAATGCAATTGTGTGAAGGCCGAATGAACCAGGTCATGTACAGGACTACCCTTGAAAACAGTCTTCTTCCATCAGCTGGAAAACTCTTTCCTGCCTCAATGACTGGATTTTCCAACAAGATAATGCCCCTTGCCACACGGCAAGGTCAGTTAAAGCCTGGATGGAGAACCACAACATCAAGATGACCATGCCTTGGCCTGCTCAATCACCAGATCTTAATCCAATTGAAAACCTGTGGAAAATCATCAAACTCAAAATGGAGAACCACAAGCCCAAAAACAAAGAAAATTTGTTTGAATTTGTCCAACAGGAATGGGCTGCTGTGACAGCAGAACAATGTCAGAAGCTGGTGAAGAGCATGCCAAGACGCATGGCTGCAGTCATCAAAAACAATGGTTATGCAATCAAGTATTAACTCTTGTGTGTATCATGTGTTTAAAGCAAACAGAAAAGAAAACATGGAATGCTTAAAAGTAGTGTTTTTGGCGGTACAATGCCATAGCTATTGATGTAAGAATTTAAGTAATTTTGGTTATTATCAAGAAAACCATGGAAAATGAATAGTTCTTAGTTTTTAAATTAAACTCTCATGAGCTATTTTTGTTGTTATCATTATAATTGTCCAAACAAATGTACCTTTAGTTGAGCCAGGCATTAAAATTAACAAGAAATTGAAGAAAACAAGGGTGGTCTAATAATTTTTTCCATGACTGTACATACACATATTTTTTTTATTTTTTATTTTTAATTGACTCTGTCATTACCGCCCTGGGTCAAACTGCTGTTCTTCATCCCTATATTTAAAAGTTGTGTTAAATATTCTTTTAAATATGCCTATGGTTTTACTTTTCTTTAATTCATCTGTTAAACTGTTCCATAATTTAACCCCTGATATTGACAAACACATACTTTTTAATGTTGTTCTAGCATGGTGTACTTTAAAGTTCAGCTCCCCTCTTAAACTATAACCTCCTTCTCTTTCTGTAAACAGTTTTCTTATGTTGTCTGGAAGTAATATTATTTGTGCTGTTTTAAACTGGATCATATCTTGAAGTTTCAAAAACTAAAATAGGTATTTTGTTCAAATCACTTACTGGTGTGTTCAGAAATATCTTGTTTATTTTTATACATGTGGAAATCATTTGGATCAATTTGTTTTGTGTGCATGTTTAGGAAATATAATGAAAAAAAGCTTCTAATTTTTGTATTTTCTAGTTTATGACACAGTTTGAACACTTTTACCTAGTTTTTATGGTTTATATATATGTGTACCATTTTAGATTAAGTTGTCAGGATTCTAGGGATATTAGGTATTTGAATATATTCGAAGAAATGACATCAGAACAAACAAAAATACAAATGTATTTACAGGCGAATCCTTAAAATTGCAGTACCTTGAGGGTTAATATGGCCCAATGTTAAGTTATGGGATTTTTTGCAATTTTTTATTTTATTTTTGGCATTCAGACAAATGTGGATCACCACCAAAACATAATGGCCCCTTCCTTGGACCAAACCCCACCTCTGTTAGAATTTTGGTGTAAATCCATGCAGTAGTTTTTGCGTTCTCTTGCTGACAAACAAACACAGAGACAGACCCTGGTGAAACATAATCTCTTTGGCAGAGGTAACCAGAAAAGCACTCAGAGAGCGCATACGTCCGCCAAACAGGTCAGTTCCAGCAGTGGCTTTCCACAGCTTTGTAAAAAAGTACAATTCTGGATCACCAGAACCAGTATACTGCCATCATTCAGATGAAATTCAGCACACACATGGAGGTTGTTATCCTATAAAGAAGCATCAAGTTTTGGGAACATCACCTAATGTTTTGATTTTACATAAATTATTGAATGTCCTCAATGAATTTCCCATTATTAAGTTAAATGTTTTTTTGCTATGTCAATCTGGATCAGAGCTAGATAAAATAACCTTGACAACAGAGACATGGAGCCCATATTATCCTATGAAAGTGGAAGAAAATCAGTTAAAAAATGGCAGAAATATAATTTTTAAATTCTATCCAATGTTAAGTTATGGGATTTTTTTGAACTTCTGAATTTTTTTTGCATCTAAGCAACCAAAAAGGAAAAAGGAAAAAAACAGAAGCTCTTTTGCAGAAGTAAGGAGTGTTATAATGGACATCAGCATAAATCACTCTTCACTTTCTGATTGAGATTTCTTTTCCAATGAGGTGTTCTGGTTCAAAATATTTAGACTGGCATGATGACATCTTCCATTTTTATACTGATCAAGTGTCTATGATCATTATTTGTGTCCATGCTGCAGACCAGTGAAAGAAGAGGGCTGCATGTGGCCACGATCATCACTAGAAAAGCACTCAGAGAGCGCAGACCTCCGCCAGCTACACAGTCCTCTCCCGTATTGGGATTTTTACCATAAATATTAGTCCTGCCTTTATTTCATCTAAATATTTAGATTCCTTGACCATGAAAACATACCATTAGCAATTGGATTCATAGTTACCTCTGCCAAGGAGGTTATGTTTTCGGGAGAGTTTGTTTGTCTGTCTGTCTGTGGACAAAATAACTCAAAAAGTAATTGATTGTTTTTGATGAAATTTTCAGGAAATGTTCAGCATGGGAAAAGGAAGAACTGATTCAATTTTGGTGTTGATCCGGATCAGCGTCTGGTTGCCATGGCGAAAAATGTGATTTTCATGAACAACTACTGAACTAAAAATAGATATCACTAGAAAAGCACTCGGAGAGCGCAGACCTCTCCCAGCACCACAGTCCTCTCCCATACTATGATTTTTACCATAAATATTAGTCCTACCTTTATTTCATGTAAATATTTTGATTCCTTGACCATCAAAACATACCATTAGCAATTGGTTTTATAATGATATCTATTTAAGTTCAGTAGTAGTTCACGAAAATTGCATTTTTCATCATGGTGGATCCAGGCGATGATCTGGATCAACACCAAAATTGAATCACTTCTTCCTTTTCCCATGCTGAACATTTTCTGAAAATTTCATCCAAATCCATCCATAACTTTTTGAGTTATTTTGTTCACAGACAAACAAACTCTCCCGAAAACATAACCTCCTTGGCGGAGGTAATCATGTTTTATTTTTTTCGTTAATTTATTTTGTTTCACATGTGGTTTTTGAAAAGTGATTCCACCTTAATTCTCTGTATTTTGTCCATCAGTACCTCTAAGACACATCATAAAGCCAGATATCTGTCGGATGTGTCCTTAAACCCCATGATCGTTGGACTGGGCTGTAAATGGTTTATTTGTTGCAAAACACTTTCAGTTCTTTCCCACTTTAGATGCTCTGGAGCCACAAAGGTTCATGTCCGAGTCAACAGTGGTTAACTTCAGTCCAGGCAGCAGATAGAAGGCCACAAAAGGGTTTACTGGACCTCTGACCTTGTGAGGGTTTTGTCCTGAGTGAGGGCAGCTGATCTGCTGAGAGCGGGGGAAACATCGACCCAGCAGCGGCAGCTTTGGACGGATTTTCTCCAGCGCTGAGCTGCAGCTTCCTGACTGATTACTGTGATGTGAAGGAAAGCAGGCCGACCTTTCACTCCAACCTAAACACATATGGAGCAGATTTGTATCATATAAAGGCATGCATTCTTCACTGCTTAACTTAAGGAGACAGCATTATCTTGAATTCTCCGACGATAGAGTATTTACGTCTGGAGGGCCACAGAGGAGCCGGTGGTACGACAAAAAAGTTCAAACAGCTTCTGGTCCACAAGTGGATGCAGGAAACAGACGACTGACCCAGTGGCTGTTTACTGAAAAAAAGGCTACAACATCTACTTTCAGGAGACTTTAGGTAGTTTGGAGGCCCCAGGCAAAGACTGACATAAGGTCCTTTCCTCTGTAACATTTTAAGGAGTTCATAAGTATAGAAACTAAGTTGTTGCACTTTGAGTCTTTTTTCTTTTTTAAGTCTTTTGAATCCTTAATCGGACCAAAAAAAAATCACTTAAAACTTAGACAGGTGGGATTATGTTTACCACAGTCTTAAATCAAACTTCCTTTAAACAATGCTTAATTGTCATTTGGAAACTAAGAATACTAAATGATAAAGTTTTAGTGGAATTCTTTCCCATTCTTACCTGATTTATGACTGTAAAAGCAACCCTACCCGATGTGATGCCCCCGCCTACTATTGTCTTCAATTTATAAGATAACATGTCCCCAAATTTAACTTCTCCAAAACTTACATCCAAAAAACTCTGAAATTAATATACATTCCCTTTCCGCAAAATAATAACTCTGTAAATAAGTGAAAAAATAATATTATTAATAAATTATAAATACAGCAATCAACATCAAACTATTTAAGTAACCATCCAGTGTGCACACAATCCATAAGCTACATTTACAGTATTTAGGAACTTTACACAAAAACTGATTAAAAATATCTATGAAAAAGCCACATAAATTACTTATTTACAATCATATGCAAAACAATAACACAATGACATGCCACCTGCTCTTTTTTTAAATCTCATTTTTGTCAATAAATGTGTCCGGAAATGTCCTTTTTTAACCCTTTTTCATCAAAAATAAAAGCAAACAATTCTAGCAAGTACAAGACCATGCCATTAAAATAAAGGCATTTTAATAGTATAAAGAGACTGCCTTGGAGTCTCTTCTTTTTGTTTCAAGGACTTTTTGAATCCCATTCCAGAGAGCACCTCAAACAAACTCTCCAGGTAGCACTACTTTTTCTCTGTCTTCTGAAGTATTTGTCATTATTATGTTATTAAGGCCTAAAAGTGTGTAATTGCAAGAAAAGGATTAAAACAGATTCGATATTTCAACAATTTTCTCTTTATCAACGGTTCTAAATGAACATGAACAGTTTTTTCTATAGCAAAAATGAACCTAACCCATTTTATCTAAACCCTAACGTTTTTGTTTGCCTACAGCATTTAGTGTCCATGTTACAGATTGTTGTATTAGACCATGTCCAGGCATTTTTTTTCATTGATGATAGTCCCTGAAGCAGTTCCTGTCCAGCTGAAGACAGAGACTTAGATTAAAGTCCTCACACATCCACGGAGTGCTTTTTTTTGCACACAGTGCACAGCTACCTCCCCAGGCTAAATGATGAAAATACAGCAAAAGAATGGTAAGAAAACACTCTGTAATGATGCTAATGCTATTATGTACAATATTTTTTGCCTTGTGATATATAATTACGTTCAAGTCAAATATTTCCTAAATCTGTGGGGCCCCATGCAGGTCCTAGCGCCCATAGCATCTACCTATATTACCTAATAGGTCAGCCAAGCCTGATTCCAGTGTGATGTCTGCATTGTTTTACTTTGGGCTTCATAATGCTCCACACATTTTCATTTGGAGGCAGGTCTGGACGGCAGGCCAGTCTAGTATCTGCACCGCTTTACTCTTTAGCCACACTGTTGTACAAAACCCAAAACCAGTGAAGTTGGCACGTTGAGTAAATCGTAAATAAAAACAGAATACAATGACTTGGAAATCCTTTTCAACTTATATTCAATTGAATACACAGCAAAGACAAGATATTTAATGTTCAAACTGAGAAACTTTATTTTCTTTTGCAAATAATCATCAACTTAGAATTTAATGGCAGCAACACATTGCAAAAACGTTGGCACAGGGGCATTTTTACCACTGTGTTACATCGCCTTTCTTTTAACAACACTCAGTAAACGTTTGGGAACTGAGGAGATCAATTTTTGAAGCTTTTCGGGTGGAATTCTTTCCGTTCTTGCTTGATGTACAGCTTAAGTTGCTAAACAGTCCGGGGTCTCCGTTGTTGTATTTTACTCTTCATAATGCGCCACACATTTTCAATGGGGGACAGGTCTGGACTACAGGCAGGCCAGTCTAGTACCCGCATTCTTTTACTACGAAGCCACGCTGTTGTAACACGTGCAGAATGTGGCTTGGCATTGTCTTGCTGAAATAAGCAGGGGCGTCCATGAAAAAGACGTCACTTACATGGCAGCATATGCTGCTCAAAACCTGTATGCACCTTGCAGCATTAATGGTGCCTTCACAGATGTGCAAGTTACCCATGCCATGTGCACTTACACATTCCCACATTATCACAGATACTGGCTTTTGAACTTTGTTCTGAAAACAGTCAGGATGGTTCTTTTCCTCTTTAGCCTGGAGAACACCACATCCATGTTTTTCCAAAAACAGTCTGATAATGTGGACTCAGACAACAGCTGACTTTTCCACTTTGCCTCAGTCCGTCTTAGATGATCTCAGGCCCAGAGAGGCTGGTGGTGTTTCTGGTGGTTGATATCTGGTTACTTTGCATGATAGAGCTTTAGCTTTGTCTTTAACTTGTAGATGAAGCAACAAACTGTGTTAACTATTAACGGTCTTCTAAAGTGATTAAGAGCCCATTTGATAATATCTTCTACATAATAATGTCATGTTTTGATGCAGTGTCGCTGAGGGATTGAAGGTCACAGGCATACAATGTTTGTTTTTGGCCTAGCCACTTACATTAAGTTTGCTCTGGATTGTCTGAATCTTTGATGATGTTATGGACTATAGACAATGAAAACTCTAAGGCCTCATCCACACGAAGACGAAACGCTTAACAGTTTCCAAAACGATCGTCATAAACATGAAGGCGTCTCAGAAAATGTGTGCGTCCACATGAATGCACTCGATACGCATCAAAACGCTGGAGAAACACATGCCAGACCTCTAGGGGCGCTGTAACGGTATGACGGAAACAAGCGGAAACAGACGAAAAAACAGTGGGCATGCGCACTTGCAGCAAAAGTTGTAAACAGAGATTGTGATAAAGTGATCATAAAGTGCTGTAATGTGTCCTCGATAATTGTTTGTTCAACTCGGTGGTGATTGAGAAGAAGGAGATTTTGCTGCAACAGGGATGGTAGGGTCACTAGCTTCATCAGCACATATGCTACACCGTACGCCGCCATTGTTGTTGTTGTCGTTGCCGCATGTGGCGCATGCGTGTCAATGACGATATGAAACTATGACGTAAGCGTATCAGAAAAGATACGGAGAGCCAGTAAACACAGAGCTACGTATACAGCGTTTCAAAATCTTTCCACTCTGAAACCTGGTTTCAAAAATGTTCGTTTACAGACCCCCAAAACGCCGTCTTCGTATGGATGATACGCAGATTCGGCAGAAAATGTATGCGTTTAGACCTCGGTTTGGCTTCGTGTGGATGGGGCCTAAATTTCTTGCAATTGTGCTTTGAGAAACAATGTTCTTAAACTCCTTCTGGTGATTAACGTTTTTATAAATGATTATTATTCATGAACTTTTCCATTATTCTGTTGCCCTGTCCCAGCTTTTTTGAACATATTAGAGACATTAAAGTAAAAATTTGTGAATATTTGCATAAAGGCAATGAAGTTGATCAGTTTTAACTCTAAATATGTCTTTGTAGAGTACTCTATCTTACATGTTCTGCTCATGTAAAGATTTCTTCTGAAGAGCTCTTAAATCACAAGTGTCTAGAAAACTCCTTACCTTTGTCTGATGGTCAAACGGCAGATGACTGCGGGCTCTGTCAGCTTCCTGTTTGTGTCGTGCTCACCCTCCTCCTGAGAATAGCGTGTGATTCACCCTCTCTCTCCAGCAGAGAGCCCGTTTGAGTCAAGGAGAGATGTCAGAGGTGTGACAGATGAGAGGACGAGCAGATATTTCCTTTAGCTGAAGCTCAGTCAGCCACGACAGAAACCTGCTGCTCTGCTGTCCTGACTCCACCTCACACTCTGCTGTCACTTCATGAGCTCAGCGAGGCTCAGGTTTAATGTATTTTAATGTGTGCTGCAGGAAATCAAAGACCAAAGTGTTGAGTACTTCAGTCTGCTTTTATGGATGATGAATAATTTTACATCACAAGTAACATGTAACAACAAGTAACCTTAACTGGTCAATACTGTTGGCTGCAATGTGAGCCACTTTTAATCATTACTTGTTCAGCAAAGAGACCTAAAGGGTAAGTTCAGCATTTTTGAAGTTGCAACGCCCCTTGAAAAGGACAGAGCTCACTCAATGCCAATTAGCTTAGCTCAAACACTGGAAGTCAATGGGTAGTGTTAGCCTGCCTCTACAAACATTAGATAAACTCTTCAGCAACTATGTGCTTTTGTGACTGTTTTTGGCATGTTATCTATTTCTAGACAAAGATTAGCACTTTATGTAATTTTTGAAAGAAATACATATGAAACTGAACTGCGGGGCACAAACCAGATGTGCTTTGTTTTGTTGACCTACTTACAAGCATGTCTGCCCTGGTTTGTGCATGCACCCTGCAGTTTAGTATCATAGGTATTTGTTTTGAAAATTACATTAAGTCACAATCTAAGTCTAAAAATAGATATTATAATATAGCATGAACTGAAGAAGCCATTGGAAGAGAGGCTATAAGTTTACAAGAACCACGAGCAAGTCAACTCTCCCTTTTAAACAAAGAATTGGATAACCATGACCTGGATGAATAAGTGCCTACACCAACATCACACCATAACTCAATTAAAAAAACAAGCTACAAAAAGCACACTGAACCATTTGGAGTTGCTAAAGAGTTTATCTCATGACTGTAGGCAGAGGCAGGCTGACACTACCCACTGACTCTAAGTGTTTGAGCTAAGCTAATTAGCGGTGGGCAAGTTCTGCCTGTTTCCTTCTTGTTATTGCACATACAGTCAAAAGAATGGTGTCTATCTGCTTGTTTTTTTGTATTTTTGCACTGTGCCTTTTTTCTTTGACAAAGGATCATTTTAGGATCTCTGTTTTTTAAATGCAACATTGACATTGGGCGAGCAGCTCTGAGTACTATCTCTAACATAGCCTCTCAGTGTGTGGGTAGATGGAGCTAAAGTTTGCCACACTATTTGTGATATCTCAACCAGAGTCCGTTAGAGGGCTCCTATGGCATGACTTCTTCAAATTCTTCTACAGTCTGTGGGTTCACTCTTGTCAACAGGTACACTTGTGTTAGTTTAACGTCCAAACAGGCCACCAGACTAATGTACGATTAGGCAAAAGATTTCAGATATTCAGAGTCTTTGGCCGTTTTTCGGATTTGCCTACAATACTAGCAGTGCATGCTGATTCGCCCAAAATGTAGTATGTAGTATACAGTATGCAAACAAAAGCGAAGTTGCAGTATGCAAAAAATACCCGGACGACGTACTGATCGGGGAAAAAATTCACAGTATGCATCGGACCAGTCTGCTTCACCTACTGTTACCCACAATGCAAAGCGGCTGAATTAAAAATGACTGAGAGCGGAGCTTCAACAACCAGAGCAGCACATGAAAACAAATATAAGAGTCGCTACTTTTTATCATTACCTTTTCAACATGTAATAGTGTGTAATAAGTTGTGAAAAGGTCTGTTGTTGTTGTTTTTCTGTTAATGGGTCGTAACGGCCAGACGGTGGCGTTAAGTCTGTCCTATACCTGCGGCATCATTAGCGTAAAACCACAGACAAGTCTGACATTTTACTGTTATGTTCTGTATTTTTTTCTCTGTATTTCCACCACCTTAAATTTCCCTGCTTCTCCTCATTCTTAATACTGTATTTTACATGTGATGTTTATTCTTGATGTGTTTTTTTTTCCTTTTAAGTAGCCCTAATACGCCGTCACACAAAAATGTACAAAATAATTCCTCTCCGAAATAATACGTATTCTCCACCTCTCACTGTTTCATATAAAATGCTGCTTCTGGCAATTTCTTTGCAGGTTATAATCGAAATACCAACATGTACTCATGGTTTGTTTGTTTTGTACAATTAAAATTTGGTTTGGAAAATAAATAAGCTGTAGCCTACTTCCGCTTTGCTCAAACTGGAAACCAGCGTAGCATACTACAAAATAAACCTAACAGAACAGTCATACTACGTACTACATTTAAGTGTAGTAGGCAGTATGCAGTGCCTACTACATACTACTTTCATGTTCAGTATGTGGCAGGCAAATTCAAAAACGGCATTTGTGTTTGGCACTATTCTAGCAAAGCAACTGACGTGTTTTCTTTGGCCTGTGCAAATTTAGTTAGCAGATGGTATTATGCTTACCTCTGGGTTTGCAGTTTATGCACATGACTCACCAGGATCACCCCTGCTTCACAGTTTCACCAAGACTTTGTCCCCTCCCTCTTTGAGCCCACTGAATCTCGCTTTGAAGAATTTCTTCTTTCTCAAACTCTGGTTTGTAAAGGTATCCTTCATCCACGGTAAAAGAAAATCGTCATTTCAGGCAAAATTCCTCACAGAAAGTTTTCACATGGCATGGTGCTGGTTCTGGAACCAGTTCCTTCTTGGATTTTCAGAACTTCGGTCTTTCTAGCAAATTAGCCGATGTTCATACCAGCTGAAGAGGAAAGAAGGAAGTAAACAACAAACTGCCAAATTGGTAGATCACATAAAAAACGTTAACCATTTTGTTTTGCATGACTGAAGAGTTTTGTTTTCATCCAGCAACCAAGCATGCAGCATTTCATCTAGCCATTGATGATTGCACACGCCATTTCCTCTACTTTATCAATTTTCAGCTCAATTTATCATCACAGAATACAAAATGCTCACCAGTGAAGACAGGGTTCACCAGCTGGAACCAACTTTTTATTTTGTTCTAACCATGAACTAAATTCAAAGCTCCAAACTAGTTTTTTCCCGGCCTGAACAAGTCAAGAGGTTTAAATTAAGGGTTTGGGAACTGGAACTGGCTCAGAGCTGTGTGGCATGGAAGCCATTTGGTTTTAATTTTCCTTGCTATTTAAACATTAAACTTTACAAATCAGTGTCGCAAGCTCAATGAGAAGATTTTCCATCTTATTTCTTTATATTTAAATCAATCAATCAATCTTTATTTGTATAGCGCCAATTCATAACAAGTGTTATCTCAAGACACTTTACAATAGAGCATAAAGCTCTTCATTTTATGGATACACATATATGCATAGATACATATATAAGATACATATATACATATGTATACATCCAACACCCAACATGAATCCATATAGCCAATCATGAATCCCTCCATCATGGCGGCAAGAAAAAACCTTCTGTTAAGCAGCAGGAAATCTTGAATGTGGATCCCAGTCTCATGATGAACAGCAAATCCACACGATGCTGTGATGGGTGTGAGGGTGAAGGAAGGGAGGTAAGAGGAGACAAGTGGACTAAAGTAAGAACTAAAGTTAGTGACAGATCTATGAACCATAGACCTGTCGTCTGATTTATTAGAGGTTAGCCTCTTGAGATGCTACATCTCATTTTCAGGAGGGTCCTCATGTCTGAATGGTTGTGTTGATCATTTTATAGAAGTATCAATGATATTCTTACTGAAAATAAGAATTTATGGTAGTGACGAACTCATGGGTGCTCAGACCACAAGTGCATCCCAACCATATTTGTCTCAGTTAAGTATAAATGTATTAAAGGCCTCTTGAGATGTGACATCCCATTTTCAAGAGGGACTTCATGTCTATGTGGTGCTGAATATGGATACTATAGATGTGTCAACCATGGATATGGAGATCATGCTAATATCTACATTAACAGCTATAATGATAATGGGAATGCAATGTTCCTAATGAAATGGCCAAATATGTGTCATGTTTGTAACTGTAGTAATTGAGGCTTTGTGGCTCCACAGCAGCAGGAAGTCTCCACCAAGGATCCCAGGCCACCTACAAGACAAGAGCCAGAGGCAAATAGTGACAGGGACCACATCAGGACATGTGAGCATTTTTTTTGGATAATTGTAAAGACATGGGCACGGGGCCTGAAAATAGGACAGTCCAAGCCAAATCAGGATGTCTGGTCTAACTTTAAAAGCAAAACAGCATCTTAGATGGACTGGGAATACAGCTGGATCAGGGGTACTTCGTATGTGTAGGGTTTTTTAGTTTTTGTGGTTATAAACATACACTGGCAGCAATTAAAATAAATATTTATAAAGTCAGGACAAAATATGGGATCTTCAAAGAAAAACAAGCACAGGCCCCTATTACCTCATTCTTTATGAGCCTCTTCAGCTGCTCAATGAGTTCACTGGATCTATTTCAAGCTCTTTTTGAAGGTTATTTCACGCCCAAGGTGTGAAAGTCTCTGGACACAGTGAGAAACATCAAATTCACACTAACAAACCTTCCCCTGGTTGAGCATTGGCCTGATCGTTTCAGTGATGAAGGTGGGTCTAACACATGTCAGGTGGAAATATGTCTTTAAACGCTGGTGGTATTTCATCATAAGTGAAGTGCATTTTCTAACAGCCAGCCTCCTCCTCTGCAGGGAGCGAGTTCTGCTCCATTAATAATTAAGGCAAATTCTGCGCCGCTACAAGTCAAGCCTCTATTTCTGCCCGGCTGCAGCCCACCTGCCCTGTAATTATGAAGACCTACCATTTAGTACAGCACTCCATCTCCATCTTTGATTTCCCTGTCAGAAACTATTAAAGCCGCTGCTGGTCTCTGCCACGGGCTCGGCATGGGGGCCGCATCGCAATTGAATCAACCGGATTTCATTGGCATATTAAATAGAAAGGCCACATGATGCTTCGAACAATAGAGCAGACTGATGGAATTTTGAAGGCTGAGACAGCCGCATGCAGGGCTCGGCTTCCTTAGCATCACAGAAAAAGCCGAGGTTATTATCAATGCACAAGGAGCTTTTCCTCTCCTTTTCGTTTTCCGTCTGGAAGTTCAGACTGCGTGCAATTACTCCCCATTAATAAATCCTGCTCATACATCGATTTGCCTTCAAAGTGAAATAAAGTGCTGAAAACAGAAATTCCTTATGCTCTATTTAAAATCATTACTCCTCACAGAAAGGCTTGTTCATTCAAGTTATGATGAAAAGAGCGAGGCCAGATTATTGGCATCAGAAGTGCGAAGAATTAAAGAGCAACGTGTAACGCCGCTCTGTGGGACACATCATTTCAGTATTGATCTGAACATGGTAAACAGATAACTACAATATGTTTCTCTCAGTGATTAAAGGAGTAAGAAAGCTGCTTCTTGGCAGAACTAAATCTCAAACAAAAAAAGAATTTAAGACACAAATCTGTTGGCTGATACTAAAAGTGGGATTAAAAAAACATGTTTAGGGGATACAAACATCACAACCACACAAGATTAAGAAAGCTTATACAAGACACATGTCTCTTACGTTTTAAAAATAATTATTTGCAACAAAAATGATACCGGAAAACCACAGTAGCCTGTGTGTTAAAAACCTTCCTCTCTACAGCAGGCGTCTGCAACCCAGGGCCCATGTGCCACCACTGACGCAGTCACTTTTCTTCCAAATGTTAAACATTTCCCCTTCCTAACAGCCATTTATGTTGATCTAATGATTTTTTTAGACAACACTCATCTCTTTCTGATGCTCTTAGCCTTTGCAGAATGCAGGTGATGGGGGAGACAAATATGGAGGGGATTTTGTCCCAAATTTTCCAAATTTTTGGAGCCCCCTAGAGGCCACGGTTAGCTTGGCATTTGCCCTATGGGCCAGCCTGCTGTGAAGACAAAGGGAATCATTCTCCATGAGTAAAAACTGTCATAATAACAGTTACCTCAGTAACATACTAATCAATGCCACTTTCTGGTACCAGTAACAGTGATAAATACAGTGTTTGTCATTTATGCAACTTCAGGAGAGCAAGTCTATAATGATCAAACCCTAATGGATGAGGATCAGCGACAATCTGCCCCCTTTTAAAATTCTTTACTTCAAGGCAGGGTTGGTAATCAGACCGATACATTTTTTTATACTGGTGAAAACGATTGTTATGTCCTGATGGCATTCAATGCATGATGTTCTCTTAAAGCTAGGATCCAAAACCTTGGAAAACTAGCATGAATTTGAATGTTGCATCTCCTCAGGGCTCTGCCTAGCCCCCCGCTCACATGCACGCGCGCAACTGATTCACAACCAGAAGACTGGTTCAACTCCAAACCCTCAGCACAACGTTTATGTTTTACACCACACCAAGTCATGTCTCAGTCGGCGGTAGGAAAACAGCAAAACATTATCATAGTAAAGTTAAAAAACAAACATGTAAAGTTAGTTAGTGCTCACAGCCCGATGTTGATCGGGGTATAGGTAGTTCCTCTGCCATTCTCCACATAGCTGTCAAATCTTCCATTTTGGCCATGAAACTACCGTATTTTACGTATTTTATCCTCTTTCCGGACGTCCTCCCGTATTAGTATTCTCCTGTTAATCTCCCGTGTGATGATATAACAATAAAAACATTCTCTGCCTCTCCAAACTGAACTCTGTCTCTAGCCTGAATGGGGCGGTAATGCTCCAAAATGATGGATGCCAACCACCGTAAAACCAAAGAAGAAGAAAAAGCCTCATGAGAACGTCCACCTGCAGTAGCCTGGGTGGCAGCTGTCGTGAGATTAGAGCCAACAGAACAAACTGAGATAAACAAAGTGTTTATTTTAGATTTCTTGTTCACCTGTCTTAAAATGTGAGGGATACTGGAGCTTGGTTGAGGTTGTTGGCTTGCCGCGGGCTTCCCTTATTTTCAAAGCCAAAACTTGAAAGATAAGCATTCTCCAGTGGACTTGGATCCCTCTCAGCTCGGCTACACGCACTGAATCAGAGTCTGTGCACGCTGGCAAAATGTACACCCAGGAGACGGGATTTGATTGGTTTATAAATGTGGGCTACAAAGATGTGATTGGTTGGTCTTTTCCAAGGTTTATTACTGCTTTAGATAGCAGATATTTTTGCTGTATTTTAAGAACGCATCATGACTTGATTGTCATCGGGTCATAAAGACCATTTCAACCAGTATTACAAAAAGTGTATCTAGAGAGAGAGTGAAAAATAGCTTCTGTCTACATTAGTAGTAAAGCAGGGAAAACACCAACCAATCACAGCAATTCAGACTGAATATATGAAACAAATTAAATCCTGTACTGCACCACTTTCGGCGTGTACATTTTGCCGGCGTGCACTGACCCTGATTCAATGTGCATAGCCAACATCAGATCCAAGCTTGCTGGAGAACGGCAGAGAAACTACCTATACCCCGATTACTGTTTACCGCTCCTTCTGCTAATCAGATCAAGAAAAGAAAGAACGAGGCAGAGAAGGATGAAACAAAAAAGAATTTGCGAAAAGCTAGGGCAAAAACAAGAGTCAAGATCGGGTTGTTAGTACTTACAAACTTGCCATGCTTGTTAATTTTTAAAAAACTTTACCACGATAATGTTCTGGTGTTTTCTTACTGCTGAGTAAGACATGACTTGGCATTGTGCAAAACAAAAATGATGCACTGAGGACCTGTTTTGAGTTGGTTGTTTTAATCAGTAATATAGTCCTGAATCAGCACCGCTCATGAATGTAAACATCATTTTAGAACCTGGGAGGAGCTAGAAAGTGTCCAAATTCATGCTAGTTTTCCTTTAATTCCCCTGCCTTTAATTTATAGGAGGAATGACTCAACAATGCACGCACACCTGATGTTCTCTTTTATTGTTTCTCCTGCATGAGCCTCCATCGAAGTTACTTGGAAAGTTTACTGTTGAAGTGGTGTAAAATAGCATGATATATTTAAACTGTTACTTTGAAATAGCATATGAAGCACAGTAGATAATATCTGCCACAATTTGCCGTGAAATTACAGACATTACAGATCTTTTAGGTGCATATGTAGCAATAAAAGCTGGAAATAACCAACTAATGTCACAGCAATTTCCCCCAGCGAGCTCTTTGAAGTGCAGACCTTTCTGTGACAAAGTGGAAATAACACATCTGTCCATAGTGGGGAGCAGAAATCTGCAGGAATACTCCTGTGGCATTCAATGAGAATTCATGCTGTTGCTCAACCTGCGTCAGGCTGAAGGATAAAAGCAGGCCGTGTGTTTTCAATTAAAATGATGCAAATGAAGCCTGATGTGTGCTGCGCGTATGCATCCGCTTTAGGTCAGCTGTCCCGAGTGGCTTTCCTTTCAATTACATGATGTAATGAATCCATCAAGTGAAGTCGGACACTTTAATGAGAGCAAAACTGTGCACCACTTGTGACTGCAAATTCGAAATGTGAGTGTTGTATGGAGCCTTGAACTTTTTTTACATTATCCTTCAATGCGGCAGCCTGCGGGTCTTTTTTCTTTATTTAACCCAGTAAAGCCTGGACTTTAGCTCATGCTATAAGCAGCCCAAGACATGTTATATAAGTTTCAGTTGTGTCTAACTTTAGTGCACTATTAACTGTGTGGACATTAGGGGTAATGTGTGGTAAAACATAGAACAAACCCTTGTTTAGCCATAAAATTTTGTAAACTTTCAACAATATAATGTGTATATATTATAATCAGAGTGTCAGTTTGCAATCACAGACATTGATCAAATCTTCTTAGGGCTCTAAACACACAGGACATTGTGTGCAAGATGCTCAAATCAAAGTTCAGTTTTGATGAAGCATTCCCACAGCATCAGAAAAATATCAAAGCCATATGCTGGACATTTGCACAACAAACAGATTCAACTTTCCCCTTTCAGATAACTGCCTGCCAACTTCCAGCCAGTCAGCAGTCAGCTTCCAGCCACTAGAAACCCTCTACCAAGAACAAATAGTCTCGACCTTTTTCCTCAGATATTTGCATAGCTCCCAAATTAAGAGAAAGCAAACTTGACTCCATAAATACTCACAAGCATAGCCTTAAAGATGCTATGAGGGGAAAAGACTACTCGTGAGCACGCTTGGCAACTGCCGTAAAGACGTGACCCAACCCAAAGTGATGCTAATAAATGCAGCTCGGACCTTCCTCAGAACTCTACATTGCTTTACATCTTCTTTTTTCAACAACTTACCGGATGCAAAGCGACGAGGTAATGTATCTCTTTCTAGTTACGTAGCGGTAGTTTTTGATGTGTGACAACAAGCAGTTTTTGGAAAACTTAGTATCGTAGTGTTGTAGCAGGCTAAATATCACTACTTACAGCCCGGTGCTCTAAGACGTGTCTGAATAATATAAATTTGCTCTAGTTTTAATTGTCTTGTTCCCGAAGTTGAGTATCCAGGCCATGTCCTGTCCGACCCGACCAAGAAGCTAAGGAATAGCATTTATAGATAACCTATTTTGATGCTATAAAACTCATCTTAAAGTGTGTATTTTGATCAGGCATATATCTAAAAGTGAGACTTTTTTGTAATTACTTGAAAACTCCTCATAGCATCTTTAAGTTGATAATTTTAGTCAGTTTGGGCAGGCCCCATCATGGACCTACTATGGATCAGTCAAGAACATATCAGGGAAAATGGGAAAGTGGCTGCATCTGTAAAATCAAAACCAAATGCATGTGTCAATTTTCCTTTATATGCTGATGATATCCTCTTTAACAAAAAAGCAAAATTTTAAAAGAATCAGTGTTTGCACAGTAATTAATTTTATGTTAGATAACAAGTATTAACAACTCACAAATAAACACAACCTGGAATTAAAACAGAGAAGTAGTTTTTTTTTTAATTATATACACATTAAACTACAAATAATCATTACAGAACTATATGAAGACACTTTTATCCGTATGGTATTTAATGTGTGCTATTAGAATATGGTTATATTGTGTTTTACCTAAACCTAAGAATATTTGGGGTGATAATGCGACATGGGGTATGTGGTACATGTGGTACACTACCAGACTGAGCACACAATGCCTCAAAAATAAACGTCTTTATATATCAATTTTATTGCATTTGCTGCTCGAGTTTCTGAGACCTCTGTGTCATTGACATGATCAGCACTTTTCTTAAGAACCTGTTGTATGTCATGTGATAATTGTATTCTGCCCCCTTGTGGATAATGATTCAACTGCAGACAGTGGAAGGGCTTTTACTGTGCTTTTAAAAATGGCTGTAGTCCTTTATTCAACCAGACGCTTTCGGCGGGAAGATCTTTGCAAGTTTTCAAGAAGTTATAGTAACATGTATTATAACATGCATTTGCTGTTAATTTTTAAAAATAAGAATGTTCTGTTTTAAAACAATGCATAATTACTACATATTTTCTTCATTATACTTTGGTAAAATTGTGTTAAAAATGTCTTTATGATTTATTCTGCAGGTTAAAGGTACTTTTAACCCTGAACGGTCATGTCACATTTTTGTAAAGTAATCTCCCAGAACACATATATATTTTTATATTTAGTTTATATAATAAATTAATCAAATGCCATCTTAAAATACCTTTTTGTGTTTTTAAAATCGCAATTCATCGGAAAAAAAATAATGTTAGTTAATGTTTTAACTTACTTTTACATGTGAATTTTACATGTAAAGATTAGTTTGGAAGGCTAAACTTTTTTTTTTTAAAGCAACAAGCAAAACTGCATGATGTGTTTTTTTCCCAAACGTAATAAGCAAAGTTTGTTTTCTTTAGAGTTAACATTCTTGTGACCACAAACTTGCCAAATACACCTGATGTAGCAAATCTGATACAAAAAATATGTATGAAATGAAATGATATACACATCTTGTGTCTGGGAAATCTGAAGAATAACAGCTTTAACTTAAATAACTCCTTATACCAAGCCAGAAAATTTATCTTTTCCATTAGACGACCATCTAAAATGGCTCCCTCTTAGATTTACTGGAAGGCAAGGTCAAGGTCTGCACTCCAAACTGAACAGGAAACTGTTTCAAGCCAACATTAAGACGGTGTGCTGACAATAAACAAAGAGATATTTGATAAGCTCATCTTGAAATTCAAGGACTTTATCCACTGCACACTGTTGAGCGACAAGAATACAGAGTTATTCGGTTAGATTTTTCTTCCAAGTGTTTTATGTCAAGGAGGACACTGAATGCTCAAGGATGAGTTTGCAATAAAGCAAAGCTCAATATCCAAGACCCACACAGAAGCATGTATGCACCACTCCAGATGCTTGATCAGCAGATAACAGCAGTTTCTTGGCAATGACTCTGCTCTGGATTGACCAAAAGTCTCAGAATATCTGCTCTGAGGCTTGAGCCTGTAGCAGGATCACAGGATGCCATTGGAGGAAGTGCATTGAGATTTTAGCATAAAACACGCTGACCAGAACAGCCAGATAATGGTTCAATTTAGTGGAGGCTTTCAGTACTTTTGCTGAAGTTTAGAAAAATAAAGACAAAGTAGAAGAGGGTGAAGAAGAGGTAGAGTCACCTGTCTTCATTACTCCCTCAGACATCTTAGGTGAAACCCCAAAACGACCATCTTCCACCTCATTAGCAGTACACTGCAATGAGGCCTCAATGTATGCCAGACGGTAAACATTTTGGCGTTAAACACAGGTGTCTTGTCTTATTTCTAACTGAGGCATGTGTCATTTATAAGGTTGTTTGTACCAAGATGTGTATAAAAAGGAGGAGTGGTCTGATGCAAGGCTGGTGTGTTCCCAACTTGAGGATTCAGACTAGGACTGTACTCTAATCCTCTTCATACCTGGTCAAGTCTAAAGTCTGTTCTAACGTGTGTTTTTTGTTTGTTTTGTTTAACTTGTGATCCCCTTCTCTGTCAGAGTGACCCTCGTGAATCTCCATAGCCCTTGAACAGATTTCACTTATTTCAAATTATTTTGCTTTTGGTTTAGATTGATTATTTATGTTAATTATGTTACAGTTACTTTCATGGGTTCATGGGTTTCATTGTTTTCCTAAATAAACCCAAACATATTCTGTTAATCAGTCTACCAATCAGAACTCCAGTTCAACATCCGGTTCATGATGGTGCTTCTTGTCACTGTTTCCTGGATGCAGCCTAAGACACAACGGAGAGAGCCAGAACCTACATTGCCTTTAGCCATTGTTAAATCTACCTCTTATTACCCTGATTGATTCTAAGAAGACTGAAGATGGTGAACTAACCACATACTTCATTACTTCATTTAGTACCCCCCCTTACGATCGTGATCAATCCTGTTGCCAAACCCTGACCCTCCATGAACTGAGCATCTTAGAAATGTTCTACTATGAGAAAAAAAGACTATGGATTTCCCCTTAAGAAAAACAATACTTATTACAAAAAAAGACACTGAGACAAGAAAGACCTCACGTTTTTGTTAATTACATATGATGATGTCCCATGTATAAACAAGGAACATAATTTATCCTCTTTTGGGCGTGCTATTTTGCTCATTTGACAGACGCAATCTTGGATGCACCCTGCTAGAAAATCAGCTTTCAATGTACTATTAAGTTTGCACGTTTTTTTATACATGGAAGCCTTTTAGCAGACCAGGTCCAAAGTATGTTTGCGTTTTGTCAAACCAAAATCAATCATGGGGGATGTTTCCGCAATTGCTGTCTTCTTCCTGTTCACAAAAAACAAGAGGCTAAATATTCCAGAAAAGACCAAAATAGAACTCTCCCATCTAATGATCCATAACATCCTTTTGAAATGACATGGGGAGATTCACCATATCCTGCCAGGGCCATAGTCAGAATTTTGAAAAAAAACCTGTTGGTTGGAACAAAACCACAGCACCTATGTGCGTGGTGTGTTTAATCTATGTAGAATTTGGGGGATAGGTATTTACATTCACATACATACAGACTTCTTCTACAACGAACTTTGACCCTTTTGACATCAGCAACCTTGTTTTGAGTGATTAACGGCTTGAGAGACTGTAAGTGAACAGAGCTGCCGCATATGTTTCTATAACGTTAATGGGCTCACAGTAATGTAGAAATCAAGGCTCCAGGAACAGCGTTGGACTTTCTCCATTGACAAACTTCCTCCTCTCCACTACAACTTTTACTGCGGATTGGCAGTTTGGCATGCCATGGCATGCCATGGCTTGCCAGTGGAGACCTCCACTGGCATTGCAACCCACTGGCATAGGCTATAACATTCACCCACACTTGACTTCTTCCACCGGCAAAACTTCCTCCTCTCTGCTGTGTCTGACCTGTGCATGCACAGCATTCATTACGGATTGGCTGATCCGGCATGCCTTGATTCTGCATGGAGTTCTCCACTGGCATTGCAAGGGAAGCTGGGAAATGTAGTGACATAGGCTATAAAAATGTTGACATCAGTTTGCGAATAAACTATAATTCTCATAATGCCATAAAAAATGGGATTTTCATTATAAACTTGAATGTTTTATGTGATGTCAATCTCTTTTAGATCAGCACCAAAATGTAATGGCTTCTTCCTTAGATCAAACCACACATCTGATGAAATGTTCATGTGAATCTATTCTGTAGTTTTTGAGTAATCTTGCTAACAGACAAACAGATCCTGGTGAATAAATAACCTTTTTGGCAAAGGTAAAAATGAGTCCTATCTTTGAATCTGGTCTATGAATAAAAACCTACAGGATAAAAGAGAGGTGAAGTATTGGTCACATGTGATTGAAAATCATATCAGACCTCTGTATACACCAGGAGACCCTCCCCCACCTGTCCATCAAACCTTCCTGATGTGCTGATTTTGCACTAAAATCTCCTGCTGGACTCTTTGTAGTCGACTTCAGGCTGTTTTCAAAGGCAGCTCCCATACATCAATAATCCGCTCTGTATATTTTATTCTGCAGCGTGTGCATGCTCGTGTAGATGACATCAGTGTTGGCAGCTTCTTGAATGTTTTCCTTCACATCTTCAACATGCCCGCTGCTTGATCCCATCACCAGGAGCCTCCATCACTTTGTTGTTCCTCAACATCTTTTTTTTTTTTTCCTCTGGAGCTGTTACCGCCTCTTTTGTCAGCCATTTTGATATGTTTATTTACTGTATGGACGGCTTTGATGTGAGCCGAGCATGGAGTGGGCTGTACAGAATGTATATGCTGGTGTGTGGCTGTGGTAAACGTCCCTGCGGAGGATAAAGCTTGTGAGCCGGCTGCCATGTCCACTAAGGCTGAAGAGAGACAGCTAAGGGGGGCTGAGACCGACGCAGAGCAGGCTGTTTGTCTCTCAAGGGCTTTACACCGCTAAGGCAAAACAACCAACACACTAACACTGACCATATCAGAGGGGGCTGTGTGTGTGTGAGGTCCAGGCTGCAGTGTTTATCATGAATGCACAGATTTCACAAAAGGCCTCGGACTTCACCGAGAACTGTCGGAGTGCGGCCGCTTACGCGAGGCAGGCTGATGTATTGGTTTGTCAATACTGGACTTTTATTAACATCAGCTATCGACCTGTAAATGTCATCCTCAGACCAAAATGATGGAGCATCCTCCGTGACCACGCTTCATAAAAAAGACTGTAAAACCAGCAGTGGCATTTTATTTTCTTTACACTGTTTGTATTTACAGTTGAAAAAGTGGCTTCCCGTCAAACTTTCAAGTTCAAGAGGAGAAATGGGTTCACAATGTTCAACAGCAGGTGTGTACAGATTCACACTAAGAAGAGCTTTTGCAAATAATAATGTGTTCCTGTTTGTGCCAAGATGTGTATAAAAAGGAGGAGTGGTCTGATGCAAGGCTAGTGTGTTCCCAACTTCAGACTAGGACTGTAGTCTAATCCTCTTCAGACCTGATCCAGACTAGGACTGTACTCTAGGATTAAGACTAGGACTGTACTCTAATCCTCTTCAGACCTGATCCAGAGTCTAAAGTCTGTTCTAACCTATGTTTTTTTTTTTTGTTTAACTTGTGATCCCCTTCTCTGTCAGAGTGACCCTCGTGAATCTCCATAGCCCTTGAACAGATTTCACTTATTTCAAATTATTTTGCTTTTGGTTTAGGTTGATTATTTATGTTAATTACATTACAATTGCTTTCATTATGGTATTTTGTAAAATCCGATTCACGACAGTGCTTCTTCTCACTGTTTCCTGGATGCAGCCTTAGACACAACGGAGAGAGCCGAGCCAAAACCTACATTGCCTTTAGTCATTATCAAATCTACCTCTCATTACCCTGATTGATTCTGAGAAGACTGAAGATGGCGAACTAACCACAGACCTCATTTAGTACCCCCCATACGGTTGGGATCAATCCTTTTGCCAAACCCTGACCCTACATGAACTGAGCATCTTAGAAATGTTCTACTATGAGAAAAAAAAGACTATGGATTTCCCCTTAAGAAAAAATACTTATTACAAAAAAGACACTGAGACAAGAAAGACCTCACGTTTTTGTTAATTACATATGATGATGTCCCATGTATAAACAAGGAACATGATTTATCCTCTTTTGGGCGTGCTATTTTGCTCATTTGACAGACGTAATCTTCACAATGTTCACAATGTTGACCAGCAAGTGTGTACAGATTCACACTAAGAAGAGCTTTTGCATTTAAAATGCAGATTACAGTGGTGTTATTATCTATCATATGGACAAAGCAAACATTTCAAACAAGGATCATAATCTAAAAAGGTAAAGAATAAAACAAGTTATTTTTTCTCCCAATGATAAAGTTGAAGATACATTTCCTGTGATCACAGTCATCAAGTTTAAGCTAGTCTCAAGACTACATGTATCAGTAATGTACGGTACAACGGGTTTCCTTTCTGATCTGATACCAAGCAAAATTCGGGCTGGTATCGCTGATTCTAATCTTTGTTAAAAAATAATGAATGTGTGAGAAAATCAAATTATTGATTAGTGTATTTAAAATGATAGTTTCACACTAAATGCAATGTATCAGACTACCTGTTAGTGTTTAATTATGAAGAATTATACGATTCTGTACTCTTATGAAAGCAAAGACAGGCATAAATCACTTCTCCAAAATTCTAGGACAGTGCTGTACTGCTCCTCATTTACTCTTTTTTCATTTTCCATCAGTTTCTCTGTCTGTACCTGGATAGTGCCTGCCTGCAGCATTAAAGAAGTTGGAAAGTCAGATCTGTCTCATCCTTGAAGCACCCATCTCTCTTCTTATTGTCTTCAGAAAGTCTAGTCATCACCTTATCATTTTCTTTTTAATGGTTAATTTCTTGGATGTTTAACGAGGTTTGTTATGTTCCCACAAAGACTACTTCCACCGTCTTCAGGTCACATACCACATCACTGCTGTTTATGGAGCTAAAAATTGATCCACACTTGACTGCGCTTGCACTCAGTCATTGCTGTCAGTTGAATTGAGTGAAAGGGCTCTGGGCAGCGCAATGCAGGCTTGTGTCTATTGGCCGTATTACGCATGTGAGTTAGGCAGGCAGAAGAAGTAGTTTCTGCAATTGGTGAGCACTCAGATGAGTACATGCAAGCATAGTTACTTTCACATTTATCACTGTTTATGGTATATCACACTGATATTTTGACAGGAGAATCAATGCCAGAATACAACGCTCTTGTAATGGGGGATCAGTAGTTCAGTATTGAGCTGTACATCACTACCAGTTATGTATTTTGTGGGTGATTTCACAGCTAAAAGTCTGGACCAGCGTTTGCACCATGGCTCAAATTCTTGTTTCTTTGTATACACTTTGTTCGGATTGGTTTTGTGGTGGTTAGAAGGAATGAAAACCAGAAGGAAACGCTCTTCATTACTGGATCCGGTGGATCTGTGTTACTACCCATAGTTGTAAGCCCTGACTAGTGACAAAAACATAATGTCATTCAGACCTGCACTGCATTGAATTCATGCATGGAGCTCCGGCATGCAGAAGAAAAAGAAGTCCTTTGCATCTGCCACTGAGGGCTCTGCACTGCAGGAGCTGAGTAAAATTAATATATGGGCCTAATGTAAGTCTAAACATATCTACTTGAAGATGGACCAAACATGTATCTGGTAGAATTTAGGGGTTACTTGTAGGTAAGTTTGGGAAAGAAGTACTTTGCAAGCTTAGAGTAGAGCCGCTGCTCCCTCACTACAAAAGGAGGGTTGAGGTGGTTCAGGCATCCAATTAGTATGCCTCTTGAACACCACACTTTAAAAGTTTTCCTAGCACGTCAAACTGGGAGGAGATCCAAGGGCAGACCCAGGACTCATTGGAGGGATTATCCATCCCATCTGGCCTGGGAATGTCTCTGAATCCCCCAGAAGGAGCTAGAAAACAATGCTTGGAGGAGGAATGTTTGGGCAAACTTGCTATGCCTTCTGCCACCAGACCTGGCCCCTGATGAGGGAAAGAATACAGATCAATGAATAGATGACTGGATTACCACTTTGTTTAAAGGGAACATGAAGTCAAAACTTAACTTTAAAGTCCTTTTTGACAAGTACTGGACCTAGAGTAACGTCAAGACACTAACTCTATTTAATCTAAGCTATTTCACTCAGTATTTAAAATAGACAACTTTTTAAAGGTACCGTGTCCTGTTTTTGCTTTTAATGTTATTGGAAGGAAGTTGTGGAGCAGAAGAACCTGACACTTTTTCTTACGAAGCACATAATGAATGTGATTGACGTAATGATCAGCCAATCACATTAATTACAGACCAATCAGAAATGTAGTAGAAAGGTGCTTTTGCTGCCTAAAGAACAGAATGTGAGTCACCTCTTTGAACAAACTCTAGCCAAAACATGTCAATAGTCGTAAGGATGACCTCTTTTCTACAGTGAAGTTTGTAGTGTTGTTATTTGTTTCTCATCCGTTAAAATAAATTTGGTAATCGGGTGCTGGTTTGGTGGAGTGGTTAGCAACCATGTCCATACTGGGACCAACGTCCCATGTCCATACTTCTGCCAGTCTGGGTTTAAATCCAGCCTGTGACCCAGTTTGTAGAGTGTCCTCCCCTACTCTCTCACCCCCTTTCACAAGCCTATCAACTGTCTCTCTCCTATCAAAAGAGGCACAAAATACCTGAAAAATACATAAAAAAAAGAAATGTGGTCAGGATTTCAGGGAACTGCTGCTGAAGCTGGAATCATCTATGCTAATCTCTGTACAGATTGTCATTTCTTGCTGTCTTCTCTGATAAATTAGAGATTGGAAATACGCATCTGCCAGATTACAGACACTGAATCAGGCTAACTGTAAACACAGTTTTGGCGTTGGCCTTTGACAACCTGAAAACACATGTAGGTGGTGGCTGTAAACTTATTACATGATAAACCCCGATGGTAAAAAAACAAAGTGCTCTTAGGAGCATTTTCTTTGAAGAGGTGTAGCACTTCTCCTCTTGAGAGTTTAGTAAAACGTGTCCTGTTCTTCTGATCTTCAAGTCCCAAAAAGCAAAGACGATAGATTTGCAGGACATGGGACCTGCTGGATATGGTTGTCAAAGTCCTGCCCAGACCTGAACACTTTTTATGGACTGTTTCCCAGGTAGACCAGTGAAACATGTGGAATGGTTTATCTTGTGTCAACCTAGCTCCCTCTTGCACACTTTGTAAACCACTGCTTTGGAGAGACAACCAGGGCTCAACAGTGCGAGGAGGTACTCGAACTTGCTACTAAGAATATTACAGTGCGAGTTGTGATTTGCATTTGGTAGCACCCGTGCGACTAAAGAAAATGAACGTTCAAAACATATTTTATCTTGTGTTGAATACGTTGGAGGTGGTGGCCGGTGGTATTCCTGAACGCAGCCTCAGCTGGAAACATGTTCAGCTTTGAAACGCTTATTTTATTGATCTAACCGTGCTGCTAGCTAGCCTTCGGTACACCTAACATGCCTGCACCGCCCTGCGCAAGGTGCAGACGAACATAAGCAGATGCTCCCAAAGCCTCATCTTGACCAATAACAATGCATCAGTGGGACTGGTTGCCGGGCAACATACACTGACAGAACAGCTAGCGACATTTTAAACTATTTTAAAAGAAAGACCAAACGAGCAGTAACCAAATAACTATGAAACCTATCAGTTATTATTTCAAAAGACCAACAAAATCAGAATATGCGGACTCTGAATTGAGGCAAGAGGACAAAATGGAGCAAGGAGGCGAAATTGACGCGAGGAGGAGTTAGTGTTAGCTTCAGACGCTGTTTCTCAAGACGCCGGAGAGACAATTAATGACGCCGCTGCTCTTCCCAGTCATAAGAGGTACAAGTTTGTTTCCTCATTGACCGCATATCTTTGTATTAAAGAAAAACACACTACTTGGTAACTTTTCATCGTGCCACTAAAAATATTTGTGTCCCACTAGATTTTTCAACTTGGTAGCACCCGTGCTAGTTGGGAAAATGCTAAGCGTCAAGCCCTGGAGACAAGATTTTTTTCCATTTCTTTTTTCAAACTGAAAAAATTCCTTCCTAAAAAGACACCCAAGACATGATGTAAATGGTCAAACACACCCAAACATGGGACCTTTAACATCTTTTCTGCCCCAGCAGTTCACTTGGTTTCTTTGTGACCTTGTGAAGATGCAGGACCTGCCAGATTCCATTCATTGAAACCAGTCCATCCATCGTGTCTACAACCCAGCCTGGATGACTGATTGGCTGATTCAGGAGAAGAGTCTTTCTGGGGCAGTGTAGAAACTGTTATGTATCAATCTTCATTACCGAGGTTTAATTGACATGTATTGATATGACAACACAGCAGATTATCTCTAATTCTATTTGAAGACTCACAGATCACTTTCTCAACCTCTCAGTGTGTGTGTGTTGTCATTCTCTTTAATGGATTAATCTTGTTTCTCCTCAGATGAGCTTGTGCACATGACACACAGCTAGAAAAACACTCTGTTCTCTCTGTTGACTGTACATGGATGTACGAAGACATGTTTGAATGAATTTTTCATCCCCATCCGATGCTAATCTGTGGAGCTCTGCCGAAGTGCTGAGGCAAGCTCTACTGTACCTTTATCACTGATCCCGCTCTGAACACAGTGATGGCGTGTCGACCCGCGGAGGAGCATGACACACATTGACACACACGCTGTTAGTGACTGAGGTCAGCAATCAGCCCTGTGACTGTGTAATTGCTATTGATTGAAGAGCTGTGCACACACACACAGACTTTGTCCAAATATCCACTCTTCTGTCGAAGGATCCTCCTCATGACTGGATCAGACTGTTCCATCATGTCAGACTATGAGGTACAGATATTCAATAATATCGCTGCACTTATGAAGGTCAAACCGTGTGGTTTAAAGCCACAGATTATATGCAGTGCCACCACTTTTCACTGGTCATGTTATAGAGTAGAAGTGCACGACTTTGGTACCCAAGAAGCCAAATTATCCACATTGAGTGAGTGTCACAACTGGACATTCATCATTCAAAGGATATCTACAGATGTCAAAAGAAGTCATTTATATCAAAATTCAATGGCAAATAGAAATGTTAATTCTAAAACGCTATGAAAAACAACAACAGATCCACACACCAAAAGTTGATACCTTTAAGAGTTAAATTAGAAAATTAGAGACACTGTGAGGTGCACAGCTCTTCCTCAGACTTACAGAATGGTTTTATGATTTGCCATTTTTCATAATAAACAAGTACATCTTTGACCAAACTCAGCAGGAACTCATTTGGTACCCGCCCCTGCCCCAGAGAAAAAAAAGATTTGTAGATTTGTTTATTTTTAAAAGAAAGAAATGGGACAGTACATGTTAATGATCATATAGATGTTATCATGCGAGATTATAGCCGTGTGGCTAATTGCCATTTCTAGTCCCATTGGCAGGTTGGTGTTGTACAAGACATTTATACACAATAAAAACAAAACAAAACAAAACAAAGACACAGCAAAACAAACAATACGAAACAGGACAAACATAGTTGATCATCAAAAATATAAATATATATATATATATATATATATATATATATATATATATATATACATATATATATACATACACACACACACACACACACATATATATATCTATATATATATATCTATATCTATCTATCTATCTATCTATATATATATATATATATATGTATATATATATATATATATATATATATATATATATATATATATATATATATATATATATATATATAGATAGATATAGATATATAAATATATATATATATATATATATATATATATATATATATATATATTTAAGCTACACCCCAGTCAGAAGTGCAAATAAATTGATTATTACAGGAGCTAAATAACTGTTCACACTGGGGGCATCCATCTTCAATTGTCAACTCGGGGCTGTCGAGGTTTCACCGAGTTCCCAGTAGGAAATTCAGACTTTGGGGGACGTTCCAGTTGCAGTTTCCTACTTGGAACTAGGAAATTCCTACTTCTGACTACAACTGGAACGCACCAAAGACGTGACCCAAGCCAGAGAGTGTGTTTGTTGTGATGCAGCTCGGACCTTGCTCAGAACTCTGCATTGCTTTACAACTTCTTTTTTCAACAACTTACAGGATGCAAAGCGACGAGGTAATGTATCTCTTTCTAGTTATGTGGCGGTAGTTTTTGATGAGTGACAACAAGCAATTTCTGGAAAACTTAGTATTGTAGTTTTTTAGCCGGCTATATATCCCTACTTACAGCCCGGTGCTCTAAGACGTGTCTGAATAATATAAATTTGCTTTAGTTTTAATTGTCTTGTTCCCGAAGTTGAGTATCCAGGCCAGTCCAGCCCTGTCCGCTCGACCGGAAGGCTAAGGAATATCATTTATAGATAACCTATTTTGATGCTGTAAAACTCATCTTAAAGTGTGTATTTCGATCAGGCATATATCTAAAAGTGAGACTTTTTTGTAATTACTTAGAAACTCCTCACAGTCTCTTTAATGTCACATATTTGTATTTAGACATTTCTATCCAAACTTCTGAGTAGAATAACATGTCAGAACATCACAAGATACATAAAGGCCAAATACCAATTTCTTTAGAAATATAAATGCGATAATGCAAAGTAGAAAATTACCATCATCAAATCATGCAGTTGTCAATATTCTAGTGAGCTAACTGCATAATTCAGGGCACTTTTGGCAATATTTTGATACAGTTACAGGGCAGTTACTGGTTATCAGATTCAATTTTACCAACATCCTTTTGTTATTTTGACAAATGCAAGAAATGATGCCAGAGATAATTACAGCCAATAACAGCTGTATTTTCTTGATAAACGTTGGTATTTTTGTAGCCCTCGTGTGTTTCCTATCTCTACTTTTTCTTCAGCCTATTTAGGCTGACTTTTTATGTAACACCTTTGTTACCGATTTATTTTTGAAAGGACTTTTTGTGTGATGCCATTTTTCCTGACTCCTTAATTCTTTCTTTCATTTCTGAGTCTTTTTCACCTGATGACACCTTTTTGTCTGACTACCTAATGTCTTTTATTTTCTAAGTATTTTTCTGTCTGGTGCCCCTTTTATGTCCCCCTTTTTCAAGCTTCCTTCTTTGACTGGCTTTCACCCACTGTCTATTTTTCTCACTTTTGTTCCATCAGAGAATGTATTATTGTTTCTTTTGTTTCATATTTCACATTTTTCCAAAGCAAAACAACTGTCACAGTGTAAGAAACAGGTCAATTGTACCTTAATAGAGACTGCATTCTTTTGATGTAAAATACTGGCATTGGTATCAGGCCCTGTTTCCATGACAATGTTGTCACCAGGAATGGAAAAGTTTTTTATTTGTGTTTTTAACAGCACTCTGTGTTCACACTGGGATGATGTGAAAATGATGCACATTTACACGGACCCATGAGAATGACTGAAAACGCTGTAGCCTGCCTGTCAGGTCAGTAGTTGGCGATCTAGGTTTGTAGAGGAGCAGCAGTGTTACAACATACATACAGTTTCTGATGAAGACAGACTTTCACAAATAACAATGAACGCACAAATGTGTTGGAGTTTCTTGTATGGACAACAAATTTGTCTGGATATTTTGGTTCAGATAACAAACCTTAAAGGTGTAGTCAGCGATGTGGGAGAAAACGAGTGGAAAGGTTGTTGATAAGCGAATGTAGACCCACCTCTCCCTTCATACCTCACCCCTGGCTCCACCCCCGAAAGCTGATGGACGTGCATCGTCATGGAAACGGCCGTAGAAACTGCGTAGCTGACCAATGTAGCTAAGGTAACCCTGACTCGTCAGACAATAATAGCCACAACTCAACTGCCATTATTGATAACATCACAACAACAGTACATTTTGGCAGATTAGACAATAAGATGCCTGACGGCTGTTACTGTTATGTGAAGCACCACAAAGCTAATGTTGCTTACCTATCCAGAAGAAAGACGGCGACATCTGCGTCCGTTTTCAGGTCTTTCAGTTTTGCGGTGTTCCCTCCACCATCGGAAAGCAACACCAATGTTGACCCGGGTCTTCGCTCTTTCATGGTCATAGTCCTTCTTTTTCACTTTCTGCTCCTCTGACCTTTTTCTTTTAGGCTGTTTTCAGCCAATACTACTGCACCTATTGTATCTCTCTCTTAGGCCAACTGCGCACGCTACACAACATACTACTCCCCCTCCCCCCTCTGTCTGATCTGCGCATGAGTATGATCGCCCCCTGGATGTGGAGGGGTGTACCCTGTTTTGGTGGCTCAGCCTGAGCCACAGTATTTACCTGCTGAAATTCAGAGCCAAGGCTGTGTATTGAAACTGGACTTTTTTTTCAACATGCTGTCAGTGGTGACATCTTGTGGATGGAGAGGAGAAATACGGTGAATTTGACAAATAGTGCATTAGATTAGAAGATTAGAAGACTGCTGACTACACCTTTAAGAAAATAGCACGGCTGGAGCTGTTGTTGTTTTTTCTAGGTGTGCACGCAACCTTCATCTAAAAGAGTACTGTGCATGCACCACGTTATCGTTTTCCCTGAAAATGCTGATTCCTGTTTACACTGAGATGGCTACCAAAGGTTTTCAAAACTTTTCATTTTGGACCGTGGTTTCAGAAGTTTGCAGATTCAGGCGACAAAAATCCCTGTTTGTTGTGTAAACAAGGTCTCAGTATATCAGCAATACAAAACATTGGCATTGAGTTTTTGGAAAAATTCTGCGTCATGCATCCATGATAATGACAAATGACGATGAATACTTGAGCTTGTTGTTTTCTATTTAAAACTGAAAGTGGTTTTCAGTTCCAATCCCTAGTATGACAGCTGCAGTGTGCACTCCAACATTTCAATATGCACATTTTAGGTATAAAGCTTTCAGATTGTGGCTGTGAGCTGCCTGTCCCATGTACATTTCCCTTGCTGAAATACTCAAGCATGAAACAGAATGAAAATATATTTCTGCCATGAGCTGCGTGCCTATCTTCACCAACATAGGTTAAAAGTCTATCTACCTTATCTCAACAGCATATATATACTGTATGTCCAAAGAGGAAGGGTGTGTCATTTCTGACTCATGCTGCTTGGAGTAAAAGCACAGTTTCTCATGTCTTTTTGAGAAATTTCAATTTCAATTTCATTACAATCAGATAAATGATAAAAAATGTCCTCAAATGGATTATCAGTTGCCAAAAACACCAAATATATCAAATGAGATACGAAAAATCTATATGTTGAATTTTATGGACATTTTGATTTTTATAGATTTTAGAGGAAAGTGAAACAAACATTCCAAAAAAATCGAATTTTCTGGCTATAATCTATGGTCTTGGGTCTTAGAGGGTTAAAAGAGTAGTTGCCAACAAATTTCTGCCAAGGACTGCAAAAATGGCCAGGCACAAGGGATGGGAATTGATAAGATTTTGTCGATACCAATGCTATTTGCAATCCTTCTAATTGATACAATTCTTTTAACTTTCGATGTGGACAAATGTTGACCTGTAGATTTTCAGTGTCAACAATGTCAAACACAGGTCACAGCATAGACAACTGATTCTGCAAAGTTGCTGGTGTTTCCACTCACTTAAGGTTGTGCAGTAGTCACTTTTGTGAAAACTGAAGCCACAATACTGACGCTTCTGAACCCTGTCAGTGGAAGGAATTGATAAGGGATTTGATTAGCAAAATCTCATGATATTGATTCTTTGATGAAGCTGTTTATGATTCTCAACTGGAATTGGTTTTGATTCCCATCCCATTAGCATCAACTTGGGCTGGTCATTGGTAGGATTTTTCTAACAAGAAGTGACAACGTAACATCAAATGTAAGAAGTGCGGTTGCTGCTTTTAAGGCCCCATCCACACGAAGCCAACCCGAGGTCTAAACGCATACGTTTTTTGCCGAATCTGCATATGATCCATACAAAGACGGCGTTTTGGGGGTCTGTAAACGATCATTTTTGAAACCAGGTTCCAGAGTGGAAAGATTTTGAAATGCCGTACATGTAGCTCCGTGATTATTGGCTCTCCACAAGTTTTCAGATACGCTTACGTCATAGTCAGAGACACGCATGCGCCACACGCGGCAACGACAATGGCAGCATACGTGAAGCATATGTGCCGATGAAGCTAGTGACCCTACTATCTCTGTTGCAGCAAAATCTCCTTTTTCTCAATCACCACTGAGTTGAACAAACAATTATCAAGGACACAAAACGGCACTTTATGATCACTTTATCACAATCTCTGTTTACAACTTTTGCCACAAGTGCGCATGCCCACTGTTTTTTCATCTGTTTCCGCTTGTTTCCGTCATATCGTTACAGCGGCCCTAGAGGTCTGGCATGTGTTTTACAGCGTTTTGATGCGTATTGAGTGCATTCATATAGACACTCACATTTTCTGAGACGCCTTCGTCTTCATGACGATCGTTCTGGAAACTGTTAAGCGTTTTGTCTTCGTGTGGATGAGGCCTAAGTCAAACTGCCATGTTGTGGTTCTGTAGCAGGTTAATGTTTTTACTTATAATGACTGTTTAGGCCTAAAATCATGAAACTTGGCATCAAAGATTATCACAATGAACAGAATGTCACATTTCATGACATCTTATTCTCTGCAAATCTGCCATGATCCAAGAATGCATTGAAAACTCCCAATGGCTTTTCATCAAGCACATTTATAACTTCAAGGTTGACATTCAAAAACTGTATCCCTGCAACATACCAGTGTGGTTCTTCTTAACTATTCTATTGAATCTGTTTGTTGAATAAATTCTATGGAGAGAGAGAGCAGTGATATCAGGAAGATCCAGCCAAACTTAGAACACGTGGCTGGTTAAATAGCTATAGCATCACGAGTTCAGGCTTTCATGTCCATCAGCCACATGTATTTGCAGTGGAAGATCATAATTATTCTGTTTATGCTTTGCACAGTGAACAAGCAATTTAGGAATTTTTGCAAAAGGTCCTTGGTAGAGTGTTGCCTTTTGGGGGTCCAGGGTAAGTCACTGCTGTGAGATATTGCATCCATTAAAGGGCAAAAGCATCAGAGAGACTCAAAGGCAGAAGTGAGGACATTGGGAAAAGGCCAGAGTGTGGTCTTTCTGCCTTGACCAATTACAGAGACAGGGAGGATGTCTTAAAGCAGCCGTCTCTCTTATCAAACGTCCTACATTCCCATCTCTGGGGGGAGGATCCTTGTATCAGGATGTGACTAATGTTTGGCATCACCTCCTAAATTTCCAAGAGCTGTTTGATCTCTCCTGCACTCAGAGGCAAAAAATAAAACAGACCTTACATTTATTACCACTGAGCAAACCTCTGAAGCATTAATCATCCCAAAAACTAATTTCCATCCAGGAGCAATCCAAACAAACAAAAGCCCAACCAAGGAGGTTGATTAATTTTAAAAGATCAGGGAGGTAGCTCGCTGAATGTCAAGTATTTCACAAAACCACAGGGCCTGGTACTTGAAGTCCAGATTAAATTATTAGCATAAAAATCTGCTTTTGTCTGTGCTCATTTTTAAGGAGAGGGATATTACCAAAAAATAAGTTTAGAATTAAAAAAGATGTCATCCCCATTTACATACACAGATGAAATCGAGGAGCTTTAGATGAATTGGTTTACAGTGATAACACCTTTTAATAATATCCTAATACTTTCTTTTTAAAGTTTTCTCATTTTCTTAAAGCACATTATGTAAATCATTCTCAGATTTTTCTGCCGGGTGATGAGTCATAATGCAATAGTTTCTGCTTCCTGGCTTTGTTACTTTTCCATTGAAATCATCAACTTCAATTTAGTGACTCCGCCGACTCGTGTGTTGCACTTATAAAATTGTCTAGAACTTCAAACACTTTTATTGAGAGACACGAAGCCTTTGAAAGATTGTTTGGGTGCTTTAACTAATTACAGAGAGCAGCATTCTTCATTGCCCGTGGAAGACCTCTAGGAGAACACGTAATGCTGTTAGCCTAATATACAGTGTGCTTTTGTTGAATAAAAAGAGCTTCAAGGTGCTAAAGGTGGCAAAGGTTTGGTCCTGCTCATAGACAACTTATGTAAGAACCACCCACAGTTTGACAAATATGAAAATACAATTAACTTAATCATATTAGGGCTGATGAGGGATTGGAAGTTCTTGTTCCTGTACTGTAACCTAACAGATGGACTGTTTGATATTTATTTCTAGCAGGGAAAGAGCCCGTAGAGTTTGTGTGTTTGGGAATGGGTGGAATCTTTCAAAGTTTATCCAACAGGTGATTGGACGATTGTTCTGTCAATCACATTTATTAGTGGCAAATCGGATAGTGTATCTGGTGGGTTTTACTGTACTACAGAACATGAGCCATTTCGTAAAACAAAGTCTCATCAAAACATGTTGGTAGTGAAGCAAGAACATCTTTTCTAGCAAATAGTACTTTCAGTGCTGATGTTTGTTTATCATTTAATAAAGCAATGTGGTCAAGATCTGATGAAACTGCCACTGCAGCTGTTAGCATCTATGCTAATCCCTGTGCAAGAAATTACCTCCTGTTGTTGTCTTTCTTGCAGCTCTCACCTCTTCCTTGTCACGAGCCTTGTAGATTGGAGCTTGGCAAGATGGATCTGCCTGATTACAGCCATTGAATCAGGCACATCCGTCTGCCACACAAGGTTATTTGTACAGTGCTCCCTCATTCTGGCTTGACCTTTTTTTGCCCTTGGCAGTGCAGAGCAGTCTCCAGAGCTTTTTCATCGAAGTTTTGCTTTCTCATGATGTTAAGTCATATTAATTAAAGGCCAGGCTAGTGAATTTAAAGACTCCACAAGCCTTGTCTTTTTGGACTGCCAAGATGAGCATAGAATCATTCACCAAATTAAGTTTCCTCAACAAACAGTATTTTCTTTACTATATTATTGTAGATTTTCATTGCAGACATTATATTGTCTTGAATGATTATAATCATGTAGAGCAGCCTCACTTTCTATAAAATTAAATTTTCTATGTATGCTTGAATCTATCTATCTATCTATCTATCTATCTATCTATCTATCTATCTATCTATCTATCTATATATATATACATATATATATACATATATATATATACACATACATATACATATATATATGTATATATCTATATATCTATATCTATATACATATATATCTATATATATATATACATATATACATATATATATATATATATATACACACATACATATACATATATATATAGATATAGATATAAATACATACACACACACACACATACATATATATATATATATAATACAAACAAGACAAGCTTGTGCTGCCAACCGTTTTGAAAAAAAGGTTGTTTTATAATTGTTTTATAATTACTAAAAAATAAGATGCTGAATCTGATTAAACTTTTTAGTGTTTAATGTAAAGTTTTGAAAGTCACAGGCACACTAAATATGTAAGAAAGTTTATTTTCTTGACAGACAGATTGTATGCACCTCAGAGTGAGACCAGACTGAGTTAAGATAATTTTGTACATAAACACTTAACCTGGTGTAGGCATCCTGTATGCCCACGTGCAGATTTATGTACAACCAATCTACGTGCTTGTGTGCCTTTAGCTGCTACTAGCATTATGCCAATGTCCCCCATGAAATTAATTAATAAAGGATACAATTAGAGCACTGTCCCTGATCTGAGCACTGACGGGCCTAAAATACGGTGTCCCCCGCTATGTTTTCCTATCTTATTCAGTGTCTTGTCTTATTCAGTGTTGTAGCTTAACTCCATTTTTCAGATAAAAAGCAAGGTAACGCACTTCTACTGATAATGTGGTAACTAAACTTAGTTACTTCTTTAATTCTGCGCAATGTTACTTTTCCCACAGACAAATCTGACACCGATGCTGCCTTCTCAGCTGCCTTCGTTAGACACAAGCAGCGTTGCCATGTCTGCTTACTATAAGTATCTTCTGCCTTTTTTTTCCCTGAACAAATTCTGTAAGTTGCTGCCCTTGGGCTTGTTTCTTAACATGCAGTTTTTTCATAGGGCTTTCTTTTCTGTCCTTGTGAATCCCCCTGACTATTATATTCTATATATTACCAGCTTGTTGTTTTGCATAGTTGTTTGGCACTGTGAAATAGAAATGTAATCAATACTAATTCTGGGCTTGTTTTTATCATCATGGTTGCTTATTTCAGAAGAAAAAACAAAAACACTGGACAGGAGCTCTCATTCCACACGGTATGACATGATTTTGTATAATGAAGAGCACAAAAGAAATACCTGTTATGTCCTCCATAGAATAACTTTATGTAGGCCTACACATTTAGGAACAGATATGGGGCTCTGCCCAAAGTTGAGCAACATATTAGTAATGTAAAGGTAACTTAAAAAGCTACTTAATTGAGAGAGTAATTAAGTAAAGTAACACATTACTTTTCAAGAGGTAATGAAAAAACCCCCTACTTTTTAAAATTAACTTCTCCAACACTGGATTTAATACAGAGTAATGAGGGGGCACAGATCTGGATTTAGGACTTTTCCGTCCTATTTTTTTGTTTTCTTTTAGACACTCTTTATTAATGACAGACCTTCTGACCCGTATCCCTCCATTTAGAACTCTGTTCATACAGGAAATTTGTCACGTGGTTACTGTATAACATACAAATGTCGTGCAGTGTGCGTGCATGTATGTAATTATTATGCTTAATGGTCTTCATGGTGTTGCACCAGGCTAATACTTAAGCATCACAGCGATAAGATTGCTGGTTTGACTCCTTATATTTGGAGCCTGCATGTTCTCCTCATGCATGCATGGGTTTTCTACTGTGTATATGTTGCTGTTTCCTCCCGTAGATCAAAAATATACTTTTCAAGTCAACTACTCTAAATTGCCCTTTAGTGTGAGTGCGTATGAATAGTTGTCTGTCCCTACACGTTGACCCTGTGATTGGCTGATGACCTGTCTAGGGTGTGTCCCACCTTTTTCAAGGTAACAGATGGGAAAGGAGCTAGCCCCCTGCAGCCCTGAAAGAGGTCAGTGGTGTGGGTAGCTTTTAATTTTAACAGGTCCAAAGATTTTAAAATATATATTAATGCTATTCATTGTCTTACTAAGGCCACTTGTTATGAGAACTAAAATTATGAATTACAGTTCGGCACATTGCAGTTTATCTTGAACATTTTTAAAATGGGAAAGTGGTCAGCGCCGACAGATCTTGCTTAACCTTGTAAAAGCTACACAGAAGGGCAGGGTTTGAAGAAGGATCACCTCCTGTAAAGGATGTGGATTATTTTGGTGAATTCTTCTAAGCAATGACCAGATATTGCATTCTCGATCTGAAAACGATTTCACTCCGTCCAGCGCCCGACGCCAGGTAAGATAATCCTTTGGTTCCTTTGGCGCTCCAGCCTCTGCACGGAGAAGACCAGCCGGGATCCTGTTTGGTATGTGTTTTATGTAACTGCTTTAACTAAGATCAATTGTCCTTTGGTTTTAATTTACTGTATACAGCTTGTTACATTTTTTACAATCAGGTCCTAAAACTCCAGGTCCGCCTGCTTCTTTGTTCACCTTCCCGGTCCTCCACCCCTCCCCCCCGACACTTCCTTCCTTTAAAACCTCGTCCATTTTCCTCAAATTATTTTATCCTTACCTAAATATTAATGTAAGACGGCAGATGCCCATAAACTATGCAACCATTCAGGATTTTTTTTTTTTATAAGATCATAGAAAACCTCTTGTTTTTCTTCTACTTTTATCATCTTTCTTCACTATATCATACTCATATTATCTTTCGGTGACACTTTCACAATGTAATTGAATCAGAGTGGATTGAATATCAGCAAAGTTTGGAAAAACTGACTCGAACCATTCTGAAGATGTTCACCAGCAAAAGATAAACATGAGGCCCATTTACTGTGACCAGTGACTCCCACGATCAAGTCAATTCATAAGTTCATAAGTTCATTCTAAAACAAAGGTGGACCTTTAAACAAAGTTGGACGAAAACTCCTCAGAGCTTCTTGAGATATCAGTCTGAACAACAGTCTGGACGGACACCAGATGGATTTTCATATGTGCTTAGAAATCTGAAAGCCCAACACGTCTGTCGAGCATTTCAATGGCACGAAGGCCCCAAAGCGAGATCCTTTTGTGGACAAACTTTAATCCAGGACAGATCCCTGCTGTAAGTGCTAAACATGCAGCTTTTACAGCTGTGTTGCATCTTAAACTTTAAGACTACAGCTGTCAGAGCAAATTTGTTTACACTTGTGTGCAATCTTTTCAGGTCAGCTGTCAAACCCTTTTCAACTCCTTTTTGGGTATTGAAAAATTAACTGTCAAGAATAAATTGGATGTTTTTTTTTACAACCTAGAGGGAGGACATTTGGGTTGGACCCTGACACAGCAGTCGCCATGAGTAACATGAAAGCCCACGTCTTGTTAAAGCAGCAGCCTTGGCAGCATGGGTGAGCTGTTTCTGAGGGGAGCCGAGGTTATGCAGGGTTTCTGCAGAGCGCCGGAGCCACGATCAAAGACTTCCTGTATCATGAATAATAACAGTCAAAGGCTGGTCCTGCTGCCTGACTCGCTGATAAGCGTGTATACAAACTGAGCCATCTTGTTAGAGCAGATTGCTGTTGGATGTTCCACACAGCCCTTATGTCTCCATCTTAGCAGACAGAGCACTAAACAGAGAGATAACACACTGACTAACAGCAGAGCGTGCTGCTCTGTGGACATGTGGGATCCCTCTAAATTCTGCTCCAAAGCTGGCCTTAAGCGCTCTTTACATTTAAAGTGGACATTATGTCAACACTTAATAATAACTTAACCCGATAGAGCTTTAGTGAAGCAAAGCAACAGGACTTTGGGCTGAAAGATGGTGGGAAAAGTAGTGAAAGAATTTCCAGCAGGGATGTTTGATTTGTTGTTACGTGTTTACTTACGGGACACTTTATTAGGTACCAGATTAGAACTGTTTGGCATAATTGCTCACACAAACAACAGTTTTGATCCAGGCTAATTGAGTTAATACATTTTAGTTAATGGCAATTTTTTGTAGTACATTATCAAATAACAAACAAGGTTGAAGAGGGATATTCAGAGGGACGTTAATGCACATAGGAGCTTTCATTAGAGGGAGTGAAGGCTTAACCTGACATGCCAGATGGACAGAAATATTTCACTAATCCATCTGGGCAGGAGCCCTGCGAAAATGTTTTCAGTGGCAGAACCTTCAAAAACAACAGGAGTCTATGATTGGACCAATCCATACCAAGCAGCTTACAAGGGCATACAAAAGTTAATGGCCGTTAGCCATAGTGGCTAACAGCAGTGAACCACTATGTCTAAAGGCTGAGGGCCGTTAACTGTTATTTACCCTTGTTAGCCGTTAGCTGTAGCGGCTAATGACCGTTAGCCGATAGCTTAACTACCCTAAAACTATTGTTTCACATTAAATAATACCAGACAGGTGTATCATTTAACACTTATATGTGACATGAACATCCTCAAAGACAATTCCTACAAAGTATACAAGGAGAGCACATTTTGCCAAGTATAACTGAGTAACCATGATGACCACAGGCTAACTGACATTAGCCGCCATAATTTGCAAAACAGGAAGTGACTTCACCTCTCTTCCCTGATTGGGTCGTCAAGCATGTAGCTGAGTGAAAGCGTTGGACAATGGAGGCTGGCAAGATGGAGATGCATGATTTCAGAAGCAGGCAGGTACGTCGATCTGCTCTGCAAGGCTCGTAAAGGCTGTGATAATTGTCAAAAGTTGATGATTGGACAAAATTACCAGATTGTGTAGAATTTGTATTTAAGATTGCAAAATCATGATTTCTCCTGGAGATTTGTAATTATGTAGTCTGATACAACGATCAGAATAATATTAATGAAGAATTAGTATGAATCATACATTTAAATTATGCAGAGCAATCCTTTAAAGTGATCAAATGAACAATGTACAGATACCTACCCAATAGCTTATAGTTGGTATATTGCAGTGTTTCTAAAACAGTGGAGCGTGGCCCCTGAAGAAGCGTTGGCGAGACATCAAGGCTGCTGCCAAATCAAAATTTTACTATGTGGCTGGCTTTTTACCATGTCAGGAGTGGGATTTCTAACCTGACAAGCCAGATGGACAGCTCCATATATCTGCCACAGAAATATTTCACTAGTCCATCTGGGTAGGGGCCCTTTTAATTTGTTTTCAGGGGCAGAACGTTTAAAAAAAAAAACCCACAAGCTTGTGATTGGATAATCGTTCTGCTCGTCACATTCATCACAGACCAATCCACATCAAGCAGGGTTGCCTCATATAATGAAGCAATGTTTTCATTGGATTTGTCATTATTTTTTTTCTTTTATATATACATTTTATTTTACTATTTTGTTTATATTGACTGCTGATGCTGCTCAGTGATTTTTGAAGACTGTATGATGCAAAATGTGCCTGTTTGTTACTTGAAATGGCTGAATAAAGAATTGAAAAAAAATAGCATACTTTTTTGTTAGCTGTTGTTAGCTGTTAGCGGCTAAGTTAGCGGCTTAAAGCTAACGACAGTAAATGACTGTTAGCTGTTAGCCGCTAACTTAGCTGCTAATGGCTAACGGCCTTATACTATCGTCTTACACTAAATTGTACCACACAGATGATTCATTTAACACTTATATGTGGCATGAACCCACCAAAGACAATCCCTACAAGTAAACTTCTGAGGAGGGCAGATTTCGCCAAGTTTTACTAAGTATCTATGAGGACAATAGGCTAATCGGCATCTTCGTTCTCAACTTCCGATTTCCAACTCTCGGTTGTCGTCACGTCTGCATTCTACAGCTCCCGCCTCTCTTCCCTGATTGGGCCGTTAAAATTTTAGCTGAGGGAATCCATTGGTCAACGAAGCGCTACAAGATGGGATCTGCAGGATTTCAGGAACTGAATCAGGCAGGCCCATCTGCTATGCAAGGTTATGGGATTTCTGTTTACAAAAAAAATCATTGTAAGCTGTGCAACAGCTGGCTTCTAATGGGTTTATTTGGTTATAGTTTTGTGTTGTTATTATTGTAATGGTACGTACTTCATTTTACAGTTTTTCACTAATCTGAAATCATAACTCAGAAAGGGAACAAAGTCATCAAAATTCCAGGATTGTCCTGTTTCTACAATATGTGTTCCTCTGACATAACTTTTCTTTTTCTTGTCATTGCATTGCAAAACTGTATATTTCTCACACTTTTTGGTGTTGCTCCTCTTTAATGTGACACTTTTAGTTTGTTAAAACATTAAACGTGATGGTGGACTTACACATTGCCTTTGAGTTTGCAGTGTGAGTTGGCACCTTGTTGTATTGGTCTTTTTAACATATGGGGTAGAAAATGAATTTGAATTAACATGTGGACATACAAAATGGTGAATTAAAGCTATTGTGTCTTGTGTGCAGACAATAGTTATTAATAGAGAACATATTTCCATACTTTGTAGTCTTGACTTTGCACTTTTTTGTGACCTCACAGTTTGTGTGTTGGAGAATTGTGACAGGCCAGTAAAGTAATCAAGAACCACTGGTGTAATGGCTGATTTATACATTTAAAACCATCCTTAGTGTGTAATCAGAATGATTGAATATGTTGTCTATCCATCCATCCATCTATTATTTATTCTGCTTATCCATTTCTCACATGTTGTGTATGCATGACTGATCAAAAAGTGTTCATAAGTGTGTAATTATCTAAATGCAATAATTCACGATGCCTTTGGAAAGAGGGTAGGTATTTATTAGAGCTTTACAAATGCTCAATTGTGGGTGCCTTCCACATTTTTGTAGCCAACTGATGACATGTTGATCACAGCTGGAGTCTGGAATCTCATGGTTGTCGTATTTACAGCCTCTCCACAGCCAATCACCCACTCCCTCTCTCGCGGATTGAAATCACAAAGCTCCAGCAGATCATGCATCCTTTGACATTTACGCAACAATTTAGTGTATTCTTGTTATGCATTTATTCATCAATGCATTCATTTACCTGCTCATGAATACAAATGTGATGGGTGACCTGTCATATCAGACCTCGGTCCTCTACGGTAATTTTGCCACTGAGGCTGATGCCGCTCTTCTTCATGCATATACATCAGGCTGATGAGGGAAGAGGAAGCAGAGACACCAGATGAGAGCTCTGCTGGGGCTGTAAAGAGACAGCTGTCGACTAAACTGCACACAGTGTTTGGGTGGTACTTTAGGAGGCGGGAGGACTACTAACAGAGTCTGGGTGTACTCTGATAGCATCTCCTTGTGTGGTTTAATGTTTATAACCTTGGAATAATGCTCTGAGCAGTCGCATAAAAAATCTACCCACAACAGACCAATTTGGAGAAGACTTCAGAATCGTGTCACATCATCATGCTTGATGAAAGAAGCAAAAGCAAGAAGGTTAAATAAAAGCACATTACTTAAGGTGATTCCACTGTTCAAACATAAATTGAACGATTGATAAAACCAAACCAAAGCATTCTGAAGACCAGTATGAACTGCCAGAGGTCAGCTCACCAAGGTCTTCTATTTTGCCTGCTATATATCTACATTGCATTTGACTCCTAAAGCCAAATCTGCTGCTAGTGAGCCTACAGGTGGGCGGTTTTTCAGGCTTGGCTTAACCATGCCCTGCAGAGTGCCCTGCCCCAACGTCTGGCTCAAGGGTGTGTCCCAGTTTCTCTATGTTGGGCAAAGTAGCCAAGTTCTGAAAAGGTCAATCCATGGAACCAATCTATCATGTAAGAGCTAATGCTAAGCTAATGCCCCAAACAACATAGTCCTGGGGTGCATCCGAATAGTCCTTTTTTGATAAGGAGCCTTCCTTACTGAAGAAATGACCCGGAAGCATGTAAGTGTCGGCCATGATAAGTGCTGTTCGAATTCTCCAAAAGTTAAGGAAAGGAGGGTCGTTGCTTCCTTTAATATCTCCTTTAGCTTAGGAAACACTGGTCCATCCTTTTCAAAAGGAAAGGAGAAGAAAACGCCCCATAATGCCTTGTGGCAGGTGACGTGTATAAATACGGCTTCTGCCGAAAGTTTATGGAAACTTACGATGGAGAATGGACAGAACGATGAGGCCTAATAACGTTTATTAAAAACAATTAATTAAAGGACAAATGAGGACTTTTATAATACTCCAAATATAATAAATTCAAACAATGTTCATGATGATATATGTGAAAGAAACAGGGGGAATAGTGCTTCTGACAATCTGCTGTATTATCAGGCTTCAGATTGTCAGTGTCTGACAAAGATGTCAACATTTAAAGAAGCTCTCACAAACCTCACAGCTGTGAGCAGGAAACACACACTGCATGACCAAAGACAAAACACCATCACAGGTGAATCCTCTGATCATGGATTGTTAATGTTAACCGGTGAAGACACAAAACGACCCTGTGAGATAAGGCAGAGGACAAATGCGCTTATTGTAGTTCATTTTCGGAGCATTGTAGTTCGTCGTGGCTTACCTACGTCACAAGTAATCGTCATCACATAAATATGACATCAAAGTGAAAGTGCAGTCAAATTCCTCTTTGGCCGCAGTTCTCCTTTCCTCTCGTCTTTTTCCCTCCTTCCCTTGACCCTGTGACATCTTTTGTCGGGGTCAAGGTAAAGTGGATAGGAAAGGACTTAGGAAGGACTACTCAGATCCACCCCTGGAATCACAGGGTCACACAATCCCTTCCACTACTATGAGGTGGAGCTTCTTTGAGGTTGGCATGGAGTAATGATCTGAATAATGCCATCATGAATACAAGTGCTTGGGACGAGATTCTCGTCTCTGTCACAGCCTGCTCTCCCTCTCTCCTGCTCTGCCACATCCCTCATCAGCTAAACTGCATCCACCTGCTGCTGTCACCTGCTCACCATCTCCAATGAAGCCAGTATATAAGCAGCTTCACTCCACCCACTCTTTGCCAGATTGTCTCAGCTCTCATGCCTGACTCTCCAGCACTCATTCCTGGACTGCTTACCTGGTATCGACCCGACTCGCCTCTGACCTTGCTCCACGTCTCAGCCCTGGTAAATCCACCAGCCTTCTGTCCCTGACTATGAGTATTGCCTGCCTGTTTCCTATTCCTCGTCTGCCTGTAGCTGGTTTGCCTTCAGTCCGCTCCTGCTCAGCCTAAAGACCTACTGCTTCAGCTTCACCTTACCAACTCCTCTCCTTCGGTGCTGTCAGCCTTGCCAATTCCCGCTCAAAGTCCAGCTCCACTCCCAGCCCTCATCTGAACCACCATCCAGGAAGATTTCCATCAGCAGTGAGTTTGAGCCATTTTACTCCACCACACTCGTTGAGCCTTTTGAGAACTTTTGGACAATCACCTGCTCACGAGTCTCATACATTTCCTACCTGCCCTGTTGGTCCTGTGGTAACATGCCTGCCTGCCACATGTGGGAGCGGGGTTAGAATCCTGCCTAATCCGCCTGCTCCATTCTGATGCATCTTGTTAGCTGTGTGTCTACATTAACCTGTTGAATTAAGAGAGTTCTAACAACAAACTTGGTTTGTTTGTGCTGCAGTTGGGTTCACTCTACACCCATTACAATCTCGGCCTTGATTGGTGAGCATGGACATCTAAGGTGAGCCTCAGATTGTGTATTAAAGCAGTAATCCTTTATTTCATTAGGGCTACAGATATGAAATCATACCAACATGTCTCAGTCATTAAGGACTTGATCAGGGCAGGAACAAAATGGCTGCCACATTCCTCCCTCCTAACTGTAATCCGCAAAGAAGACAATGCCATGGAAGTGGAGTTATCTTAAACCTTTTTCAGCAAAATTTCAAACATTTTTCCACAGATTTCTGCACCTGTTTAGCTCTCCATGCAGCATTTTTAGAGCCTCAGATCCTTAGCATCAAAAGTAGACAGTTGGGGTTATTCCAGGATCTGGTCCGGTAACTCCCTCCCTTTGAGGTCTCCCAGATATGTCTGACTGGGAGAAGACCTTGGGCAGTCCAAGAACTCACTGGATTGATTACATATCTGGCCGAAGAAACCCCAGAGCCCTCCAGGAGAAGCTGGAGAACGAGGAGGATGTCTGAGTAGGCGTGCTTGCTCTTTGACCTGGTCTGGGACGATAGAAGAAGGATGGATGGATGAATTATTGTGGAATTCAAACCTTGATGTACAAGGTCAGATCACTGTATCGTTCAAAGTGTTTATAACTACATGTCTTCTGTGGTGTTTTGTCTCCACTTAGAAGTTCATCACCACATAACATCCCTCCCAAAAAAAGTATAAAACTCCATTAATCGTGGCATTGAAGTTGGCTGACATGCAGACTGGAGAAGAAATTGCTGTGAGAGCAAGTAAATCTGGGTATTTTATGGGTAAGGTAACCTGGTATTTGCTAGGATTTTCTAGGACTGCCGCCTGCCTGCTAAAACTTTGTCCATTTAACCCGCAAAGCCAACTTTCAGTTCAGGGCATGAAACCTCATCACACAGTATTAAAGGATAAGTTCAGTTTCTGCAGCTTTCACATTGTTTATAGAATGAAGTAGAACAATATGCTCACCCAGAAGGCTTTCCTGATGCAAACAGTGCTTCGGGAGAAATTTAGATCCAAAATCGAGCGGCGGACATCCGTATAATGGTAGCACATAGGGCATATAGCGCCGCTCCTAAAACTGCATTAATCGTCCAAAAACTCATTAGTTTCACCAATATTTCATCATGGTCCGCTTGAGCTACTCCTCCAAGACAGTCTGTGTCACCTCCAGACATGTTGTGTGACTGTGCTGACCTCTGAACTGAAGAAGAAGAGCGCTTGCTCTGCGCCTGCGCAGTACGGCTCATTGTTTCAGGGGAAGACTGCCGGCTACACAACGACTTTCTTCTTCCAGTTTTGTGCAAAATGGAAGAATATCTATCGGATGAAGATGTTGTGGAGGAGAACTTTGAATATGATGGGTGTCCTTACAGTTTCGAGCCAGAGTTTATAGATGAGGAGCTCATCGAAAGGAGGACGCGGAGGCAGCGCTCCAGAGAGTACTACGCAGGCACGGAGGCATATGTTCTTCTTCTTCAGTTCAGAGGTCAGCACAGTTACAAAAACATGTCTGAGGTGACACGGACTGTAATTGAGGAGTAATGTGAGCGGACCATGATGGAATATTGGTGAAACTAATGAGTTTTTGGATAATAAATGTAGTTTTAGGAGCGGCGCTGTATGCCGCTACCATTGTACAGATGCTCGCCGCTCGATTTTGGATCTAAATATCTCCTGAAGCACTGTTTGGGTCAGGAAAGCCTTCTGGGTGAGTATATTGTTCTACTTCATTCTATAAACAATTTGAAAGCTGTAGAAACCGAACTTATTTTTTAACAAGGCCAACACTTTAAAATAATTAACCTATGGCTAAGATCCACTGCACCCAGACAAACAGCGCGCTGAACTACAATGTAACTGATTTTTTATTTGATTTTTGTAAACTTAACAGTATTTTACTGTAATATCTACAGCTACCTCCTGTGGGGAAAAATGATTTCTATAAACTTAAAAAATTTTAACCTTAAAATAATCAGTTTTCAACTGTTAAAATGTCTACACAGCAAATTACTGAGAGGGGAAATGAATCAAACCAAAATTCAATTTTTGGCAGGAAAACTGAAAAATAACAGGCAAGATTCTTTGAGTAAATGTTTCACATTTGTGGGTTTGAGATTGAGTAAAAAATGTGTGTGATTCAGCAAAATTATACCTTGCTAATAAATGATCAGCTAAATAGTCAAAGATATAGTAGTATAACATAAAGTACAGCAAGTTTACTGTACCTTTAAGATGCATTAAAAACTGGAAAAATGAATACGGCAATGATACTGTAAATGAAAAATCAGTAAGGATACTGTAAATGAAAACACAGTAATTTAACAGTTAATTCAAAGACAGTAATGGTACTTTTAAAAATACAGAGGTAAAACAATTACAGTAAATATTGTAATGTAATGGTAAATTAAAATAGTCATGCTACAGTAAAGACATTTACACTATCCTACTGGCATGTTGTTGCTGAAAGTTACAGCAACTTTTAACTCTATGGCAACTGTCAACGTACAAGAGTTATTAAAGGATGCTATACTAGATTTTAGGGGATATAAGGGCTATATTTCACACAGAAGCCATCACAATGGTCTCCGCTATGCTGTGGGAGGATATATTCAGAATTTGTTGGCAGACATTAAGACAAGCTGGAGGCCAGAGTTGAAAGATTTCAGTGCCAGAGGGAGGCACTGGATTTTTGCTGTTGTCACTTTTTTCAGACAACAGAATAAAAAAAAACATTGTTTATGAACAGCAGGATAAGATGTTTGTTTATTTTTTACTTAAATGGACCTTTACAAATTAGTGTAGCCCCAGTCCTTGTGGATTACCAATCTCATGGGTAGGTGTATTTCATGACTGTTAGACATGTGACCGGTCTCTGGCGTTGGAAGATAGGGTTTATAGGGATAGGTCAATCGGTCTGATTTTTGGCCCAAATCCCCCCTTCCAAACAAGATCAGCAAAGGTCCAGTTATTTTTGTTTTGAAGGTTTATGTGAATGATCAGACTTTGTACTAGCAATAGCGGATGGCATGCACAGCAAACAAGCATTATTTTAGAAATCCAACTGGAGTGGAATCAGATTAACTATCCCCAAAAAATCGATAAGATTTAAAAATCGGGTTGGCAAGTCAAATCGATTTGTTTTTCCTGAAACTCGAGTTTAACGATTTTTTTTAAATTCTTCAACCCGTTTATTTCACATTCGCACTTTGAGGCACTTTTCTCATTACTTTGTACACTTTTACATTTTTTACAACATGAGTTGAGTTTTCTATTAAGATTTTATTTTTTACAACAAGCGTTACCTCAGGCATTTTGTTATCTTCATAGTTTAAAATCCCAAGCATAAGAACAACAACGAGGAGTTTTTGTTTAACAATACAAGGAGTCAAAATATGGAACAGTCTAGATGATGATCTGAAGCAGAGCAGAAACTTAATTCAGTTCAGAAAGAAAATTAAATAAGTCATATTGGAGAAATACAAGAATCTCAAGGGGGAACAAAAAGTCTTATTAGTGTAGTAAACAAAGTGCTTTAACATTTAAAACAACCAAACAAACAAACCAAAAGAGCTAAACAAAACATGATGTCCGTGTGGATGTGCGCAAAGGAAAGTATGTATACAGACAAGTAAGTATACACAATGCATGGATATGTAAATTTATATATGAATTTGTGATATCTACATGTGGATAGATGTACTGTATATACAGGTGTGATGTATATATGGATATGAGTAGGTAATCGGATAGGTAGAGAGGTATTTATATGTGTATAAAATAGGTAGATGAATGTTTAGATATATTTCATAAGTCCATGTGATTTGCTGAAATTCAGAGCCAAGGCTGTGTATTGAAACCGGACTTTTTTTAACATGCTGTCAGTGGTGACATCTTATGGATGGAGAGGAGAAATACGGTGAATTTGACAAATAGTGCATTAGATTAGAAGATTAGAAGATCCCTGACTACACCTTTAATTCAAACAAGTGTATGAAACTACAGTGCACAGGCACTTTTTTATTTTTTGACCTGGAAGCACTTTAAATGCACTTTTATGTATATATAAATGTATATAGAAATTTATATAGAAATGTATATTTTGGAACTAAATTAACAGTGAATAGATGTTTCATTTTAAATGGGGTGGGGGCATCAAATCGAATTGTGAATCATGAATTGAGCTTTTTTTTAATCGAAGAAGGGGGGGGGGGGGGATGGCCCAGCTCTAGTGGATCATCAAGAATTTTTTTGTCTCTATGTACAAGTCGAAGTGAAGTCACCAGTTAAACGTGTTAAAGTCTAAGTCAAGTCAAGTCAAATTTAAGACGTGGTTAAATTGAGTGAAAAGTCTTAAAAATAGTGTCGATAATTGTAGATGTGACCTGTGTATTGTAAAAGTGCTTTGAGCTGTACGAAAGACGAAAAACTGTTAAAACTGTTATAGTTCCTGTTCATTTACCATTTAGTCTCTTTACCATGTTTTCAGTGTAAATCACAAAGCACCAGCTGTCCAGGACTGGCTGCTTCAAAGGGAACAAGAGAAGACCCTCTGATTGGTTTGATTCATGTCACATCCAAACACACCAAAAAGAAGGCACAAGGTCTGTCCACGTTGTACTCTGCATCTACCTTTGCAGCAGACTTGTCATTTCCTGGAAGAAAAAAAAAATCACCTACCTCAGACTGCTGTGCACCACATGCTTTTAGAAACACAGTTAAAACAAACCCTCAGTGGCCATAAAACCAAACAATACTTGTGCCTGATCTCACGGTGAAACTTCATTTTCATATCACTTTCATCAATTAGCACTATTAGAGCACCATGAACATTGGAAACACATGAAGAGACAGTAGGTCAGATTATTATTGTGAGAGGGTTTTTGAACTTCTCTTTCAATGACCAATTAGCAGCAGAGCCGAGGTCTAAGTAGATGGATGGATGAGTCAGTGCGCTGCTAATTAGCCTCTGTGTGTTTTGTTGAATTGAGTATAAATGAAGCAATCCAGCCATGAGTGGAGGAGCTGATTGCTTTCGTCCTCATCCTCACCTCCTGCTCTTCTCTCACTCTGATAGTTTGAACAGTTTCGCTGGCAGCAGAAGCTCAAAGTGACCCACTGGAGGCCTCTATATAGATGCTAAGCATAAACAATTTACTCATTTCTTTTCCTCAGCGGAGACACATATGTTGGGGATGCAAAGGTTTAGAGAAACTCATTTCATGCTCATTGTTTACCTAATCAGAAATTCTAATTGCTTAGTGGGACTAATTAACTTATGAGAAAATAACAAGAGTTCTGTGTACCGCCGTGTCATGCTGTTTGTATAAGACTATAAAATATTCATACCATGACAAGGCAGTTTGGCAGCCGCTACTTCACTGTGGTATGATTTTGTTTGGTCCTGAGCCTCTTGACTCTGTCACCATCAATTAGTCTGATGGAAAACGTATAAGACAAATGTAAACAACAACAACAAAACACTGGAAGGTTCCAAAGTGATGGACTAAACATCCTGAAATAGACTATTACAGCTCCCTCTGTTTAGCTATATTTACTCTCTGAAAAGCCCAACTGTCTCCCAAGTGGCACGGACAGCAGCAGAAGTGTTTCCATGCCACACAATAAGTGATGAACAAGGTTTGTGGCCAGTAACGAAATTAAAGCTCTGTGTTGGTTGATGAAGTTAGGGGAATAAGGGCCTAATTTGGAAGGTGTGAAGGGCTTTATCTAAAGCAGTGGATCTCAATTACTTAATGTCCTGCCCTCCTTTTTTGTTGTGCCCCACTCCCCTGAAAGACATGAGAAAAGGCAAAGATACCATTTTTCTGAATACAACCAAGCTCCATTGTGTATAAAAACTGAAACACAGACCTATTGTTTAGTATTCATTTGCCCTCTTCGTATTCACACATGAATTGTGATTAACACTTTAACCCTGAACCCCTAATGCTGCGTTCACACCGCAAGCGACCCAGCTACCAAAATCGCGTCACCCACTGACGTAGCGTTGCACGTCCATAAATACCTCATTTTGGTCACCGTTGCCGTCGGCTGTCGCTCGATGATGTCACGTCCGCTCGAGAGTCACCGCGATCATATCATATATCATATATCATATAATAGGAAGCGGACATTATTCCAGGTGTATCCTTTACATTCACAAAACACTGCAGCTGATGCCCTGCAGCAGCATCATCTGTGAGTTTCCAGCGGTCCGTCTAGGAGGAACTAATATCCTTACTTATTGGTGTTTCCCACATGGACATAAATTGTTCCTCTGTAGTCCAGATGAAAAACTGTCTGCCATAAACACATGCACAAACCGCTGATTGGCTGTTGCTACACAGCCACGCACGACATCATCTGAAAAGATCAACATTTTTTACTTTGACATCACGCGACAAGCTAAGTGGTGGTGTGAAAAGCGGCTGTCGCATCGCGGGAGGGTTAGCCCCGCCCAATTGCGGCTGTACAAATATTGTCATACATAAAAAAAATGCTACAAAATCAGCATATATTTTTAAGCTGTTTTTTGCGTAGATCTTTTCAACCACTTCAGCTCTGTTAAAAACTTCCAAATATTTAATTAGTTTCATGATTGAACCCATTAAAATGCCTGTGTAAATATATATTTGATTGAAACAAGTAAGAAAACATAGATTAGAATATAGGTATTTTGTATATAATGAACAGAAGGGATTAGGGTTGTGCTGGTTATTAGAATCTTGGATGTGTCAAATTCACAAGTTAGTATAAAGTAAGTTAAAAACTGCTGTGAAAGTAGACAGGTGCAAAAACACATCAAAGCTCGTTTTCTACTCAAAAATATCAACATCTTTGAGTGGAGCACAGACAAACGGTCATGACCTGACTAAAGTCCAATGATCTGTCTGCTTCAAAGAAACATGAAACACATCCCTGAAAATGTTCAAACCTTTTATTACATAAAACATGCCTCTTCTTTTTAATAAAACAGGTGGCAATATACATTCAAACTAGCATGTTATTGGTTAAACTCCAGAAAATTATATTATAATAATTGGTATTTTGAGCAGAGCACAAGTGGTTTGAATTGATGCTGAAAAAGGCTGAAAAAATACTGATAAAAGTTTTTTTTGCATGTACATTATATTTGCTGAAGGGTCCCATAGGGTATAAGATCTGACAACAAAACTCCAAAATGCTGCGGCTACTTTTGGACATTTCTAACCCTTAAATCAACAACAATGCCACAACTCCCACTATTCAATATATCACAAATATTTCATTTCCAGAAAATCACTCGCTAACTTTCAAACAGAGACGAGCAGAGGACATCAGTCCTTGTAAACTATTGTAAAAGAAAGTTTTATTATTTAATTGCCATACCTTATGTACAATTAAAGAACTGGTGACAAATTTTTGGGACTTCCTAGCATAAAAATGAGAAAACAAAAAAAAAGTAAGAAATCTTTGAAAATGTGTTAAAAAATAACTATATTATTGTTATTGAACAAACATTGTTACTAGGAATAAGTCATTTCAAACTGAAATCACCTTTATACACACAGATTTGAGCAGGTTTGCTGACTTTTGGGTGAAGTTGGATAAATAACTATAAATTGGCATTTGACATTTTCAATAAATAATAATTTGCTGTACTAAACTTTCTGTTTGAAAAACAGCACATTTGAAAAATGTATAACAATAATTTCTGTACTTAAGCAGTAAAAATATCATTTTGTAAGAGCATCTAAATACTGGTGTATTACCCTTTACAGAAACATTAAAAAGGTTTCAGTAATTACCAGTGCTGTTGATTTAGGACAGTTTTGGCAAACAACAACTTTCAGTTTGTTTTTTGAACCTGATTATTTTTGTTTAATTGTTGATCTTTTTTCTTTCTATTAATGAACACATAGGTGCATGCATGTATAAGTTTGAGTTCTTATTGAAATCTTGATTGGTCTTTATTTGTTTTTTCTTCTTATTGATAGTTCATTTTGTTCATTTTATGTTTTCAATTATTGTGCAAATTAAATAAACTATACTAAAACGAATATGCCAAATCAGAACTAAAGATCAAAATCAAAATAAAGGTATTGTGTGGAAATATGTTGCTGGCAGACTGGCTCTCACTTTGAGAAGCCATCCAAAAGTTCCACAAGGCCTGATATTCAGCAGGGACCAGCAGAGTCTGCTTTAGTAAAAGTCCCTTGGTAAAAGGAAACCAGAAAACTTTTTTTTTTTCTTTTAAAGCTCAAACTTCTTTTTTTCTGTCCCCACTGTGAACTTTACTTCTGCTTTGTTTATGTCTCTAATATTATATGTATTAATTCGCCGCTCAGCTTAAGTTTGAGAATACTCATTTTGTGCTCTAATGCATAGCTGCAACTACAGCACCGCAGGCTTTAGACCAGGTTTTCGTTGGTTTAAGGTGCAGTGGTTTTTGACAATGAGATCTGAACTCCCCAGCTATAAGTCCCACCACTGCTCATCTTAAAGCACACACCCCTGGGTAAAAACATGAGTCCTTGTTTGTGCTCTTTGACAGTGTGATTTGTGAGCATTAAATTGACGACCTTGTCAGGTGGAAAAGGGGAAAGATACTTGTGCTGCAAGCCAAAACGCTTAGCACCAGGCATATAATACAAATGCAAGAGCAATTTTGTCCGATATAAGAAAAAAAACTCCAACAAACATAACCAACCTCGCTTTTATTGTTCAGGAAATACTATCTGACAACTACTTTAGTGTTTACAGCGGGAAAAAAACAAGCCAACTGACCTCTTATCCTCCATCTCCGTTCTGCTGACATTTTTCTTTTCATTCTGTCCCAGGTGTTTGGATTCAGATGGTTACTGCTGGATGTCATCCTCCTCCAGATGTGACCTCTCTAGACCCGCTGGCACCCCCCTCACTGCCATCCTCCCAGCAGGTGTGGGTTTCTCTTTGTAGCATCGTCTCTGCCTGCGACCACCCTCCAATATAAATTACAGCCCTGGACCCTCACTCCAAACCACCATGGTAACAGGAGCCTGTGATCCTTGTTGTTATTTCCCCTTTCGCTGTGCTGCTTACCTCCTTTCCAGGCTGTGAAGCTCGGCACAGCTGAGGACGCCATGCAAAAGGTCTTTATTAATATGAAAATTAAATCTGTGATGACATTGCTGGTGACTTAATGTTCAGCTTGCAGGGCCTGGAGGAAGGACAGTGTTCTGCAGGCTCAGTAAGATGATTTGAGAGGAAAGAGGTCATGTAAATAGAAGTACACTCACATAAAGAAATAGGTGTTATGCAAAACTGTCATGATTCACGGAGCACATAGGAACCTCACTGTTTTGTTTCCTCGTTATATAAGACAAACTCCCTCTGAGACGACTTATAGCAGCCGTGCATTTGCTCTTGGGATGTTTACTCAGCTCCCTATTTGAAGCCCAGCCCTCATTGTTGGGAGACAAATGTCACCTCCCTCCCTCCCCACCCGCGACGCTGTCTAGTAGCTGACAGATGTCTCGTATTCATGAATATTCCGTGCACCGCCAGGCCCGCCGCCGCCGCCGAACGCAGCTTTGATCTTCATTTCAAAAGAAACTTCTGTCTGTGCCACTGCCAGAGACTTTGTGCCACTCTCGGTGCATTTGCTGTTATAACCTGTTTGTTTGAGTGCAGTAATAGAGCGGTGACGGGCGAGATCGTCAGAGCTGACAGTGTGAGGCGTGAGGGTCGCTCTTCAGATCAGGATGAGGAGGGACGACTTACTTTGTGATAACGATGGCTAAATATGGCCGGCCTTGTCCTCGTGGTCAACTTGTTTGAGCCACAAAGAGTTTGTCAAATCAAGAGCAGATGAAATCAGTGTTTGCTTTACATGATGAAAATAAAGTTTAGTTTGGAAGTTCTGGCTGACAAAGATTCCATGTTAAACAAATACCAAGTTTTTTAAACTGTGGTCCACAAATAGAAAAAAAATCTGATGAATGGGCCATTTTTTAAATTCTGTAAGCCCACCATGCCATAGGCTATTTTATGCCAGATTTCTGACCAGTATGTGACATGATTCCAAACTTGTCGGAGCCAATTTTAACAGGTTCTGCTCCCAGTTGTGTTTGGGCCTTTAGGTTATAACTTAAAAATGTCAAACACGTTTGATATCCACAGCTTCCTTCTGTTGGAGCAGTTGTGATGGAGCGGATCAGAAGAATCACTACTGGAATGTTCTACTTTTAAACTTTAGAAACATGAAGGGGAACATAAACACAATTGTGATCTTTTTTTAGCCAAGACCTCTTTCATATTCTGCGCTCGAGGTGGATAGTAAAACAACCTTAAAACTGAATCACGGCAAAATCTAAGTCAATGACAATGCTTACCTTGGAGTGTATTTACTTCAAGGGATACGCTAACTTTTTAATATTTTCATGTCTTGCCTCACCTAAAGTCCATAACAAGCAGATAGACACCAGTCTTTTGACTGTGCTTACAGTAACAAAGAAGATAACGGTAGAGTTCACCCACTACTAACTAGTTTAGCTTAAACACTGGGAGTCAATTGGAAGCGTTAGCCTGCCTCTGCCTACAGTCATCAGAAAAAACATTTTTCAGCAACTCTAAACGATTCTGTGTGCTTTTAATGACTCTTTTTCTTTTCTTTTATGTTATGTTATCTATTTCTAAACAAAGTTCAGTACTAAGATTACGAGGGTCAACGAAATAAAGTATGTCGAGTTTCGTAAGTTTAGTTTCATATGCATTTTTTTTAAAACTATATAAAGTTCTAATGCAGTAAAAAAAAAACTACCATATTTTCTGCACTAGAAGTTGCTAAATATATAAGTATATGTTGCATCAGTCAAAAAAAAGCATGTACAGTATATGTTGTACCAGACTATAAGTCCCATTTATTTAGCGCTCTGATAGTAGTTGCCTTGTATGAAGCGGTTCTGTTGGCATTGCTGTTAACCAATACATCCACAGGGGGGGCTCAAACAAATCTTTCTTGCACAGACCTCCACTTCTTCTATGCTGCCAACCAACTGATATTTCTCCAGTCTCCTCCTAGCTTTTTTTTTTTTTTTTGTCTTCAGAAAGTTCTGCCATCATGAATGAAAAGCATGGACAGGAGGCACCGTCTGGGTCTGTCTTAAACATTAAGCATAAATAGGTTTGTAAAAAGCCTCTCCCAGCAGCCTGTTGTTCAAGCACCCATCTGTGGACTCGGTCCTCCACCTCTGGCCATCTTACTTTCGGCCTGCGATTAGCTTTCTTTATTTTCTTCATTGGAGATAGAGCAACCTCTGCTTTTCGCCAGTCCTTAATGTGTTACTCTCTCACTCCAAACTTTTTCTGCCTAATACCAATGCATATTTTTTTACCTGCAGTTTGTTAGAATAGGATTTTTATTTTCAAGGTATTTTGTGTATGACTAGCCCAGCCTAGAGCGCCCTCTCACAGCAGTGGATGATAATGTTTACTCCTCAGTTCAGTATATTGAATGATGTATAGTATATAAGGCCCACCTGACTGTAAGTCTCAGGATCGGCCAAATTGTGAAAAAAAGTGTGACTTATAGTCCTGAAAATACGGTAGTAGCAACAAGCACACAGGGCCATTTAGAATTTCCTCAGAGTTTATCGGATGACTGCAGGCAGAGGCAGACTAACACTACCCACTGACTCTCAGTGTTTAGAGTAGCCAGAGGAAATAGGTGATATGGATGGCGGTATTACTCGTCAAATATACTTTCCTGCTCTTCTGAAACCTGGAGTTTTGTGGACATTCTTCAATTTCCCAAAGATAAACTGGAAAAATGTCCCAAACCTGAAGGACCTAATGACAGTTTCTGCTCAAAGTAAGTAATAATGATATGTCAGAAACAAACAGGCAGAGTCGAGGAGGCTGTTTATCAAAACAGTGCATACTACTTGTGTATGTGTCTCTCTCACACACACATGCACACATACACAACCACTACTGTGTATTAGCCTCTAATATATATAAAGTAGATGTTTAGATCTGTGCACACAGTCTGTCAGGTAACAGGTAACGAGAGATGCATTCGCGATACTATGTAACCGCACGCCCTCGTTACGCAGAGGAATACGGTGAAAGCTGAGTTCTCCATGATGCACATCTGTTTCTGCATCAAGGGAAGCATCACAAAAACCTATCTCAGAAATATTTGTCATATAATGTGCTTTCAATCAGTCAACGACAGCCGTCTGAAGCAGCTAGCGTGTTCTCTTTACTACGGCGGAGTGATTTAGCGGAGGGATAAACGATGTGAGTTGGCTTAGGTCCAGATAAACTTTATATTTCCAAAATGTTAATGCACTTAAAAACACTCATATGTAGCGTACTCTTAAACTGGGATATAACTTTTTGATTTAAGTTCTTGTCGGCGGAGAAAATACCCTTTGTATTTGGTACGGTACTTTCCTGTTAGCATCCATTTTTTCGTCAGAGACTTTTACAGTCTGTGGCTTACTGAGGGAGAGGAAAGTATTTTCTACTGTATCTAATGTACTTAGTGGCCATATGGAGCTCATACAACCCCACTTCAAAAAAACTGAACTATCCCTTTAAAACTGGATGCAACTTGCCAAAATAAAAGAAGAAGAAGGCAGAGATTGGTTATGCCACTTACAAGACTGAGAGTCTGTTTGGGTTGCCAGAGAGAATAGTGAAGTATTCATAGAGGAGATTGATTGGCAGAAGAGGAGTTGAAGGAGTTGAAGGTTAAATCACACAGTCACACAATATCAGTTGGTTGTTCTGATGTCCTGCAAGTCTGGGCTTAAGAAGTGTCTCATCTGCAGTTAGCAGCACCAGTATGCCTACCTTCATACCTCTGCAGCCTCCTTTGTTTCAGCTCTACGTCATCAACTGCACTCCTCTGATTTGTTGCTCTTTACAGTTCCCCGTGCTCTTACAGATCTTGAAAAGAAGAGTCTTTTTCTCACAGAGCAGCTTGGGCATGGAACAACCTCCAAAAGAGCTAAAGATAGGTTCACTGATCTCCCTGAGAAAGTTTAAAAGGATCATAAAGAATGTGGGGACAGAGAAGTGTAGCTATTTTTCATGAAAGGTCACTGTACATTTTGTAAGCCTGTTCTAAAATGTGAGTTGTGTGCTGTTTAATATGTTGTTTTTTAAGTTTGTAACACGTTATTGGCTGCTACCTTGGTCAGGTCTCACTTGTAAAAGAGATCTCTAACATCAACTTCCTGGTTAATAAACGTAAAATAAAATTAAAAAAAAAAAAAACATTACTGCATAAGTGCTGAAAAAAACAATAATCAGTTATGTCGTATTTGTGGCCGGTGTCCCAATGAAAAACATTTTGAGGAACAAGACCATAACAAGAATCAAATGCCTTATAAGAAAGCGAAAATGGCTGGGATTGACCTTCATTTTAAAACATTTGCTTGGTACACATGTAAAGGGGTTGAAGGTTCCACTTGCCATCTCTTGCCATAAAATGCTATTTTTTCTTTGTAAACTGTTCATATTTAATTCAGAGCATCCACTGAGACTCTATTGACCCTTTTCCACTAGCACGCCTTGGCTCTACTTTAGTCAGCCCTACTCGATTTGCAGCCTGTTTCCACTAGCCTGGTACCTCCTAAAACAAGCTAGTTTTAGTACCTACTCTGCTCTGGTTTCAAGAGAGCTTAGTCGATACTAAAAGATGACGTCACCGACTGCCAGCTACTGATTGGCCAGACAATGTCGTCATCAATGAGTCATTAGCACGACGACCTAGCATGCTAGCGGTAGCTTACCCTCATACGTCTTTTCTTTGCAGCTCGATTGTTCTCGTCTTCTGCTTCATTTTGTTATATAACTTCTAAAAACTCTCTTGTGCTTCTCAAGGGGTATTTTTTCTTGCCACCTGCAGCCTTCTTCTGCCTTCCTTTTTTACTCGGTTTGTGACAAAAAGCCACAGATTGTCGTGTTGCACTCAAAATGACATCACTGCAGTGCCGCTCAACTGTTTACAGCGACACTGCACCCCGTTGGGCAGGCAACTGGGGCTAATGGAAAAGCAGCACAAGATGAGTAGAGTAGAGCCGGGTAGTGTCGAGTAGAGTAGAGTAGGGCTAATGGAAAGGGCCATTTGTGATATGAGAGCCCTCTGCTGGCGCCCTTGCAGACATGAGTGGTGCAACCTGTTAATTTCTGCCAGACTGCACCACGTTTCTCTGTGGTAAATTCACGTATTTATAAGCTCCGCTAAAAATGCATTATAAAAGTTGTTTTCCTTACAGGGGTGCTGTCTTTTCATTTGACATGTTTGATATAATCTCTGGGAGTACCATAGAACTTTACTGTGATTATATTGATTGTTTTTGAGTCATTTAGGCTTGCATGTGATGTGTTTTGCTAGCTAAAATGTAACATCTGATCTTCATTGGTAGCACCCCTAACTGTTAGCTCAATTCTTTTTTTGCGCTTTATGTTTTAGCAGTGTTGGAGCTTTTTGATAGAGTTGCTGTGAGAAACCGTATGTGCCTCTGTTTTTATAAGATTATACCAGCTTCCCTGCGAATAAACAGCGTGTTGGTGCCAAAGCTAAAGCCCTGTGCCGATCTGATTCAACACACAACGCAAGAGAGAGAGTACACAACCGCTACACACACACGACTGAAACAGCAAGAGTGCCACACATGAAGACAGATAATGTCAGATATCAGTTTTAGGTGTTGAGTGCAAATGCTCCAGGGTCTCTATAAAAAAAAAAGGATTATTACAAGAAAAATGACATTGGTGACATTATAGTCAATTTTTTGCTGCACAGCACTGAAGGCCCAGGTGGAAAATGTACGACACACCACTGATCACATGAAGCTTCTATAATCTCATGAAGAGAAGCTGTTTTAAGGTGCAGCTCATTTCATCTGTTTATCTATCCAAATACAGCATATATTTGCACAATGTTTAACAAACCTGCATGTCATCTAACCCTGTTATTTATTTTCATAAGCTATACAAAACCCATTTTATTTCTATGTTTTCATTTTAACATTTATTCTCCTCTGCCACATTGTAAGCAATCATCCAAAGTGGGAATATAAACACTGTAAGTAGAGCACTTTCAAACAAGGTTATCCCCAGCACAGGTATTCATGGAGGTGAATAGCTTTGTAGAACAGAGAAGCCTCATTCACACGATGTTATGAGAGTCTTTGTAAAACAAAGAGACGCCACCATCTGCAGTCTGCCAACGCCGTCCCAGCGCTGCCCCTCTTGACCCCGGTGAAAACCCACCAGGCTCCATTCATCGGCCGGCCTTTTCAGCGCCCATACTTCACCGTTGCCAGTAATGATATTGGTTTCTCTCAACGTGGCTTTTGAGTGGTGGCCGGGTCTCAGGACTCTTTTGTTGCACGGCCTGGATGCTGAAGTATCTCTTACCCAGTCTCCAGCCAACACACATGCACATACACAGAGTTACAGAGCCCCCTGTAGACCCTGGTGTTCTCTTTATAGACCACTGCAGCTTCTCTTCCTCCAGAGATGGGCGCTCTGGGCCCGCTCTTTCCTGCAGATGATTAATCTTCTCATTATCTGACAACACACTTAAAGTAGAACTCTGCTTTCTAACAGGTTGCTCTTACTGCTGCGGCTGCTGTTGAGAAAGAAAAAAACTGGGCTGCATGAACATAAAGAGCTTCTGGGAATAAGTGAACATGGAAGCATTTTGCTCAACCAAGCCCCTGCTGATACAGAAAATGTTGGGAGGCGTCCATGCACAAGATGAGCTTCAAATGCATTTCAGAATTACTGGTAACCTATATTGTAGTAATTTAAACAAATGGAATATACACCCACTGTCTTCTTTACCAGGTATACCTTGCTTGTACAGGTACGGACCCCTTTGGCCCTCACAACTGCCTTAATTCTTCATGGTATGATTCCAGAAGGGGCTAGAAACAAGTCATACTTGCCAGGATAGCATCATTCTACAGATTTGTTGGCATAACTTTCAAGATGCAAATCTTTCACCCCATCACATCTCAAATGGGCTATTGGATTGAGATTAAGGGACCTTAGACACCACTGGAGTACAGTGATTTCACAGTCATGCACAAGAAACCAGTTTGAGTCAAAAAAGTGTCTTAAATATCCCTACAAATGAAACTTTCTGGTCCTTTAAATTAATCTGCCCGATAGATTGATAAATATATTTCACTAGTCCTTCTGGGAAAGACCCAATATTGAGTGTTTTGGAATAGGCAGAATCTTTCAAAGCATATCTGGCTCGTAATTGGAAGATCCTTCTGTCAATCATATTCATGGTCAATCAGATAATGTTATAGGCAAACGCTTCTACTGAGGTGTAAAGGACAGAATGTGTTTGCACTTTGTTAAGGGAAAAAAGCTTGTCTCCTCATGAACATAGTTTTACATAAAAATCATGAACTTTACACAAGTTTAAACTTCTAGCTGCATGGGGGCTTGAAGGAATCTTAGTTTATAAAGCTTTAAGCACAGCTGCTAAAGTTCTGCATGGTCCAACCGGTAGATATACAACCAAAAAAAAAAAAGAAAGAAGATAAAACTAGTATCTTGTTCTAACTACAATTGGACTCTAAATGACTGAAAGCAGCGAGTATGCTACAAAACATCGGTGACCAACTATGACCGAAAGTTGATTTGCAGAAATGCAAGATCATGGCAGAGTCGAAAGGGTTAGTTCAGGTTTTATGAAGCGGGGTTGCTAGAGGCTCATGGCATTAGTAAATATGACTGCCACTAAAAGGAACTGGTGAGCATTCTCCCTGAGGTGAGACATCCTGGGTCAGACGCTAGCCAAAACACAGCAGTTCATAGCTCCACCGAAAGTCTTGAAATCAAACCACTTTTAGGTTAAAACTACTCAAAAACTGAAGCTGGGTCAGCAACAGAAAGATATTTTAAAGCTTTAGGTTTTCCCCAAAAAACCCTCTGTGACAAGAACTATTTTGTAATGCAACTTTCAGGCCTACTGTAGCATCGTGTTGAGCCAACCTAATTTTTTGAGTCTTTCTAACTATATTTTTATTGACAACTATACTTCCTAGCAAACTCACTCTTTAATCTTAAGCAGGGATTCCAACCTTTTAAAACCATAATCTGCAAAATAATTACGACAATGACAAGGGACCTTCAATGTCCTTTAGATTAGTCCTTGTCACAAAAGCTTAATCTGTGTTTGATCATAAATCTCATAGAGAAATGTCTTCAGTGTTGCTGTTTGTTTTTCATTTTATGAAGAAACGTCATCCAGATAAGATAGAAATGATACTGACGCTGTTAGCATCTGCTAATCTCTGTACAAGCAACCACTTCCTGCTGTTGTTGGAGATTGGAGCTTGACTTTTAATCGGGTTGATCCATGTGCACTGCAAGGCTATGCTGAAGTAGGCACACCTGTTATACAGCTCTTGAACATTTGGAGTTCAATCACATGGCAGAAACGTATTGCCAGTAGACAAAGACATGGTCAGGACAACCTGCTGAAGTTCCAACTGAATATCATAATGGGGAGGAAGGGGGAGTTAAAGCTAGGGTCTACGATCTGAAAACCAGTTTGGCTGTTGAGACAGATTTGTAAAATGCAGCCTGCCCTCCCTTCACTCACCTCTCCCCTCCATGTTCCAAGATCCCGCCCCCCAGCTCGTGTCCACTCCTAACAACACGCCCCCTCCGAAAGAACGGGCTGGCTGGCATAAAATATCAGCAGCGACAACAACCAAAAACAAGTCAGCTCAACTGAAAGTAACAAACACGACAGTCATCCCCCTTGCAACACACAGTGGTAGCCATTTCAATTGGACCGGCGGCAAAGCGGGTCTGGCGTAACCACTGTCCGATAAGAGCAGAGCCGATTGTGGGCGAGGATTTGTCTTTCTCGGCGTGTCTTCACCAGCTCAGTTTACAATGCTAACGATGCGTGGCTAACTCATGCTAAAATCTATTGACAGAGCCTACCCGCTCCAACCAACAACGTTCAGTCATGAGCCAGTATAGGCACAGACTAACCAGAGTTATTCAGCAGACATCTCCCACTGTAGTAAACAAAGTTATTACCTGTTACCCGGCGGCCAGTGCTGCGGCCGGTGCTGCGGTTGTTCGCCAGCCAGTGGCCCATGCTGTGGCCGGACGTTCAGTAGCCGGCGTAGTGTTCAACAATCCCATATCATTCTGCAGCTTTTTCCACCGTACGATTCTCCAATGTTGAGTCTCCGTTGGGACCTTTATTGCTCATATTTCTTCCTTACTTCAGCCTTTTCCTCGAAACTTTTATGTTTCCTTCTCTTTGATGTGGAGGTTAACAGAAGCAGCCTCCCGGCTCCACAATGCTTCAGTAGCTGTGCTGCTAGCTGATCACCGGTACATGAGAGAGGTAGTGGGGAGGAGGCGGGACCATGGGGGACACGGTGCAGAGCAGGGGAGACAGGGGATTGGATGGACTCGCGGACCAATGATTGGTCAACTAATATGCTGCTTTGCTGCGGATATACTCAATGGATTTTTTTCATTCTTTTTGGTCTTTATATTGCGTAGATCGAACCATAGGACCATAACGACCTTATAGACGGTGTTATTAAGATGTACCAAGCCTCCAAATCATAGACCATAGCTTTAAGTGACTTTGAATGTGTCATGGTTTTTGAGATGGGCTGGTGTGAGAGTTTCAGAAACTGCTGATGTACGGGATTTTAACATACATCCTTTTCCTGGGTTTGCAAAAAATAGTCTGCAAAAGAGAAAATATTTAGTGAGTGGCAGTCCTTTGGGGCTTTGTTTATACCAGAGGTCAGAGGAGAAAAACATCAGAGGTAGTATCAGAGACATAGTATTCTGCTGCGGGATGTCTCTGCCTTTGTGCTTATAGGGAGCATGTACTGTTTCTCCTGCATTCAATCCACACTGCAATGCAAACAGACACATATGACTTGAGTGTAATGATGATGCAGCTTTGTTGCCACACCTTAGGGTAAGGGCATGATGAGAAGGGCTGATAAAAAGTGGTAAAACTAAGGGTTCACGTTGAAATTTTGAATGACATGTTATGGTTGTACTGCAGTTTTGGTTAACTTCCAGGTTTTAAATTGATTCTTGACATACTTTAGTTTTAGACAGGCTACCTTAGATATTTTCATGTAGGTTAAGTTTTATTTTATTTTTGCACATTCACGTCTCATGTCTTATCTTTCCCGTTTTATTTGGAAGCACTATCCCTTCTGTCTCGTCACACCTGCCTCCTGATTGTTTCAAACCACCTGTTTCCCATCACCCCTCATTACCTCTTAAATCTAACCTAATGTCTCTCACTGTCTTGTCGCCAGTTTGTCGTACCTCACAGTCTTCATCCTAGCACTCTTCATTGTTTGTCTAGTCTTTGCCTCATGCTTCCTGCATTTTGATGCTTGATCTGATTCTTATTGTGACTGAATCCTGCCTACTCTTTTCCTGATTTTTGTCTCACTGTTTACCTACTGTATGTACCGCCCCTTTCCCCCAGTATATGAAATCTTTGTCTATTTGAATCTGGTTCCAGTGCTGTGCATTCATGTCTGACTCCTCTGTGAAATGTACATGATATGTATAAAATTAAAAATAACTATCCATTTTAAAGTTTTAATTGGTTAAAACTGTAAAAATCCCCTACATAAAATAAAACAATATCTTAAAGAAATGAAGAGTTCTTTTCCAAAATGCTATAAAGGCCAAAATTAAAAAAAATATATCACTCAGTGCTCTTCTTTAGTATACCGATTGTACTACCTGCCCTATCAGTATTTAATGTCAGAAAGCTGTATATCCCTGTTTAACCTGTATTTCAAAGTTCAGTTCCCCAGTCAACCCAGTGGTGGGTCTGGGTAAATAATGTCATTTTCTACTGTATATGAAAATGGATTTACAGCCTCTTGGAAAAGAACTCTTCAAATCTAAAATAGATCACTTTGCACTGACTAATAATAAGCAATCATTAATGTCCTGTGGTCTTGTAGCTTGCACTTACCAGCCACTTGATTCAGCACGCTGATTCAACCGCTTGTAAAGGCCCCGGGAACCCACACAGGTGATAGGAAAAGAGCCCTTGATTAGACCTCTTCTCAGGACTGTGTAGGTGTGGTGGAGTTTGTTCAACTGACAGCTTGACAGCCTGTCAATTTAGAAGAATGTGTAATGGTAGGAGGACTTGTTCACCTGTCATTATTTCCATTGGTTCTTTAAACTAATGACTGATTTTGCTGTGGGAAGCCTGTTTGGTTTGCTGGATGGTTGCCTCTCTCTAGCCCCACATCTTTCTGCGATGCAAGCAATGTTATTTACCAGATGATGTTTACTTGCAAGAAGATGGTGGTCCAACATTAAAGTTATAAGGTGGTCTTGATGTGTTGCATGGTTTTTCTTGTTGTTTAAATATCAGTATGAATCCAAACTCTAAATAAGAAACATTCAAAGACATTACAACTGAAGTCTTTTCTACAAGGTCATCACAAAAGTTCAAAAAGAGCTGCTCTCAGGCTCTTCTAATGCACTTTATTTAACAAGTTTAATGCAGATCACTTCACAATGAGATTAGACTTCACAGCAGGAGCGTTGATCACATCCACTTATACAATCATCGGGTTTCCTGTTTGGGTCCATCACCAGCTGAGCACCTCTCAGCCTTCGTTTCCTCACTTTTCTCAGCCTGCCACCTCCACGCTTCCCTCCCAGCTCCAATCAATATCACTCTCACCGTCTCCTCCTGGAGTATAAACGATGGTGGGAGCTTTTCAGCACAACCTTGAAACACGCTGTGCTGTGTCAGCACCACGCTTCTTTACTGTCAGAGGTGGAAAAGTACAAAAATATAACACTAAAAAGGAGGAACCTTTACTTTTATGTGTCTGTTCATAAAAGTTAGGGTACACAGCATTGGTGGGAATGGAGTTGCAAAGTCAGGGTGGTTGAAAATGGAACAAAATGGATTTGTTAGAGTCACAACAGAAAAGTAACTATTAAATTAGCAAAATATGTAATGGGGGATGAGCTGTAGGTGTGGAAACTACCTTTAAGAAGAGAGAGCTGAAAGAATGCCTTGCCTTTTCCTTGTCACGTTTGGAAAGTTTCCTTTTATCTTTGCACATTCATGTTCCATGTCTTGTCTTTCCTGTTTTATTTTGAAATCTTTGACCCTTGTATCTCTTTCAGGTGTGTTTCTGTCTGCCCTGCTCATGTTTTTGACAGGGTCTGTTTGTTTGTCTGTTAGCAAGATAATGCTAAGACTACATGATGGATTTACACATGAAGATTTCTACCAGAGGTGTGGTTTGGTCCAAGGAAAAAGCTCTTACATTTTGTTGGTGATCCACATATTTGTCTGGATCAAAAAATTCCCCAAATTTGCAAAAAATACAACTTAATATTGGGTCATATTTTTAAATATCCTGTTTCTGACATCACTGGACGGATTCGCTTCAAAGTTTACTAGATAATACATATAATACAACTCTATCATCATGGTGAATTTCATCCAGATCCGATCCAGATTCACGTAAAAAAATAACATGGAAGTTGATCATGGTAAATCCCATTAATTTCTCTCTTTAAGGGTTCCGTCCCCTTTTACATCATTATTGGAATTAAAGTTTATTTGCAAACTAACAACACCATTTTTCCAGCTTATGTCATGACAATTCCCAACTTCGTGGACTTCTCCACATAGACATATGCAGAGACTCGACCATCATATCAGAGCACATGATGATCCAGAATTTGATCTTGGAGGAGGTCTGTTCTCAAAGAGTGCTTTTCTCGTTACCTCTTGTATTTAACCTCCTCTCCCTTTGCCTTTGCCAGATATTTTCCATCTCAGTCTCACTCCAGCATTCATCATAGTTTGTCTTGCCATGTATTACCTTCCTTGCTTGATTTTTGACTCTGCTTTTTGCCTGACATTTCTTGGACTTTTCTGCCTGATCTGATTCTTTTTTTGTGTGTACCGACTCCACCCTGCATCACGTTAATGAATTTTGTCGTGCTGACTGAATACCAGTGTTCCAAACTAAAGTCTGTTTTATTAAACCTTTTTGCCTTTTGACTCTGGTTTTGGTGTCTTGCATTTGTGTCCTACGCATCTAAGTTACGTTCATGATATTAATTTCTCTGTAGCCATTTACAGTATTTTTATTAAGAGTTTATTTTTTAGTTCCCCTTTAAAGTGCATTGAGAATAGATGTTAAATGTGTTTTTTTTTTTCTGACATCTGCTGTTGATCCATCTGCACTGCAAGGTTAGAAAAACATACAGCCAGTGTAAAGAAGAACGAGGAGTCCTGGAAGTGACACAGAGCCCTGATCTCAGCATCACTGAGTAAGTCTAATGGCCCTTTTCCACTAGCACGCCTTGGCCCTACTCTACTCGGCTCTACTCTATTTGCAGCGTGTTTCCACTAGCCTGGTACCTCCTAAAACAAGCTTGTTTTAGTATCTTCTCCACTCTGGTTCCAACTGAGCAGAGTCGATACTAAAAGATGACGTCACCGACTGCCGGCTACTGATTGGTCAGACAATGTTGTCATCAATGAGTCATGAGAGCGATGACCTAGCATGCTAGTAGCTACTGTTAACTTACCCTCATACGTCTTTTCTTTGCAGCTCGATTGCTCTCATCCTCAGCTTCATTCTGTTGTATAGCTTCCAAAACTCTCCTGTGCTTCTCAAGGGGTATTTCTTCTTACCACCTGCAGCCCTCTCCTGCTTTCCTTTTTTACTCGGTTTGTGACAAAAAGCCACAGATTGTTGTGTCACGCTCAAAATGACATCACCGCAGAGCCGCTCAGCGACACTGCACCCCGTTGGGCAGGCGACTGGGGCAAATGAAAAAGCAGCACAAGGCGAGTAGAGTAGAGCCAAGGAGAGTAGAGTAGAGTAGAGTAGGGCTAATGGAAAAGGGCCATAAAATAACAGGAAGAGGCAAGGCAAATTTAGTTGTAGAGCACAATTCATGCACAAGGCAATTCAAAGTGCTTTAAAAATGCATTAAAATCACAACACAAAACAAAAACAATAATCATTAAACCATGATCTTAAAAAGAGAAGAGTGCAGATAAGATCCTTTCAGTCACATACACAGTCAAATAGAGCTGTTTTAAGCCCAGATTTGGACATTGTCGGAGTAGAGGCCTGTCTCACATCTTCAGAAAGACTGTTTCAGATTTTAGCAGCATAAAACTGGAACCTTGACTCCCCATGTTTAGTCCGGACTCTGGGCACCAGCAAGAGGCCGGTCCCTGAGGTCCTCAGAGTTTGAAATGGTTCATAAGGCACTAACATGTTAGAGATGGACTTTGGGGAACTGGTTTGGCGGAGTGGATAGCAACCAGGCACCCCATGTACTTGCTTCTGCCAGTCCAGGTTCCAATCCCGCCTGTGACCAGTTTGCAGTGTCTTCCCCTGCTCTCTCACCCCCTTTCACAAGCCTATCCACTGTCTCTCTCCTATCAATAAAGGCACAAAATGCCCAAAAAATACATTAAAAAAAAAGAGAGATGGACTTTGATGCTAGGCCATGGGGAGACTTGTACACAAGCAGAGCTGCTTTAAAATCTATTTTCTGAGCCACAGGAAGCCAGTGTAGGGACCTGAGCACAGGACTAATGTGTTCGTACTGCCTGGTTTCGGTCAGGACCGAGCAGCAGCGCTCTGGATGTACTGCAGCTGTCTTATGCTGCGTTCACACCGCAAGCGACCCAGCTACCAAAATTGCGTTGCCCACTGATGTAGCATCGCGCGTCCATAAATACCTCATTTTGGTCACCGCTGCCATCGGCCGTCGCTCGGTGACGTAACGACCGCTCAAGTTTCACCGCGATCATTTCATATATCATATAATAGGATCTATAAGCGGACATTATTCCAGCTGTATCCTTTTCACTCACTTATCAACCACAAAACACTGCAGCTGATGCCCTGCAGCATGCCCTGTGAGTTTACCGCGGCCCGTCTAGGCGGAACTAATGTCCTTACTGACATTTATTCATCTGCCCTGTAGTCCGGATGAATAACTGTCTGTCTCGGGTACCGTCACATGAACACACACCTCTGATTGGCTGTTGCCACACACGACATCGCCTGAATAGATCAACTTTTTTTAACTTTGACATCGCGCGACGAGTGAAGTGATCGTCTTATACGCGGCTGTCGCATCGCGGGAGGGTTAGCCCCGCTCCATCACGGCTGTACATTGACTATGAATGGAGAGTGATCGCCGAGGTAGTACAAGTAGCGTCCTGTGTGAACGCACCTTTACAGCTCGTTTGAAGAGGCCAGAGAGCAGGCCGTTACAGTAGTCTAACCTACTCGAGACAAATGCATGGCTAAGAGATGAAGAGTCTTGGCTAGCCATCAACACAGGAACTGTGGTTAGTTCTCTGAGATGTTTTAAACATCTTACCTGCAGAGGTCCTTCAAAAACTGAGGAATGGATGCTGTTCCGATGGCAAAGTGTATTTACACCAAATATTGTTTGATACACATTCATCTTTTAATGATTTACTTAGCATTTTTTGTTGATAACACAAACTAGTAATACCTTTTTTTGTAGCAGCATTCTTTCTTCACGGTGTATTTAACACTTCTGCTTGGTACAGTACTGTATATCCGTTAAATATGTCCTGGAATCCATCTGGAGTGTCAGGTTAGTGCAGTTTTGACAGATGGCTTGAGATCAGGCACAATAACATGGGTGCCATATTGTGAAAAGCAGCCATGTATCCAGTCTCAAATGGAAAGAAGGCATAATTTTGCAGTGTCACCTGTCTAAAATCAGCTCCTCTGCATGATAGACAGCTGTGTCATTGAGGGTGAAAGCCAAATTCAAATGTGTTCTTAAATCAGACACATTTTCTTACAGACCTCTTAAACCCTGTTACATAACCATGATCCAAACGCTGCCTGTAGGAGGAGAGACATTTATATTCAGAGTGAGTGTGTGCAGCCCAAATGCAGAGCTCTTATTCAGAGAAGTAATGAAGTTGAAATACAGACCCTTACACTACTTGTCGCCTTTACCGCCATCCAAGAGGAAGAAATCGATACTCGGTTTGTTCTCCTTCTTTCATCTCTAAATTAGTCTGGTAATAGTTGGATATTCAAAAGATGTTCTTTCTGAAAGGATGATGAAATTGTTCCCCAAGCAAAGAGCGAAAAAAGATGACAAGCTCTTTGACATAAGCCTCAAAAATGAAGCTCATATAATTAGGCTTGGCAGAGGCCCTGCCATCAAAGCCAGGGATGGTGCTGACTAATTGAGCAGACAGATTAGCGGTGCTCTGACACGGCCAAAGAGCGCTGAAGGAGGAATGAGGTAACGCCGGTGGAGGACAGCTGCCTGGCTTCGACCCAACGAGGAAAAATCCATCCTCACATTTTATTACATGCCATATATCATCAAGTTTTAATGTTCATCCATCATTTTTAGTAAAACCCTCTAATACCTGTACATGAAACAAGAGTTTGCTGTCAGAAACCGTGATCATTCACCTGTATGACTGTAAATATTGTGTTCATGTTCATATTACTCAATGCCAAAGGGTTAAAAAAGGTTTCTGAAAAGTACAGTCATTACCTGAAATCACTCAACATCTAATCTTATTTAATATATCTGTGTTGTTGTTCACAGTGTCTTTATAAGAGAGGTTATACAACATGTAACATGAAGTTATGGACTGATGGATGGACCCATGCAATCATGGATGCATGCTTGGATGGATAATGTACAGTATCAGTGGGTCCATGATTTGATGGATAAAAGTGTGAGGATAAATCAATAGATGGATAAATAAAAAGATAACAGTCTGGACTGCTTTAATGGAGTAATGGATGGATAAACTGATGGATAAACCCTATAAATAAAGTTATGGATAGTCAAAGACTGATTGATAAATGATTGGCTTAATGGTGCTAAGGAGAATCTATTTGACAAAAAGACTCTGCTACCCATGAGCATGCGCAGCAACTGTTTTAATGCTGCGTTCCAGTGACCTCGGAACTGGGAGTGACATCATCTCCGACTTTTCGGCATGCCAGTTGAAGTCAGAAAAAAGCATGCCGATCTACCAGGCTATTGTAAGAATGTGATCATCACTATGGCAGCATTTTTGTAAATATAAGTCTAACAATACTATGTATACAGCTGATCTAGAGCGACACACCCCAGTCAGAAGTGCAAATAAATTGATTATTACAGGAGCTAAATAACTGTTCACACTGGGGGCATCCATCTTCGATTGTCAACTTGGGGGTGGCGAGGTTTCACTGAGTTCCCAGTAGGAAATTCCAACTTCGGGGGAATTCCAGTTGCAGTTTCCTACTCGGAACCCGGAAATTCCTACTTCTGACTAAAACCGGAACGCACCATAAGACGTGACCCAAGCCAGAGCGTGTGTTTGTTGATGCTCTGCATTGAACTGCAGAACTCTGCATTGCTTTACAACTTCTTTTTTCAACAACTTACAGGATGCAAAGGGATGAGGTAATGTATCTCTTTCTAGTTACGTAGTGGTAGTTTTTGATGTGTGACATCAAGCAATTTTTGGAAAACTTAGTATCGTAGTTTTGTAGCCGGCTATATATCACTACTTACAGCCCGTTGCTCTAAGACGTGTCTGAATAATATAAATTTGCTCTAGTTTTAATTGTCTTGTTCCCGTTGAGTATCCAGGCCAGTCCAGCCCTGTCCGACCCGACCGGAAGGCTAAGGAATAGCATTTATAGATAACCTATTTAGATGCTATAAAACTCATCTTAAAGTGTGTATTTTGATCAGGCATATATCTAAAAGTGAGACTTTTTTGTAATTACTTAGAAACTCCTCACAGTCCCTTTAAATAACAATTGAGCCAATTAAGATGAAATGAATGTAAGATAGATGGATGGAGATGGAGATGGATTAATGAATGGATGAATAGATTGATAAAGGGATGGAAGTTTGTATCAATCAATGAATATAGATGGATCTGTGAGAGAATGGATGACTCAGTGAATTCCTGGATGTATCAATAAGTCAATTCAATCAAACAATAAGATGGACTGATTAAAAGATACATGATGGATAAATTGTAAGGCTGTCACTTTTGCTAAAAATCAAACTCAAACGGTTTTTGAACATGCAACCAAATAATCGAAGATATTCAATTATCCCCCCCACTGTAGTAGGGGACAGAGACTCTATTATCCGCCCCTTTGGTGAAGACCTGGTCGAAAAATAAAGCAGTCACACGGGGTTAAACTCTGGACGAAGCTCCGCCGCACTCGGCCGTATAGCTTGGTTGAAAATTTGATGTGGAGGACATATGACTAAACTGCATTTCACAGAACATACACCCTCGTCTTTGATTTTAAGTTTGCCATCAGCGATGTCGAACCAAAAATACTTCCACACAGTTCTCATCAGATGATTCGGTTCTGTTAATGTCTGCTCGGAGTGGAAACTCTTTGTTTCCTGAGGTCCAAAGAGCAGCAGATGTGTCTGACGGTCAAGTTGGGCTCAAAGCGCCCTCTGTTGGACTGAACGGTACAGTGCTCCAGACGCCCTGATGTGCCGCTACACTCAATATTTTACATTCAAATAGTTCTTTACTATTCGGTTACGGATATTTATCCCCATATTCGAACTGTTATTCGAATATCGAATATAGAGTGACAGCCCTAATAATTGTTCTCCATTAATGCATTCATGCACTGATGGATGCATGAATGCATTAATTGAGAAGTCAATCAACGGATGGGTTGAGTCATATCTTGATGAATTACTTGTTCAGTAGATGATTGATGGATGGACTGATGGTTGGATGTATGGATGAACACTTGGTTGGACAAACCAATGGTTGAATAGAGAGATAAATAGATCAATCAATCAATCTTTATTTATAAAGCACTTTTTAAAACCCAACATTAAAAGGAAATAAGTAAAAAGTGGTAAAACATAAAACAGCATCCTTGAACCTAAAATTGAGTAAAACGCATAAAATGCAAATTAATGATTGAAACAAATTTCAACTAAAAGCCAGACTAAAGAGGTAGGTCTTGAGTTTGCTTTCACAAATATGAACAGTAGGTGTTGCCCTCAGGTCCTTAGGTAGACTGTTCCACAGACGGGGGCTGTAATGACAAAAAGAAGCTTCACCGTATGTTTTAGATCTTACTTTGGGGACTATTAAAAGACCACTACCTGAAGACCTGAGGGCTCTACTGGGCTCATATCAATTTAATCATCAAATAGATGATTAAATTGGTCAATGGATGGACAGAAAGAGCGCATAATTTAACCTGTTCAGAGGAATATGCTAAGACAGGGAAAAGTTTTGTTCAATATTACTGACCCAACACCAGACTTTCTCCATTTATTGTGTGAAGATTCTGGCTCATGCCTTTAGATGAGTAAAAGTGTTGGCCAAAAGAAAAAATAAATCAAACAGACTGTGAATTTGCCCCAGAAAGCTTGACTAGTAGACTTTAACCTAAAAGCACCTGAATCTCAAGGCTTAAAGAGGCGTTTCAGGCGGAATTGCATTGCATGCACTGGCTATAGGATCTGTTTCAGTCTATTTGAAGACAGATGCTTTACATATCACAAGAGTAGGTTTGCTTCCTTGAATACATTCTTTGTTTCAATCCATCTTTCCCATTAAAACCTCTGAAACAACCCAGTGTTTCCCCTGGAACCAAAGCAAAAATATTTTATTCAGCAAGTTTCAATACCTGCACAGGACACTCTGCATCCCTAAAACAATCTAAAGAGAGCAATTTCTGAACCACATGAATAATAGAGGATATGCTAATATGATGGTTGGGAACGAGGGGTTATCTTGTTTTATCCACACTGGTGAAGAGCTGCTGCCGGCTGTTTGTGCACCGCCAGAGGGGCTCGCTTTTGAAACCCCTAATGAAGACGTTACACTGACGGGTGAGCCGAGAGAGAGAGTGACATCAGCCGCAGCTAACATGTCCGCCTTCACAGATGTTTTAAAGAGAATACGTAATGCAGCATGTGTGTTGGTTAGAGCTTCACTGCAGAATCCTAAACCAGCGTCTCCTGTTCCCACTCATTAATCTAATGAATCACAAGCTGCTGATACCGGTGGTGTGATGCAGAGATGAGGATAACAGACATGCCATCAACACTACAGAATGATTGACAGCAGCATGACATCAAAATCAGAGCTAATGATGATCAAGTCTTAATGAAGACGTCCTTACAGTGCTGTTACAGATGAAATACATGAGCCAAATCATCCATTAACTGTACTGCTTATCCTTTTTGGGATTGCAGGGGCTGGAGCCTATTCCACCTGACAGTGGGCAAGAGGTGGGGTACACCATGAACCCATCACCAGCCAATTACAGGGCCACACAGCAAGACTGACAACTATTCACACTCAAACTCATAAGGGCAAATTGGAGTTACCATTTAATCTAAATAGAATGTAATAGGGATCAAACCGCAACCTTCTTGCTGTGAGGCACAAACACTACCTGCTGCACACCGTGCTGCCCTGAGCCAGTTCTCAATAGTTTTTAGTTAAATTGTGATACAATCATCTATAAGCAAATATTTTTCTGTGAACATTTTAAAAACATGACACAGGAACTAATACTTTGATACGATTCCACAAACCCCAATTCCATTGAATTTGGGATGTTGCATAAACCCTAATAGCAGGATATACACTCAACAAAAATATAAACGCAACACTTTTGTTTTTGCTCCCATTTTTCATGAGATGGACTCAAAGATCTAAAATTCATTCCAGATAAACAATATTACCATTTCTTTCAAATGTTGTTCACAAATCTGTCTAAATGTTTGATAGTGAGCACTTCTGCTTTGCTGAGATAATCCATCCCACCTCACAGGTGTGCCACATCAAGATGCTGATCTGACATCATGATTAGTGCACAGGTGTGCCTTAGACTGTCCACAATAAAAGGCCATTCTGAAATGTGCAGTTTTGTCTCACAGCAAAATGCCACAGATGTTGCAAGCATTGAGGGAGCGTGCAATTGGCATGCTGACAGCAGGAATGTCAATCAGATCTGTTGCTCGTGCATTGAATGTTCATTTCTCCACCATAAGCCGTCTCCAAAGGTGTTTCAGAGAATATGGCAGTACATCCAACCGGCCTCACAACCGCAGACCACGTGTAACCACACCAGCCCAGGACCTCCACATCCAGCAGGTTCACCTCCAAGATCATCTGAGACCAGCCACTCAGACAGCTGGGGAAACAATTGGTTTGCATAACCAAAGAATTTCTGCACAAACTGTCAGAAACCATCTCTGGGAAGCTCAACTGCATGCTTGTCGTCCTCATCGGGGTCTTAACCTGACTCCAGATCGTCGCCGTAACAGACTTGAGTGGGCAAATGCTCACATTCGATGGCGTCTGGCACGTTGGAGAGGTGTTCTCTTCACGGATGAATCTCGGTTTACATTGTTCAGGGCAGATGGCAGACAGCGTGTGTGGCGTCGTGTGGGTGAGCGCTTTGCTGATGTCAATGTTGTGGATCGAGTGGCCCATGGTGGTGGTGGGGTTATGGTATGGGCAGGCATCTGTTATGGACGAAGAACACAGGTGCATTTTATTGATGGCATTTTGAATGCACACAGATACCGTGATGAGATCCTGAGGCCCATTGTTGTGCCATACATCCATGAACATCACCTCATGTTTCAGCAAGATAATGCACGGCCCCATGTTGCAAGGATCTGTACACAGTTCTTGGAAGCTGAAAATGTCCCAGTTCTTGCATGGCCAGCATACTCACCGGACATGTCACCCATTGAGCATGTTTGGGATGTGCTTGACCGGCGTATACGACAGCGTGTACCAGTTCCCACTAATATCCAGCAACTTCGCACAGCCATTGAAGAGGAGTGGACCAACATTCCACAGGCCACAATTGACAATCTGATAAACTCTATGAAGAAGATGTGTTGCACTGCATGAGGCAAATGGTGGTCACACCAGATACTGACTGGTTCTGAGTCCCCAGACCCCCAATAAAGCAAAAAAAAAGCACATTTCAGGGTGGCCTTTTATTGTGGACAGTCTAAGGCACACCTGTGCACTAATCATGGTGTCTGATCAGCATCTTGATGTGAGATACCTGTGAGGTGGGATGGATTATCTCAGCAAAGCAGAAGTGCTCACTATCAAACATTTAGACAGATTTGTGAACAATGTTTGAGAGAAATGGTAATATTGTGTATCTGGAATGAATTTTAGATCTTTAAGTCCATCTCATGAAAAATGGGAGCAAAAACAAAAGTGTTGCGTTTATATTTTTGTTGAGTATATTTATTCCTATTATTTCCTATTTCCTATTATTCCTATATTATTTAATCCTTTTTGATCTATACTCAATAGAATGCACTACAAAGACATGATATTTAATGTTCAATCTGGTAAACTTTTCTGTCTGTTTAGCAAATATTCACCCAATTTGAATTTGATGACTTCAACACGTGTCAGTAAGGCTTGGACAGGAGCAATAGAAGACTGAGAAATTGAGTAGTGCTCTAAACATCAGTTTGAGCAGGTTAATTTCAAACAGGTCAGTGTCACAGCTGAGCATCTCCAAAAGCCTCAGCCATTAACAAGCAAGGATGAGGAGAGGTTCACCACTTTGTGGACAACAGCAGCAGCAAATAGCCCAACAGTTTAAGAAGAATGTATCTCAATGGACATTTGCAAGAATTTGTGGCTTTCATCATCTACAATCCATAATATCACTAAAAGATTCAGAGAATACAGAGAAATCTCTGCATGCAGTGGCAAGGAAAGAAACCAACATTAAATGACCTTTAACCACTACATAACAAACCAGCATCACTGTGTGAATGATATTACCACATGGGCTCAGGATCACTTTTAAAAGCCATTATTAGTGCACACAGTTCATCACTAAATCTAGAAGTGCAAATTGATTATATTAGATTAGATTTGATACAATTATTAGAAAGGACATAACTTTTTTAATCCATTTGGAAGACTCCTTCAGGGAAATCAAGTTTCCAGTACGGTTTATAGCAGATAAAAAGATATATAAAAACGATAGATATCAACAGAAATATAAATAGATAGAAACAGAAATATGGCTACTGGCTGACTACTAGTACTGCTTCAGTCTTTCTGTTACTCCTCCTCCCCCAGAGTGAGGAGTTGTACAGTCTTATGGACAAAGAGTTTCTCAGTCTGCCGGTCCTGCTCTTGGGAAGGAGCAGTAAATTAAAGCTGCAATTAAAAGTGCTGCCATACAAATCCAAAGCCATATGCCAACAACAGCCAGAAATGCCACTGGCTTCTCTGGCCCCAAGTTCATTTGACACGGACTGATGCAAAGTGGAGAAGTCCCCTGTGTTCTGAGTCCACATTTCATATTGTTTTGGGAATCATGGACAGTGGTGTCCTCCAGACTAAAGAGGAAAAGGACTACTCAGACTGTTATCAGAGCAAGAATAAATAAGCCTGCATTTGTGATGGTGGGGGGGTGGGGGTTACTGCCCATAACTTGACACCTATCAAGGTCCCATTAATGCTGAAGAATACTAACAGATTTTGGAGCACATAGTAACCAATTGACGTCTTTTTCACCGATGTTCCTACTGATGTCAGCAAGAAGTGTTGGTTGCAAAAAACCAAAGTTTTTCAGTTTGTCTTTGTAGTGTAGTTGATTGAATATGGTGGAAATAGAATTACAAATCACTGTATTTAACTTTTAGTCCAAAATAATTTGAATACCTGTTTATCACACACATTGAATTCTAGACCCCAAATGTAGGACAGTTTATTAAAAAAATATGTGTCTTGTTTAGTCAGACGAATCCAATTGCACTTATCCAAACCCGAGACACTGAGGTATCATTTCAAGTACGTTTCTGCAGACTTCCTCAGGATGTACAAGTTTTCAACATGAAGACTGAAAACTGCAACTTTCCTAAGGAATGTCATTTTGACGCTTTCTTTCTCCTCATCGAATCATTTTAGTCGTAGAACTCATGTCCATATGAGCGTTGGAAAGAAAACAGAATGTTAAACTGAAAGATCGCCTTCCTGCTTAGCTCACACTGAACCATGCTGCACAGTTCTTACAAATTGGATCTCATTTTGAAGGTGACTAATCAGGCTTTAAAACAATACAAAAGACCATTTTTGTTATAAAAAGGGGAAACAAAGACTGAAATAGCTTTTCCAAGCTTTATTTGTGGAGTTTACATTTGTGAGCATAATATTTCAACTTTGGGAGTCTTCCCTAATCTGTCAACGCTGCACAGAAGACAGCTGCTGAGACGAGTTGTAACATTTATTACAGGTCGATGTGAAAGTCCATGCCAAGCAGTGTTTTGTGTGACACCAGTACGCTGAGTGGAGTGTTTGTTTTCATAAAATTTGAGTTTTGCAGACATTCGCCTTGAGTCTGCGCGGACCTCCGCATAGTCCGCGTATCGCCCCGAGTATGTTTGGGCCTTAACATACATTGACAATAAAGCCGAAATAACGACGGGCAGAAATGAAATATACTGCCTGGTGCTTGTCACAATAGTTATTGGTTATACACACAATAGATTTAAAAGTGCAGTGTGTAGAAATCGGCATTTTAGCGACATCTAGTGTTCAGATTTTGGAATGAGCCCGTCCATCACATCACGAAGCCACGAGAGCCGGTGAAGACAAAAAAGGATCATGAACAGGGCCTCATTTGTAACAGTTACCAGGTGAAGGTTTTATCATTCATATTTGTAACTATTATTTTAATAGATTAGAGGTCAATTAAGATGCCACATGCCAGCTAGGTAGATTTCAGGAACTGCGGCCTGACTTGAATTCAAAAATCGTGTTTCGCTTTACAAATAGAAACATTATATCCTATAATCACCGTTTCTGTCCGGCGAAATGCTGCCAAATTCTACACACTGCACCTTTAATCTAGCTAGTGTCCTCCCACATGGGCCTGTTACTTGTATTTTTATGACTGTACAATTCTGAGTATCACATAACTTCTGATCGACCCTTAGGTTGTATCAGGGGCGGAGTGGGACTCATTTTCAGCCCTGGAATTTCGTGCCTCAGACCGGCCCACTTTATATCATGACCTTTTGTATTAAAATAATGTAATTATAAATTTACATGTTAAGTGCACTGTTCTCTAAAGCTAATAATACTAAACAATAGTATCTTTTCACTGGCAAAATAAGCAGGTCTATTTCATCTAACATTCATCTTATTCATTTTCACATTCATTTGTGTGCTTTGTTTACCATCTTACTTTTGATGAAAAAAAGGGCCACTACTATCATTTGGGCACAGAGGGTGGTTATATTAGAACTGATGCTTGCTTGTTCACACACTCTGTTACAACAGCTCGCCTGTTTCTTCAACACTGACAGCAGCAACAACAGCAATCCCTTCCTGACCACTTTCCCCTGTGTCTGCCTCTGACATTAAATCACATTTTAAAAAATAGTCAGTAGTCACCCTTCTCGTCAATTCAAGTCTGTTTCATTATTGTAGTACTGAATCATCAAGCATCAATTATCTCAGAGCATTTTTCATATAGAGTAGGTCTACACTATAGGGGAGGGTGGGGTAAGATGAGCCATTTTTTACTTGTGTTGTCACTGAGGCAAGGAAAATGCAGCAAAAGGAAAATGAAAACATCAACTGTTATTTAAGAATGTTTGCAAGAGCTGATATTGTATGGACATATCAATGACAAAGAGCCTGGAAACTGTGGCCTTTCAAAATAAAAGCGCTTCTGTGGCTCAACTTGCCCCAGTTTAGGGGGAAGTTAAGCCAAGTCTGAGGGTAAGTTGACCATATAACTTCATAACTTTAAATCTGAGAATTATTAAGAGATAATGTATTGTCAAAAAAAGTCATTTCACAATAGATTGTTCACGTCACAAACAGTCACATTTATTTTCTTAAACCTAACCTAAACAACCTAGAAAAAAAACAGTACTTTAAAAACTTTAATGCCAGAAATGGACATATTTTGCAACTTTTTGGGAAAATTAGATACTCATATATAGTAAAATGAGAGCCAACCAAGCTTTGAATAACAAACAAACAAAAAATCAATTCTTGGCAGAAACAAAACTGTTATTCCATCCAGAAAAGTTACATCTACTTATATGCTTTAAATTTTTAAAAGTTCAGACCTGCTAAAAACAAGCAAGTTCAGACATCCCTCTTCTTCATTTACCTCTGCAGGTTTGACCTGTCTGTATTTCACTTCTTTGCAACCGATCTGATCGACTTTTCAATCATGACTTCCTTCATGACTTTTTCTCCATATCAGCAGGGTGTTGAGCCCCAGTTGGTTTTCCTCTTGTTCACTGTTAGCATGATTTTCTTCTGTTTAATATTTGATCAGACAAGTCAGTTGGTTCACACAACATTAAAAAGTATTTTATGATTCAGCACATTAACATAACTTTTCAAATTTTTGGTGGTATCAGAGGACCCAATGGCTCAATTTACCCCACAGCATGTAGTTCACTTTGCCTATAGCAAACATTTTTAAAAAATGTTGCTCACTTTGCTCTTCAGGCTCATCTGTAGCCAAATGACTCATATAGTTTTATACGTTGGTAAATAACAAATATGTATATTACACCATTTTAGACCTGGATAAATTGGAATTGATAAAAAAGCTCAAAGACATGCTGTAAATTTACTCTGACACACCAAAAGAGTTTTTTGTGTTAAAAAAGTACCAACTGGGGGTGCTGGTTTGGCGGAGTGGTTAGCAACCAGGCACCCCATGTATTTGCTTCTGCCGGTCTGGGTTCGAATCCAGCCTGTGACCAGTTTGCAGAGTGTCCTCCCCCTACTCTCTCACCCCCTTTCACAAGCCTATCCACTGTCTCTCTCCTATCAATAAAGGCACAAAATGCCAAAAAAAATACATTTAAAAAAAAAAAAAAGTACCAACTGTTTGTGCCAGGTGCTTCCCTTCAACAGAGGCAGGGTGAAATGATAAGGGCTTTCTGAATTTAGGGCCTCATGACAAGAATTATTTACTGTTTCCCAGAAACAGGGGCTGGGTCAACTTACCCACTGGCTCAGTTTACCCCACTCTCCCCTACTCTGACATTAACTCCGACATTCACTCAGTGGACAATCCTACCTGCCCACTCTGCACCTGTGGTGGGCTCATGCTGGTGCTTGGTGCTGCTGCATCTCTCCTGAGGGGCTACAAGACAAAGTTTCCCCAGTTATGTGGCGTCGTCGCATCACACAGTGCAAGTTTTATTTAATTCAACATCTTGCTTTACCAGTTTCATCGTCATCCTCTGTCGTTTCAGACCACGAGCTTGTTTTGTTAAAAACGAGCTGCATCATTTTCAAGCGTTTTCCTCTTTTTAATTCTTCTCTTTTCCGTGCCACCCTTGCGCTTTTAGTCCATCTTGTCGGCAGCCCAGCACCGTGGCTACTAGCTGGCTCATCTCACAGACTCCGACTGGCGGAGCTAATTGTTTTTAGCCTGCACGGACGTGTTGTTTCGTCAGGATGCCTCTGAAAAAAAAAGGCTGCCGAGGGGTAACAGCATGGAGGTAATACTCACTCAGTGCCATGAATGAACACCAAACAAAAAAATAAAAAATAAATAAAAAATGTATATTAACACCGGCCCTCGCGGCCCAAACGTCAGGCCGGCCCACCGGGAATTGTCCTGGTCCTCCCGATTAGTCACTCCGGGCATGCGTTGTATGAATGGAGATATTTTTGGTGGAAAAATTCACATCAACTTGCTTTGAGAGCAGCTTCTGAAGGGCAGAGTTTTTTTCTTATTATAACTGTTTTTGCATCCAATACCTGGTGTTGAGGTTTTTGAAGCTTTTTGCCCATGTTTACATAATAGCCCCAAATTAGTCTCTCTTCAGCATATGGGGCATGTAAATATGAATGAATGAAACAAGCTGATAATAATGGGCACAGTGTTTGGACGAGTGTGGGTGGGCAAGTGTGACTTTTAGGGTAAAAAAGCATTCAATGGTCAAGAAACTAGAAGTATAAGAGCTTTAGATGTTGAAATGTACTCTGCATGAAAAATAACATCCTATACCATGTTTAGTTTAGCAATATATATTATTATATCTGATCAAATCCATATTTCCCAGCCCTAGATGCAGTGCGGTAGTGTGTCTGTTTACTCTTAACACTAGAACCACTCCAGGATTGATGATCTTTGTTTCTGTATGAATAATCTGTCATGTTGCCTCATACTGTATGTTTTTATGTTTTGGTCTCAAATCATATCGGTCACACTTGCTGCATTTTCCATTTTCACCGCCTCTTATTAACTGTTCCTCTGAATTGCCTCTCAAGTCCTGATTTAGAGGCAGACAGTGTGAAAAATAAATACCTTGCAGTGATAAATATCTTAACCAGGCTGTATTCTCCCTGCTTTGATTCACTCAAGTGCGGCAATAACAGATTCAGAACAATACCTGGAGGTAGTGAGAGGTACAGCGGCCCACTTTGTGCACACATCACGTCCTGAATCATTTATAGATGAGCTGTTTGTCTCATCACACAGAATCTACTGATTCAGTATATACAGAGGGGGGAAGTGCAGGAGGAAGAACGTGTCTAAAGCAGAGGAGATGGCTCTTACACTGCTGGAATATCTGAACACTTCGGATCAAAGAGGAGGCTGAAAGAGACGTCTTCTCTGGTTTTACCCAGGGGTCAAGATTTTACTCGGGGAGTTTTGGACTTTCTGTGAGAATTCCTTTTGCGCCACCATCAGGCACAGATGTGAATCTACATACAAGGTATCCCAACATGTCTGATTAAAAAGCTTCATTGTTTGATTTGCTAAGGGTTTTATTACCTCAGATGAATACAACAGTTGATTATGGCATGTGTATATTTTGGTTTGGGTGAACATTTCTCATATGTCAACAATATCAGGTTCCAGTGAAGATGGAACGTTGTGTAAAACTTCAAAAAATGAATACAATGGTTTGAAAATCATTTAAACATACAGTACACCTTATCATTCAATGTGTTTTCTTTATTTTCATCACTATTTACAATGCAGGTTCTCACTGATGGTATCAAAACTATGAATGAACACGTGGAATTATGCACATAATTAAAAAGTGTGAAGAAAATGAACACACGTCTTATATTCTAGTTTCTTCAAAGTAGCCCCCCTTTGCTCTGATTACTGCTGCAGACTCTTGGTATTCTCTTTATGAGCTTCAACAGGTAGTCACCTGAAATGGTTTTCACTTCTCAGGTGTGCCTTTCCAGGGTTAATTAATGAAATTTGGTGCCTTATTAATGGGGTTGGGACAATCATTTGTATTGTTCAGAAGTCAGGCTGATACACAGCCGACAGCCCTATAAGACAACCGTTAACTGATTGGTTCTTGCCATAATATTAATTATAAGTGAAGAGAAACGAGGGTCTATCATTACTTAAAGGTGTAGTCAACGATGTGGGAGAAAACAAGTGGAGAGGTTGTTGATAAATGAATTTAGACCCACCTCTCCCTTCATACCTCACCCCTTGGCTCCACCCCCGAAACCTGATGGACGTGCATCGTCATGGAAACGGCCGTAGAAACTGCGTAGCTGACCAACGTAGCTAAGGTAACCCCGACTCGTCAGACAACTCGACTGCCGTTATTGATAACATCACGACAACAGTACATTTTTGCAGATTAGACAACAAGATGAATGTCCGACGGCTGTTACTGTTATGTGAAGCACCACAAAGCTAATACCGTCGGAAAGCAACACCAATGTTGACCCGGGTCTTCGCTCTTTTATGGCCATAGCTCTTCCTTTTCACTTTTCATTCCTCTGACCTTTTTCTTTTGAGCTGTTGTTCAGCCATCGCTACTGCACCTATTGTATCTCTCTCTTGCGCTAACTGCGCACGCTACGCATCCTACTACTCCCCCTCCCCCCTCTGTCTGATCTGCGCATGAGTATGATCGCCCCCTGGATGTGGGGAGGTGTACCCTGTTTTGGTGACTCAACCCGAGCCACAGTATTTAGCTGCTGAAATTCAGAGCCAAGGCTGTGTATTGAAACCGGACTTTTTTTTCAACGTGCTGTCAGTGGTGACAACTTGTGGATGGAGAGGAGAAATACGGTGAATTTGACAAATAGTGCATTAGATTAGAAGATTAGAAGATCGCTGACTACACCTTTAAGTGAGAATGTACAATGTAATTAGTGACAAAAATAAAGAAAACACATTGAATGAGAAGGTGAGTCCAAACTTTTGGCCTGTACTGTATATGAAATTTAATAAACTAAAGGAAAATGTTTAGTCTACCAGACTTTATTGTTCAATTTGCAAGCTTTCACTCATTTTGAATTGAATGCCTGCAACAACTTTTCTACTGTTTGACATCACCTTTAATCCTTATAACAACACTACGTAAGTATTTGGGGACTGAGGACACTAATTATCGAAGCTTTATAGGAGAATCTCTTTCATATTCTTTTTCTACATTCTTCACATGGTTGTATTCTTAATATGCTTCTTAATGCTCCACACATTTTCAGTGGGAGTCAGGTCTGGACTGCAGGCAGGTCAGTCCAAAACCTGCACTTTTAATTACAATGAAGCCTCAAGCAGGAGCAGAATGTGTCTTGGCATTGTCATGCTGAAATAAGCAGAGACATCCCATGCATAGCAGCATATGTTGCTCTTGTATGTACCTTTCAGCCTCTACAGATGTGCAAGTTACTCATGCCATGGGCACCAACACATCCCTAAACCATTATTTGAGCTTTTACTCATAAAAATCTGGATGATCCTTTTTCCCTTAAGCCTCCACCCACCCGAAGATCTTTTTTTCCCCAAAAACTATTTGAAATGCGGACTCAACAGACCACAGTACACTTTTTCAATTTTGTTCAGTCTATCTCAGATGAGCTCAGGCAAATTGGCAATTCCAGATGAAACAACAAACTGTGTTAACTGACAGTCGTTTTGCATGTGAGGTTACTGAAGGCCCTAAAAGTCACAGGCATTCATTGTTGCTTTTTAGCCTTGCTGCTTATGTGCAGAGATTTCTCCATATTCTCTGAATGTCTTGCAGACAGTGTGTATTATTGCTGAAGAAATTCCTAAATTCTGACCTAATTGTACATTGAGAATACACTGTGAACAGTTTTACTGTTTTTTCACCTAGCTGTTCACAAAGTGGAGAACCACTCTGTGTGTGCTCCCAACCCTCCCCTCTCTGCCAGTGGTGGGTGTGGCCACCTCAATCTCCTCTGCTCCCACACCACTCACCTGCAGAGAGTTAACTAATCACTGACAGTATTAAAGCTGCTTGGAGTCACCTTCTCCTCATCGCTGGATTGCTTCACTTTGAGTGGTTTGTTGACTGTATCTTCTCCCTGTTTGTTGGCTCTCAGTCTTTTGAGGATTTACCCTTTTTTGGATACAGAAACAAAAGAACTAGCCCTGAAACAACCTGACATTCAACAAGTTGAAAAATACATAATAATCATGAGTATTTGATGTGATTGATCCGATGTTGGTTGACAACAAATACAGCCTAGAAAAGATGGAAACAGTATCAATCGCTGATATTTGTAATAGCCACCTTAACAAAAGTGCAAACAGTATGAGTGTGAGTATTTGACACTGCCCACAAAATAATAACGTATTGAAGGTGTAGTCAGCGTGGTAGGAGAAAACAATTGGAGAGTTTGTTTATAAATGAATTTAGACCCGCCTCTCCCTTCATACCTCACCCCTGGTTCCACCCCCGAAAGCTGATGGACGTGCATCGTCATGGAAATGGCCATAGAAACTGTGTAGCTGACACAACAACAGTACATTCTGGCAGATTAGACAATAAGATGAATGCCCGACGGCTGTTACTGGAAGCACCACAAAGCTAATGTTGCTTACCTATCCAGCAGAAAGACGGCGACACCCGCGTCCGTTTTCAGGTCTTTCAATTCGGGGAGTTCCCTCCACCGTCGGAAAGCATCACCAATGTTGAACCGGGTCTTCGCTCTTTCATGGTCTTAGCCCTTCTTTTTCACTTTTCACTCCTCTGACCTTTTCCTTTTGGGCTGTTTTTCAGCCATCGCTACTGCACATATTGTAGCTCTCTCTTACGCTAACTGTGCACGCTACGCAACCTATGACTCCCCCTCCCCCCTCTGTCTGATCTGCGCATGAGTATGATCGCCCCCTAGCTGTGGGGGGATGTACCCTGTTTTGGTGGCTCAGCCCGAGCCACAGTATTTAGCTGCTGAAATTCAGAGCCAAGGCTGTGTATTGAAACCGGACTTTTTTTTCAACGTGCTGTCAGTGGTGACATCTTGTGGATGGAGAGGAGAAATACGGTGATTTTGACAAATAGTTCATTAGATTAGAAGATCGCTGACTACACCTTTAAATGAAATTTGCTGCTAATCATTGTATGTACATGTATTTTTCCTCTAAAGACATGGTGCTGTCATGACAAAGACCTTGCATTTAAAGGTTTGATGATTTGGACTGATGTTGGTTGAAAATGTTAAACCAAATAAATATTCGAACTACAAAAGCACTCCAAACGCACACACCTCTGCCAAGCAGATCAGTTACAGCAGTTACTTTTCTGCTCCGATTGGGCAGCTGAGTCTCGGCTCATGACTGTCAAAGTGGAGAATGCTGCTTTCCATTTACATCGGAACTGGGAAGAGGGGAGTGTGAATGACTTGATCTCTGAGTTATCAGCATTCCAGTTACAAAGTTGGAAAAAAATGTGCCGATCTATTGTTAGCTATTGTGTTAGCCGAACTTTTCCATTGGTATTGCAATGGAAGCTGGGAAATGTAGTGACATCACTTGGCAAACGTTGACGCCAGTTTGCAAATAAACTAGAATTCCCATCATGATGTAAATGAATGGGATTTACCATTATAAACTTCAATGTTTTTTGTGATGACAATCTGGATTGGAACAGCACCAAAAATATAATGGCTTCTTCCCTGGACCAAACCACACTTCTGGTAGTTTTTTCATGTAAATCCACCCAGCGGATTTGGCGACATCTTGCAAACAGACAGACCCTGGCAAAAACATAACCTCCTTGGTGGAGGTAAAAAAAAGCTTCCTTATGAATCATGCAATTTTTTGTGGTATGGGTATGCCTGATATCAGAAGCCCTAACTCACATTTTTATTCTTTAAAATGCCATAAAGAAAGATTATCTGTTCCTTTAATTTAGCCTGATAATTTATTTGACTCACAGAAGCAAACTCTCCATCCATCTTCTTAACATTCATTTAATAAAGAACACATGCACAAATTTACTTATCTTATCATAGTTGTCCAGATCCTTCATATTCAACATCTTGCATCATTGCCTCATCAGGAATGTGAAACCACTGCTTAACCTGAGTGGGAAGGATGAACAATCATGAATGGAGCGATTGTGATGGTTTTAATGGCCGTCATGGTTTGTGCAACCCGACCGGGGTGAGCGAGGGGTCAGAGCCGCGGGGCTGCCCAGGTGAGCCTGAAATCTGTGCAGTTCAAACACGCCGACACGGGCTGATTAACAAGTTAGATGAGGCAAAAAATTGGAGCCCCTTCCCCTTCCTTTATTTATTTTCACTGGTTACATACCTCTCGTGCAGCATGTTCCAGCAGATAGTGCAGTTATCCGAAAACAGGTTGAGGGGTTAGTCATCAGGACGGGAGGTGGGGAGACAGGAGCTCGCTCTTATCCCGCGCTCCTCTGCAGTCTGAGCTACCAGAGAGGCTTAATAATATCCCAGAGGCACAGATGAAACACTTTCTCCACAGTGGCTGTTTACCGAGGAGTGTGTTTGAAGTTCAGCTCAAGACGTCTTCATTTCTGTACCAGAGGAATGTTCCAAGGGGAGAAATTGTAATTCAGATAGGGTGCAAAGGGAGAAAAAAAGGACGGAGCGAGGGTGGAAACAGACAGATCCCATGTGGTGGTTTCTGCTTCTGTGCTGCACATGATTCAAGACATGGAGGCTTATCTGCAGGTTTCATATCTTCACAGTGTTATATCCTAAAAATCTACAGAACTGCAATGAGGAGATTTGAAACCTCTTCAAATTAGGAAATGCCTGCTGTTGGCACCAGCAGGACCATTATTTATTCATATCACTCAGCCCGCTCCGGCACAACTGCACCACAGAAATCCCGCAGCTCTTAACGTCCAGCCTTTCCTCCAAGAATTTCTGCCATGCTTGCAGCTCACGCCAAAGCAGCACATGATTATCGATCCATCTTTACACACAGAGATAACCATTCACATATCCTGACAGAAAAAAACAGAACAAAAAGGGACACATGTTGGTTTATCCCGGAGATCATCTCGGGATAAGAAAACAAACACCAAATGGAGCTCTGGAAAGCTATGGAGTCCTTTTGAAGAGCGCTGTGCAGACATATTTGAGCGATGATGCAAGAGGACGAATAGAGCGGTGCAGGCAGGAGGTATTTTTGTGGGTAGACCCAAAAGATCACGCTGGTCCCTCAACAAAAGCCTAGACAAGACTTTTGCATTATTGCTCAAAAAAAGGTCTTATACAAAAAAAATATTTTTTAAGCATTTTTCTTCTTGTTAATAACTGAAAATTGGTTCCACCCTGACAGTTTTCAAACCATAAATGTAAAAGAGGAGTAATATACTAATGTCAGATACAATGGATAACTACAACATGTAGGGCCCTATAAGTCCATGATTACTGATTCATGGACAGAATACTGGAATTGGACATAAAACATGGAATTCAATATAAACACATTTAACATAGAAGTAGCTTTTTCCTCAATAAAAAGGAACATATCTCTCCGGAAAAGGCTTCCAGGGGTCACTAATGATGGGGACAAGGCATGCTCCACTTCCCCTCTCCCCTCCTTCCCTCACCAACATTGCGAACATGTTGTGAACATGAAGCGACGCCTGAGTCACCGGATAACTTGGCAAAATGGCAACTGTGTCTCAGGGTAAAATTTGTGTAAAATACTAAAAACCGCACTCTCAACAAAATAAACAAACAAAGTAAATGTAAAGTAATGAACTCACAGAAAGACTCACTAAAGGTAATCAAACATGTTCTTCTGTTCTGGTGAACTGTGGAATAGGTGGAGATGGCAAATATTAAGTAAAAAAAAACACCCTCCAAGAGCAGCCTGTCAGTAATGACTAAGTTCATGATAAAAAGGTATTTGGAAAAATGTATACTTAAAGATAAAAAATGTCCCTCTCTATGATCCATATACTTTTATTTAAAACACAGGAAAATTCAAAAATGCTCCATCTTGTTAAATAATATTACCTGTTTTTCCAGTAATGTTTATTTTTTTCATTGGTTTATGAAACAATCAAGTACAAGAGAGTAACATCATTAAAGGTATGAATTCTGTGGACTTTTTTTGTTTCTTCTTTATTAAAATTTAATTAAGGTATTTTAATTAAAACAAGAATCATAACAGGCCGCCTGGTCTTTTGTTGTCTTTTTTGTCCATAACTGTATGAGGAATGCAGGAAATGTCCTTTGAGTAAATGTTTCCCTCTTTTTTCATTAGAAAGAAAATAAAAAATTCTAGCAAGTCTTTGTCGTTACTCTGTAAATGCTTAAAAGTGTGTAATTACAAGGAAAAATTAAATACAGCAAAAAATGGCAGTATTTCTGCAAAAGAAGAGCAAGAAAAGGCTTCAGAATGATACTTCTGCTATGATTTATAATATTTGTTACATTATTTACACAGAAAATGCTGATAAACCCTGATAAATCACTCAAGTTGCCTCTGAATCCCCCGCTCACTCTCTGGCCAGCTCACTTCCCATCCCTCCCCCTCATGTAATCAGTCTTTATCATAATGTACTGTATACCACTGGAAAGCTCCACTTAGGCTGTTGAAATGTTTTGGATAGTGTGAAGACTTGAGGAGTTACAGTAATTTTAGTAATCAAAAGTTTTTTTCTGTCTTTATCGACAGCTTCGGAGTATAAGGGTTAATTAAGATCAAAATAAATATTTACAAAAGTTCTTTAAGCATTGAAACTATATTTTACTTTTTAAAATCCAAGCCAAGAACACTCAGCAGCAGAGCAGCGTGATCTCTCCATCTCTGACCCATTGTACTGAGGATTGACTTAAATCCTTCTTGTGAAAACAAGTCCCTCTCTTTGTTTCAGAGGTTGTTGGCCATGAGCTGAACCAGATGCAAAACATCCAACATGTCAGGAACGGCACCAAGGCCGCCGCCCCCCTTCAGCCTCTTCATAGGGGGGTGAATGTGAGGGGTGCTGTCAGTGAGTGAGTGGTGTCCTTTGCCTCTGCAGAAGCTATTTTACGTCCACGCTGACAGATTGACTGCTCCTCTCATCCCCTGCCGTATCCAGCCTTTCTTGTTGTCTTTAATCAGCAGCCCCCGGTTCGTGTCGTGCAGGCTGCCAGGACGCCTTGCGCTCTCACAAACACTACAGAGGCCACTCTTGGCAATGACCTCCGTCTCATCCTCGCACTAAACCCTCCTCCGCCTTTTATTCTGCACTCTGAAGCCCCTCAGCTTGTTAGCAGCACATGGCGAACAATGCAGTGACAAAACGGCCTTCTCTGCAACACAATACAGATCAGGGTGAATAGGTCCTGAGATAGCAGAGTGAACCATGTTTGTTAACTTTGATGACCGTCTTAATTAGTGCTTATTTGGGAGAAAACATGGCAGCTGCTGGAGCTCGCCTGATAACCAGCACACAGAGCTGCTCGAGTGAACCTGATCATGAGAGAATAAAGGGTCTCAATATTTAAGCTCATGAGATAAAAGTCAGAGTTATGGAACCTAAACACACCAGAATTTTCACATAACTTTGCACTTATGTATACACTGATATAAGGAGGACAAAAGTAGGTTTAAAGGTCATAGATCAAAGATGACTTAATGAACTTAACACTGGGCAATATTTTAAAACCTATACCAATAACATCACATGATGGATTCACTTCAAAATTTACAGGATAATATATATATATATATATATATATATATATATATATATATATATATATATATATATATATATATATATATATATATATATATATATATATATATATATATATATATATATATATATATATATATATATATATCTACATATATAACTCCAGCATCATGGTCAACTTCATTTGGATCCAGTTGGACATCACAAACACATTGAGGTTTATAATGGCAAATCCCATTCATTGCTTCTTGGCTGCTGTGAGAGTTCCGCCCCCTTTACGTCATTATGGGAATTGTAGTTTATTGGTGAACTGACATCAACGTTTTTCAAGCCTATGTCACTACATTATCCTAAAAATGCCAGTGAAGGACCTCTTCACATGGACAGACATGATCCAGAATTGTACCTTAGCGGAGGTCTGCAAGTTTGTCTTGCGTACTCCCTGAGTCTTGTAGTCCAGTGGCGATTGCTCTGAGACTGCGAGGAAAGCTTAGCTTCCCCTAAAATGTCCCCCCAAAAAATGGTGATATGTCCTGCTGTGTGTACATCTCATTGACTAAATATGCGCTAGAATACCTTCATCTTTTGTTCAGAATCAGCTACTTATCACAGGTAACTGGCGTGACTTCCTTCTCATTCATCCCCGCAGCGTCTCAGCGCTTTAACACAGTCAGACGCTGAGCGTCTTCTGACTTCGATGGGGAAGCGTAGAGTGGGTTGTTCCACTGTGGAAACTGGACGGTCATTGGATAAACGCTGGGCTTTGTCCTGCCCATTGGACGCTCAGCGGCTCTGGGGGTCTATGAGGCAGTGGGCTGGCCCGGACGCTTGGCTTCTGCATGATGATTGGATGATCTGTCTGAGGCCAAATCCCTTTTTGATTGACAGTGAAATGAGCCAATCAGCGATCTTGAAGTATAACCCTCCACCGGAGTATCTTCTAAGTTTTACATTCAGTTGTTCTGGAGAGGAGCTTCTCCTGTTTAAAGCGGCTCAAGTCTTACACCCACAACACAATGGGCCAAGGCCGTTTAAGCAGTCTAGCTCTGCTGGCCATTGAGAGAACACTGGTAAAATCCCTGGAAAAGACACCTAGTTGATACGACGGGGTCACAGATCATTTTCTTGAAAAGGAACGGAGGGTAGAATTTACATTTAAATAATAAACAAATTTATGATACAGGATGGAAAAAAATGAGCTTCCCCTCCTTGACCGACCGGCAGCTGCCACTGTTGTAGTCATAGCATGCGTACCCCCTCACTCAAACATGTTGATGATTCTTCAAAAGAAGAACATAAATCAACTGGTTTTAATGGATTCACTTCTATGTCTGCAGACCCACTACTGCCTCAGTGCTTCTTTTGCAGATAATGTTCCAGGCAAAAGTGCTGGCAAATAATTAATTGAAACCAGCTAGAGCAGTCAGAACACCAAACATTTGAGAAGTGTCTGTTAAAGACAATAACCTATGAGACCAAGTTGTCATTTAACATGTTTACATGAGAACTTTAAGTGATATTGAAACGGCTCATGAAGATGCAGCCACAGCTCTGGCTGTGCAGCGGAGGCCGTTTCACGGCGCTATGCAAACTAGAGCCTTATTTAGCGGTGTTTTTGTGTGGAAGTAACGCGCTGAAAATTCTCTAAATAAAGCGTGAATGCAGACCGATATCAGACTTTTTCGGTGGGAGTCCGTTTATTTGTGTTTTTGGTCAAGTAAAATATGGCCCCGTCTGACTACAGCGGATTCAGCAGACGAGCAGATCCGAAGCATGAAGAGGGAGTTAGGTCCTAGCGCCCTGGGTTTCTTCTCCACAGAAACACTGCTGTAGAGGTAATTTCTGCCCTAACCCTTGTGATAGGACCCAACTTGTTCAATCCCGGAATATCACTTTAAATCCTTTTAAAAAAGATTATAAATGACCATGTAAACGCCTAGTTTCTAATGAAAATGATAATTATGACTAAAACTAAAACTTAATTCTGAAGTCAGTGGCTGGTTGATTCTGATTATCTGAATTGATAAATTCCTCGATCATGTATACCTTGATTCCGCTTTAAATTAATTCCGGTCATACGGCTCATGCTCGCTTGATTGTCCTGTAGCTATGAGGCATGGGACGCTGACGGGAACAGGATGGATTATCTAATTAGAGCCCCAGAAGATTTGGAAGACATGAAAGCGTGGATGGACATATGCAGTAAAATTGGACCTTTTTAAAGTTGTAGCATCCAAGTTAGACAAGGTTTCCCTGACAGACGCTGAACTGGAATTTTTCTTCTGGTAGACGTAAATACGTCAGTATGTCACTTCCGCCCCCGTCCAATCAGAACCATTCCCAACTGCCAGGCTTTGAATAAAGGCAAATAAACGTATTTTTCATGTAAATCTTTATTCGGAATTGTTATTTCCGTGTGAACACGGATGAGAAAAATTTCGAATCATTAAATTCTGAATAAATAATTCCAAATTAAGAAAACATCATGCAACCGTGGTCATTGAATATGCTACAGAACTTCGGTAATGTTTGGTGGAAACAAGTCTTAAAGCTATGGTCTACGATTTGGAAGCTTTGTACATATTAATAACACCGTTTATAAGGCTGTTATGGTCCTATGGTCCTATCTACACAGTATAAAGACCAAAAAGAATGAAAAAAATCCATTCAGTATATCCGCTGAAAAGCTGCATACTAGCTGACCAATCAAACCTAAGAACCTGCGACTATTAATTGGTCCGTGAGTTGGTCTGTGAGTCCATCCAATCTCGTCCCTCGCCACGCAGCATCATGCGTAGGCGTCATGGTCCCGCCTCTCCCTCTACCTCCGTGAGCAGCTAGCAGTGTTAGCTACTGAACTATCATGGAGCCGGAAAAGCCTAGCGCCGAGACCGGCCGCCTCCCTGCTGGGCCCAACGGAGCTCTGCCCGCTGGTTGAGGCCTGTTAGCGGCTAACGCTTAACGGCTAACGAATAGCCTCAGCCGCCGCCAGATCTTCAGCATCGGCCGCTTTCACCCCCCTGGTTGATCAGGTAATGGCTTTGTTTACTACAGTGGGAGATGTCTGCTGAATAACTCTGGTTAGTTTGTGCCTGCACGGGCTAATAACTTGTAGGGGAGCGGGTTAGCCTGTTAGCCGCTAATCGTTAGCACTGTAAGCTGAGCTGGGGAGGACAGGCTGAGAAAGATAAATCCTCCCCCACACTCGGCTCCGCTCTGGCGGCGCCAGACCCGCATTGCCGCCAGTCCAATTGAAATGGCTACTGCTGTGTGTTACAAGGGGGATGTCTGTCGTGTTTGATACTTTCAGTTGAGCTGAGCTGTTTTTGATTGAGTTTGCTGCTGATATATTGTGCTAGTCGCTCGTAGCTTTGTCCGAGGGGGCTATATGAGGCGTCACGAGCTGGGGGCGGGATCTTGGAACACGGAGGGGAGAGGTGAGGGAAGGGGGGCAGGCTGCGGTTTCAAATCGTAGACCACAGCTTTAACATTGCCCAGTGGACATTTGGGTTTGTGTTACCCTGATAATTACCTCCGCCAAGGAGGTTATGTTTTCGGGAGAGTTTGTCTGTCTTTGAACAAAATAAATCAAAAAGTTATGGATGGATTTTGATGAAATTTTCAGAAAATGTTCAGCATGGGAAAAAGAAGAGCTGATTCGATTTTGGTGCTGATCTGGATCAGCGTCTGGCCGCCATGATGAAAAATGTGATTTTGGTGAATAACTACTGAACTAAAATAGATATCGTTATGAATCCAATTGCTAATGGTATGTTTTCATGGTAAAGGAATCTAAATATTTAGTTGAATTAAAGGTAGGACTAATATTTATGGTGAAAATCACAATATGGGTGAGGACTGTGGCGCTGGCGGAGGTCTGCGCTCTCTGAGTGCTTTTTTAGTTTGCTGCTGCTTTCAGACTCAGGCTCATTTAGACATTATGTAGAAAAATACAAGCATGAATAATGTTTACCCAGATAAAGTCTGAATAATTTGGGGTTGTTTTCTTACGTGTGAAAGAGGATTTAGAGTGTTGATGGCAACACAACCTTAACTTAGTCCATAGGCTACTTCCTGTCCTTCTGGAATTGGTTGACAGAATATTTTTAACTGCTTCTTTGTTGTTGCAAAGACAAGCACAAGATGATTTTAATCTACTTTATTACTGAGAGAGAAGAAATAGTCCAAGAAGAAGGTATCTTTGAACCCGGTGAAACAAATCCAAAACTGTCCTCATGCCAAGACACCACAGGAAGAAGATCGTCATTTTGTTCCTTTTCAAATCACGCTGTATAAATTAAGCTTGTTCAATTGCCCATTTTAGAAGCACACTCCCCTGCTGTGCTTCCATATTTAACATCTTATTCTGATCCAACATCCACCATGCCAGATCAGCGTCCTTTTTATAAACTATATCTGCACTAAATAGATACAGTAATTAGTCAGACCCGATGGCGAAACTGGCCATCTGGAGTGGTGGGAGTTTTCCCGTTGGAGATGGTCGACCTGCGGGCCAGCGATGAGTCCAGCCGCAGCCGTGAGATAAAAACGGAGTCCCTGGCTGTCTGCTGTGGGCATAGAGGACGATTCATGGAGCTGAGCGTATGCAGGGGGTCAGAAGTTTATTATATCTCAGGAGTGTGCCTTTATATCTTATGCTGAGACATCAAGAGGCAGATAATGACTGCACTGTGCTTCACTGCAGCTGAACTGACCCAACACACTAACATGGAGGAACAACTGAGAGAGGCTAATGATCTAATAAAATTATGCAAGAGAACAAAATCTACAGTCTCAACAACAGAAAAGCACTTTTTGTTGCTGTGCTACTAAAAGTAGGCCCTGCTTTTAAACTGTTGGATTATGAGATATAATTTTTCTATTTGGGTAGAAAAAGGGAAGTGATTCATTTACTTCTTTCACCTGTGTTGTGTTGGTTTGATATGATTTGCTTTGTCATTACTATCAATAAATGGTATTTCTGAGGTTATAATGTCTATTGAACAATTTATCCCACTGCTTCTTATGGACTGTTGAATTCCAAATATCTGTGAAATGTTTGTTTATTGCATTGTATGTTGCATACACTTGTATGTGTCCCAGCAGAAACCATATAAACAAAAAGTCTTTCAACATTCTGGTTTTGTAGGACAATTTTTGATATACTTTCTGGAAGATTGATTGGAGGATCTATTAATGGTACAAAACAATTGGACACATTTAAACAGACATCTGTAAAAGTTAGATTTGCCATTATGATGCCATGTACGCAGGGATATAAATCACAACATGAAAAATATAAAATGTTGTTCATGATCATCTTTATTAACTTAAATTTGATTTAAAGATATACTTAATTGATCAATCAGTCTTGATTTGTGCTGCGAACGCACTACTACTGAAAATTTGGTAACAAAACGTAGTTCCTTTTTCAATGCGGCGCGATGCTATTTTTCCCACGGACAGATCTGACACTGAAGCTGCCTTCTCAGCTGCCCACATAGCCACGAGCAGCGTTGCCAAGTCCACCTGTTATTAGCTTCTAAGGGCCACAAATCTCGTCAGTCACGGCCGTGGGTTGTGATTTTTGGGCTTGTTTCTAAACGTGAAGTTGCTTCTTGGGGCTCTTCTGCCTGTGTTAATCCCCCTGATTATCTCCCAGCTCCCAATAATAAAGCAAAACACGAGTGAGTAGGCAGTTTGTCCACTTCCTCGTTTCCTGGTTATCGTGCATGCCCCCAAACACACTAACGCAGATAGCGCATGCTCCAGAGCCAAAGGTGCCAGTTCTGCTTATTATAAGTGACATTCTTTTTTTAATAGGTACTTGGCACTGTGATACTGAAATGTAATGTAGACGAAAATTAACACTCTTTATGTAGATTTCTCTTTTAAAAAGTAATATATCACATTAGGAAAGGAAATAGCTGGAGGTTGCTTATTTTAGGCTTGTTTTTATGGACCAAGTTGCTTCTTACAGAAGCAAAATGTGGAAACACTGGGCAGCAGCTCTCATTCCACAGGGTATGTGACATGATTTTGTAAAACAAAGAACACAAAAGAAATAACTGGTATATTCTCTGCAGTAGAACTTTTTGCAGGCCTTCACATTTAGGAACGGGTATGGGATTTTGTCCAAAGTCGAGCAAAGTAAAAGTAACGTAAATGTAACGAGTAACGTGAAAAGTTACTTTTCATAGAAGGTAACTAAGTAAAATAACGAGTTACTTTTTTAAGAAGTAGCGAGTAACGAGCAAACACTACTTTTTAAAAGTAACTTCCCCAACACTGTTCACAAGCCAGTCCTTATACTCAGTTAAAATTGTATTCAATGAAATAATAAGAGTGTAATTAACAAAAAAGAGCAATGAAATTGAATAACAAACACTATTTTAATGCCCTGGCCAGGTTTTTTTTTTTTTTTAACATTTTTAATTCTTAATGGAAAGTAAAGGTAAAAGTAATAAATTTAAACTAAAAAGTATACCCACTCTTCAAAAAGTTTGAAAACATAATTTTGTAATCAGCAATTATCTCCTTTAATAATAACAGTTGATTTTGTATCTTAAATGTTTTGTCTGATTGGGAACATTTAAAAGAACAACTTTTAGGATCATGCATTCATGGAATGAACAACATAATGTCAGCTGGGATATGCTCCAGCTCCTTAAGACCCCAAAGGGAGCTGTGGTAGATACTGGATGGATGAATGGTTTCACACTGCAACATATAAACTATTTCCTTGTAGAAAGATTCTTATTTCATACTCAGTGTGCATTCATAGACTGACAGGTTCACAGTTTTAAAGTCTAGTTTGGACTGATCATCTAAAATGTATTACATCTCAGTTGAAATAAACATTTAAATACGTGTGAGTAGCTCAGGCTTTAAGCTGATTTATTTGTCATATTCAATACATGAGCATTTTCTTTATCGATTTACATTGAAAACTAGAGAGACTGCTCTCAGTAATTGCAAACATTTCTTTCTAAACAGCAAAATCTCTGCAGCAAATATTGTGAAAAATTAAAGCAGAAAAATCTGAAATCCATCCAAGTCTCTTTTCAAGAGGTCTGTTCTGTTGAAGCTGCACTGTTTAACTTTTATTAATGAAATATGATACCACTGTTTTCTTTAAATGCACATTTTTAGATATTTGAATGCAAAACTTTGATACAATTATGCTGCACCCTGGTTCATGGAGAGGACTGGGAGACAAAAAAGTGGCGATCAAAAGGTAATGTCACATTACTGAAGAGTTGTTGAACACTAAAGTCAGTTGTTTTGGGCTGTTAACAGGTTTTTTATTTAGTGTGTTTTAATGTCAATGTGCCACTGTTCCTGCTTTAATGACTATGAACCACAAAAGCCTTCATATACCACAACTTAACTGTTACCTTTTGTTTCTGTTGCACTGTAACTGCTCAAAAATTGGTGGCCTATTAGTGTCTGAAACACTGATATTTATGAACAATTAAAAATTATAGCAATAGTTACCTCTGCTAAGGAGGCTATGTTTTCACCAGGGTCTGTCAGTCTGTTAGCAACATTATGAAAAAACTACTGGACGGATTCACATGAAAAATTTTTACCAGAGGTGTGGATTAGTCAAAGGAAGAAGCCAATACAATTTGGTGCTGATCCGATCCAGATTGACGTCACAAAAAGACACTGAATTTTATAATGGCAAAATCTCATTCATTTACATCATTATGGGAATTGTAGTTTATTTGCAAACGTTTGTCCATGTATTTCAAGCTTCTTCGCTACATTTTCCCAGCTTTCCTTGCAATGCCAGCAGAGGACCCTGGCTAACACAATAGCTAACAATAGCCTGGTAAATTGGCACATTTTTCCAACTTTGTAACACTCCCTCTTCCCATTTCAAATGTTAATGGTACGCAGCATTCTCCACATGGACCGGCATGAGCACGGACTCTGTCCTCTAATCAGAGCAGAAAAGCCACAGCCATAACTGAGCTGCTTGGTGGAGGTCTGCGCTCTCTGAAAGCTTTTCTAGTTAACTTTCACTTTCAGTTAACGTTCAAATTTATTACCTCCACCAAGGAGGTTATGTTTTTGGGAGAGTTTGTTTGACTGTGAACGAAATAACTGAAAAAGTAATGGACGGATTTTGATGAAATTTTCAGGAAATGTTCAGCATGGGAAAAGGAAGAACTGATTCAATTTTGGTGTTGATCCGGATTACCGTCTGGATCCGCCATGACGAAAAATGCTATTTCCGTGAATGACTACTGAACTAAAATAGATATCATTATGAAACCAATTGCTAATGCTATGTTTTCATGGTCAAGGAATCTAAATATTCACATGAAATAAAGGTAGTACTAATATTTATGGTAAAAATCACAATATGGGAGAGGACTGTGGTGCTGGCGGAGGTCTGCGCTCTCTGAATGCTTTTCTAGTTGATTATTGTTTTACTCGCCATAGATGTGCACAGGTGAGGGCCTGTAACACTTATCTCCCTGGTCTCTAAGGCACAGTATCATGATCAGTTCCAACACAAGTCAAAACAGATACAGAAAGACACAAACCAGAAAATTCTGAACCCAAATTAAAACATAACTTTTCAGTGAATCAAAATATAAATTAAACATAAACCATCCTACATCAAATGATGACTGTGTGTGGAAAAATAAGGCTGCTTTAGCCCAGATTGACTGGTGAAAATATATTTAATGGTCAATGTTGTGTTTCAAGTTAGAAAATCTTTCTCGTGAGAAAATATTTCCCTTCAAATAAAAACAGATTTCCAGCATCCATCTGCAGACACGATGTCCCAGACTCCCTTGAATCTCACTGTTTGGGCCACCAAACAACAGTCATGTATTTGTTTCATCTTCTCTTCAGACAGTGTCAGCCTCCAGCTTAGACACTTCTTCATCTGGCATTACGCCCCTTTAAGTTGTAAATTCTGAATATTTAAGGACATGTTATGCAGATGATGATTGTTTTCAGCAGCCTCATTTATCAAGACAGTCTGCTGAGACTGGACAAATACACACATTTTATGAATCGTGAGAATGGATATGATTTCCATTCCATTTCTGCACATTTCTACTCCAGACTGATAAATTAGGAGCCTTGTGTTTGTTTGACTCGACTCTTGCTGCTGATACTCATCAAACTTGACCTCTTGTGTCTCTTTTAGTTTGTCAAATCACCTCTGACACCCCGTTACACTGGACAGCACTATTAGGACTCCCAAGAGAGGCACTCAAACCTTGAACAAATGACCAAGCTACCAGTTCTGTATCTACAGTTTTACATCTTGATTAGAAAACAACACAACCAGAAAAGCTGAAGAAGTAAACATCATTGTTTTGAACATGGCCGCACAGTTTGAGTCCACTTGAAGCCCTCCAACATGTGATATCCCTCTGCAGTAATGAGAGGCTGTCATATTGTTAGCACTCTGACTGATCTTAAAAGCCTCCACAACATTCATCATTCCTCGCACACACTCCCCCTCACACACTAACACACTCCTCCGACACCAGCACCAGTCAGTATTTACTAAGAGCGCCTCGTATCTTCATTTTTAATTCAGTCCAAGTTGTGGCAGAAGTTTTTCAAAGTGCCCCTGTTGCCGGATCCATTTTCTTCTAACAGCTTAATGTCATTCAATCTGTGGGGATTTATCGGCACTCCTCGTCTTTTTGTTCACAGACACGTCCCTTCAGTACATGGAGAGGGACTCTGGGAAGAGAAGCGCTCCTTTTGAGCCTCAGTTTCTGTTAGATGAGATGATTGATGGCTGCAGGTCTGTGCTGGGAATACCAATGGCAGCTTTTTTGATTCGCTTCCCTTTGGGGAATCGAGGGGCTTTGGCTTTCATGACAGAGGACTTACAGAGGGAGATCCAGGACAGGGAGGAGAGGATGGAGGAGTTCCCTCAGTGCGGTTCAGACACAATCTTAGAAGAAAAATGCCCGAGACAACAAAGTACACAGCAGAGAAATTTACAGTAAAACAAAGCATCCAGCACTGCCACAAACTGTTCATCTGCGCTTTGATTTCTAGGCGATCATATTTATGCAGTTACAGAAAACAGACATGGGCCTCTGCTGAGGAAGGAGATGAAAGTGAATACAAATTGTCATGCTACCACCCCAGCAGTAGGACTGAGGCACTGGGCCCTCTTTGACTTTAATATGTGAGTTTTCTAAAGCAGTGTCTCTCAAATGATGTGGCAGGAAAAGCTGGAATTTGTAAAACCATAAGCTCTAATTTTTCTTGCAGTGCAGATGGATCAGCCTGATTCAGTGTCTGTAATCAGGTAGATCCCTCTCACTAAGCTCCAGGGGTGAACAGTAACAAAGGAGATTTATTTAAGTACTGTACTTAAGTATCTGTACCTTTCTTGAGTATTATTATTTATGTCTTTTACTCCACTACATTTGAAAGACACATTTTATACTTTCAACTCCACTACACTTCTAATGCTACGGCCACACCGGACGCGAATTCGCAAAGACGCGCGTTGAGATTACATAAAAAGTCAATGCAAAGACGCGTTTGGACGCAGATTCGCCCTGGGGCGGCGCGTTGGCCGCATTTGGCGCGGCGTGTATGGAGCGTCCAGCGCGTTTGGGGCTTCAAACGCCTCAATGCTCGAGTTGAAAATATTGAACTTTCAATGCAAATTCGCGTGACGCTGTGGCGCGGCAGCCAATCAGCAATGACATTCCCCCCGACGTCATTAATTTGATGACGTGTGACGCTCAGGCCACCGGCTCCGGCTCAAATCCCTCTGAAAGATGGAGGAGAGGTTGATCTGCGCTGTTTGCCATCATCCGGAACTATACGATTCAACGTGTGTACTCTACAGAGACCGGAACAAAAGGGAGCAGGCTTGGGTGGAAGTTGCTGAGGAGACAGGTTTTGAAGGTAAGTTCTTTAAGTATTTGTTTCCAGCTGGATTTGCCTACACGGGTCATCACTGAGTCCGACAAGCTCCGGCTCTCTACTCCGCCTGCGCAGTGACGCACGTCGCCCCTCAGCTTGTCAAAATGGTCCAGCGTCCAGCCTCGGGCGTTGTGCGCGGCGCGTCACAGGCACTACGCGCGTTTAAATACGCCAATTCGCGTCCGGTGTGGCTGTAGCATAAGAAGGGTCTCTTTACTTTTAAAGGTGCAGTGTGTAGAATTTGGCTGCATTTCGCCAAACATAAACGGTGAATATAGGATATAATGTTTCTATATGTATATAAAGTCCGTCAAAAAAGAAGTACAATAATCCCCATTAAACATTTCTTTTTTTTTTACTTAGTTAGAAAAAGCTCTAAAAAATTACATTACCGCGGGCCGCTTTCAAGTAGGCCGACATTACGATCTGCCATGTTGTCTATGGGTGGATTTTAGGGACAAAAAGAATGAAACGTAATCAATCCGCCGGTTCTGAAATCTACCTGGAATGCAGGCAAAGAAGAGGAGAGAGGGCGGTGGTGGATGTATAGACAGTTGTTACTTTGCACTCGGGATTTAAACTGTGTGTATTTTACAGTTAAAGCTCTGGAAATGGAGGTCTACATTTATTCAAAATCCCTCGAGAGTCAAGACTCCGATCAACTTATTTAAAAAAAAAGAAAGCATGACGAAATGAAGCGGAATCGTAACAGAAAATGTCAGAAAAGAAGGTAAATATTGGGGTTGCTTTTACAAGGTGGAGAGCCTTGTTTATAAAGTCATGTCTGAAGACTGACGCCAAAGTTGCTTGTTTTCTGCTTGACAGGTAAGGGTGCGAGATGCAGTGTTATTACGTTTTGTAACAGTGTTTATTATGTTTAAATTGCATTGTTTATTGGATCAACACAGACTGTAAGCCACTGAGCTGCTACACAACTCCCCTATGGTGTTGGTATTGTAAATAACACCCATAAGTGGTGGAAAATAAATATTCCATTAATCATATTACAAAACTCTCGTTCGTCGCCCAGCTTTCCGCCACATTGTACTTTCTCTCTCTCTCTCTTCTTCACCTTATTTCACTGAATCCGCATCAGGTTTGATCTGATTAGCTTTAATGCACTGATGTTTGTTTGTGTTACTACAAGTTTACAAAACCTACAATCGGCAGCTAACAACTGACCTATAATCTATAAAAATAATGGTTACAAACCTTGTCACTTTAGTAAATGATGCCGTGTTCAGGATCCTTTTTGGTCCTTACAGGATTCCGTTGCTCAGCGACGTGCCGTCTTGGCTACAGTTAGGTTCATTTTAGAATTTGAACGCTAGATGTTGCTAGAATGCCAAATTCTACACACTGCACCTTTAAGTAAACAGTTGCAAGAAAAAGTATGTGAACCCTTTGGGATTATTGGGATTTCTGCATAAATTGGTCATAAAATATGTTCTGATCTTCATCTAAGTCACATCACTAGAGAAACACAGTCTACACATAAACTAATACAGCACAAAAAAATATATGTTTTCATGTTTTTATTCAACACAATATGTAAACAGTCACAGTGCAGGGTGGAAAAAGTATGTGAACCTTTGGATTTACAAACTGGTTGACCCTCCTTTGGCAGCAATAACCTCAACCAAACGTTTCCTGTTGTTGTAGATCAGATCTGCACAACGGTCAGGAGGAATTTTGGACCCTTCTTCGGTACAAAACTGTTCAGTTAAGCAATATTCCTGGGATGTCTGGTGTGAATCCCTCTTTTGAGGTCATGCCACAGCATCTCAGTCGGGTTGAGGTCAGGACTCTGACTGGGCCACTCCAGAAGTTGTCTTTACTTCTGTTGAAGTCGTTATTGTTGATTAACTTCTATGCTTTGGGTCGTTGTTCTGTTGCATCACCCATCCTCTGTTGAGCTTCAGTTGGTGGACAGATGGTCTTAAGTTTTCCTGCAAAATGTCTTTAAAAAACTTGGGAATTCATTTTTTTTTATCATACCTAGAACATATTGACAAGAGACAAGACAAGAGAGGGAGACAGTTGGTTTAGCCTTATTGCTGCCAAAAGAAGGATTTAACACCAAGTTTAGGTCTGATACAATTGAAGCAGGTGGTGGGCAACATACCATTGTTGCTACTATTGATTTAGTCTACTTTTGATTTGACTGACTGTTAAATCTGGTCAATTTTAGACATTTTGTTTCTGTTCCTTTCTTGTTTTTGAAGACGGATCTACTCCTGTATAGGTCAATTTGACCCTTGTCAAAATGAATTGAATATTTACTTAAGTATGAGCATGCACTGATCTCCCTTCTATGTGGTGTTGTTGTGAACATGTTAATGTCTGTGTTTGTCAAGGTTCATTTTGTTCTGCAAAGTGACCTAAGTTCTGTCCCTGCAGCAGAAGGGCCTGCCTAACGCGCTATTTAATTGGCCCATAATGAAAGTCATTGACAGAACAATTGTCAAATCAACCGTAATACATGCTTTGAAAGGTTCTGCCCATTTCCAAACACTTCTATGGGCTTTTCCCAGATGGACTAGTAAAGTGTTTTAAATGGTCCACCATTTATTGCAGCTACTTAAGCTTAAATTTGTGTTTCTAAAAAAAATTAGAATATTATTTCATGCGTTTTATGGCTGTTAAATTTTATTTTGTATCATTAAAGACATGAAAAAATACAGACACATAAGGTGCAGTGCTCACAACTGTTTTGTAGAACCATTAGCAGAGTGCGCTATAAGATTTTGTCTAATTTTAGTTGCAACTCTGTAAAAATTTGTTTGATGCAAAATGTAGGCTGTGATGGTCGATATTTTGCTATTTGAGGATGTACGTATAATCCCAGTGCTATGACTTAGTAACCTGTGACACCAGATTGACCATCCAATATATTCCACTGGTCCATCTGAGCAACAGCCCATAGGTGTTTGGAAATGGGCAGAGTCTTAGCAAGTGAGCGCTACTGCTGCAGTGGGGAAAATAAAATGTAAGTCACTTTGTCGAACAAAGTCTCACCAAAAAATGTCTGTAGGTAAGAGAAAATATAATTTCTATCAAGAAGTGCTTTCAGAGTCAGCATTTGTTTTTTATCACATAAAGAAATTTGGTCCAGATCTGATAAAGTGGCTACTAACGATGTTAGCATCTATGCTAATCTCTGTACGAGCAGTTACTTCCTGCTGTCATCTTGTTTGCAGCTCCCACCTCTTCCTGCTCTTACGGACTGCTTTAGATATTAAAGGCCACAGGTCAGCAGTTGAAGTGATGACCCCACCTCATTGACCCTGTGGTGTGGTACAGACCTGATAAAAATCTTAAGACCAGTTGAAAAATTGCTAGAATATGCATTTTGCACATTTGGACCTTAATGAGGTTTTAAATAGGGCTACAACATGCAAAAGTAAGAAGAGGGAGAGCGACAAGAAGCACTTTGAAAAAGTAATTTATTGAAAACAACAAGTAAACTGAAATAGGCTGTTTATCAGCTGATCAAAAGTTTAATACCATCGCTCAAAAAGTTACAGGACCCCCCCTCCACTGTGCCGGGTAGAAAACATCTCAGGTGGGATCTCCTTGTCATGCCAGTAACGTTGAAGCCATCTGGACCGTCAAGGTTACATTTTTTCTCATCAGAGAATAAAACTTTTTTCCACCTTTCAATGTCCCATGTTTGATGCTCCCTGGCAAAGTCTAAACGGGCAGTTTTGTGGCGTTGAAGGAGACGAGGTCTTTGAATTTGTTTTTTGTTTTTGAAACCCTTTTCCCGCAGATGCTGTCTGATGGTTATTGCGCTGCAGTCGGCACCAGTAAGGGCCTTAATTTGGGTCAAGGACCGCCCTGTGTCTTGACAGACAGCCAATCGGATCCTCCGGCTCAGCACTGGTGTAATTTTTTGGGTCTACCACTTGACTTTTTTGTTCCATAATGTTCAGGATCTTTCAAAAACTTTAGAATGTCAGTCTTACAGCATCCAACCTCAGCAGCAATGGCACGCTGCAAGAGGCCTTGCTTATGCAGCTCGATGATCCGACCACGTTCGAGAAGAGAAAGCTTCTTAGCTTTAGCCATCAGGAGGGCATGACCTAAGAATGCCTGACAGAAAATGAATATTTTGAGCAGATTTTGGCTTTAATTGCCTGTGGTCCTTTGATCAGGTGATAAACAGCCTATTTCAGTTTTTTTTTTTTTTAATTACAAGTTCCAAATGTTTTTTGTCGCACTCCCCACTTCTTGCTTTTGCATATTGTAGCTCTCCATGCAGATGCAATACAATAGAAATGGACAGAGAAATATTTCCATCAGATTAGCCAATAAAACAAAGGAAATCCTTTTGAAACACTGCTAAGTTTTCTCTCTTTAAGAAAAGACAATAAATAATATAATTACACTCCAAATGTGTGTCGGAGATGTCAACCATAAGAGCCACATATAAACTCTCATTAAAAATCAGGTTATGAAGAACCCAATGCTATAAACACTATGAAAGTGAAAAAAATACAATGATAATAATTTTATATCTTTATCTGTGTCAGTCCAAATCTCATAAATACATTCCTAAAGTCAAGTGCTTAAAATTCATGACATATAATACAATAGGAAACATTAAAAATGACTGATTTGGGAGTAAATCATTACTAATGAATACTTGAAGATGATTCTCATTAATATGTTTTGTACTTAAATGTCTGTTTTGTTCAGTTCTGGTAAATCAAGGGACCAACCAGAAAAGCTAGCTGTAGGTTAATTGTTTCTCCAGTCAATTTATGAATCTGAATGTCAAGAATTAGGCCAATACGTAAACTCAACTAAATACTTAATTAACCTAACAAAAGATATACACACATGGACAAAATTGTTGGTATCTTTCCGTTAAAGAAAGAATTAACATCGCACAAAATATCATGAAAACAAACAAAAATAAATAAAGAAAAATAAGAAAAACCCACATCAGACTTTGCTTTTGAATTGTGGTTCAACAGAATCATTTTAAACAAACTAATAAAATTGGCCTGAGCTGAAATGATGGTACCCTTAACTTAATATGTTGTTGTGCAAACCCTTTGAGGCAATCAGTGCAATCAGGCAATTTGTGTAAGGTCGAGAGATTGCCGACGCATCTGTGATTTTGGCTAATTCGCGTGGTTGCAGCGAGCTAAATAGTTTGAGATGTGTAATCAGTCAAACGTTTTGTTGTGAGCCATTTTGGGTGTTTTGCAATCTCTGTGTGTTTTTGACAGAATTTTTATCATCCAATGACCCATTTCCTGTTAGGCTCATTTTTACTTTTGTTAGCTGTCTTTTGAGGATTATTTGTTTTCCAGTCAAAATGTTTTTGCATTGTCAACAGAATTATTGGGTGTTTTTACTTTGTGTGTATTTGGTCATTATCTAAAATTAGAAAAATTAATAAAATAAAAATTCAAAGAGCCATTTAAACAAAAAATGCGATGGAGCGCTGGTGATTTTTTATTATTTTAAACATCTCTTTCAGAATGGAGCAGAGGTCGAGGACACTCCTTCAAAATAAATGGGTTGTGTGGACCTATTTTGGCTTCCCATGTAAAAAGGCAAAAGAAGATTAAGATTGGACAACAACAAAAATAATTATTAGTTATCTGCTGTAAACCAATTGCTATGAAATTGAGTCAGGAAGCAACTTATGTTTGTGTAAGTCTACATAATTAAATAATAATTTGAATTTTGCATTTTACTAAGTATCTATGACGCAACTGTATGTTTGTGTAAGTCTACATAAAAACAGAATTTGATCTACTGTTGAGTCGACAGAATTTGATCAAACTCGAAGATCAGAAGTATATGCACTGTTATAGGCTAAATATTATAGTTCACAGTTCAGACATTTATAGGTCTAAGCTGCAGCTCTGAGGACTGCTATTTGTTTTCCTTTTCATTCAAGAATGTACTTATCCTGATTGTTACAACAACAAAGCAGTTTTTATTGAGATTTTATGTTTGTATTTGCACTGTAGTCTAAATAAGGGGGAAAAACTACAATTTAGCTTTTTTTCAAAAAGTATTTATTTTGTACTGATGCAGCAATAAAAATGAGATTTTTGCACAACTTCCTACTGTTGGGGATTTTCTACAATCTTTATTTTGTATCATGAGTATTTCATATTGTGAGCCCTGTTTCGTATTTCGTATCGCTTCGTGAGTTGACCATTTCGTTACACCCCTAATTATTACTTTTCTCAGTTTCAAGTTATTTCAATGACCATTGTGGGTTTTTCTTTCTTTAGCGGAATGGTACCAACAGTTTTGTCCATGTCTGTATATATAGGGGTTTGGCAGCCAACGCAAAGGAAACAAAGGAGCTAAACAAAGTGGCTGCCACATTAAGCTAAACAGAAATCAAAACGGACTAAAACCAAATCCCACAATGACATCAGCAGACTTGATCCAACCTGGTGAGCTGGCTTTAGCATGAATGTCCTGTCAGCCTTTGGCCACAGATTTTGCCTCCAACCAAGAAGCTTCCTTCGCCTGAATGCCCACATAACTCAAACAAAGGAGAACAGAACTGTAGTAATTCATGCTCTGACGTAATACTCAAAGCAGCATAAAACTACCTTGTTGTAGATATAGTTCCCTCTTCATGTGATGTCTTACCAAAGTGAAATGGGCCTTCTTTATATGTTTAAATATCTACATTTCCATTCAAACTATTGTGTAAAACAGAACAAAAATTAAATCTGACAAACGTTTTAGTTTCTGATCATTGCTACTAATAAAGTAATAATTACTTAAGATATGAAAACACAAAGAGAACAGTGGATTTAATTTGCACAGGGAAGTGTTTGCATTTTTAGAAACTAAAGCCTATCTCTTGGTTCAGAGGAGAAAAACAATATTTATCCCCAGTAGAACATTATTTGTATTGTTTGTACTCCTTCCTGGTACTGTCTGAAACATCCCACTGTGATCATGTCGATATTTCACAGTGTGTGAATTCAACATCTCTTTGAAGGAACGTGCTGGAATGAAGACTACAGCTATTTAAGGAAATGTGCTCCACTGCAGATCCAGACCAGATGAACATAAAGCAATTAAAATGCACTCATTAAAAGTCTGAATTTAAATAGTGATGAAACCAAAGCAAAGCCCCATTTATAATTCATCACATATTTTAATGTCTTTATTAGAGGTGGAATTTAAAGTGGATTTTTGAGACCAAAGCACAATTAAAGGCAGGGGCTGGTTTACAAATGTAGCGGCCTCCGGCAAAGACTAATACCAGGCACCTCCCTAATTAGATAAAAGGAATCAAAGAGAGCGAGTAAAATGTTTCAGGCTTTTGTGGGACTGTGTAAGTGCAGAGACGTCATGATCTTCAGTATGAGTAATGGAATTTGATCAATGATTTGGCTACATGCAGATAAGTGGGTGCAACTCTGGGTGAAGCCATTTCATCAGCCTCTTCTGATGTTTAAAACCATCCATCCCTTTCCCCCAATCTCATTCAGGGTCATGGGGGGCTGAAGACTATCATAGTAGACAGTGGGCGAGAGGGGGGTACACCCTGGACCAGTCCCCAGCCAACCACAGGGCCAGGGTGTACCCCCTCCAGCTCACACTTTAGCTGCGCTTACATGGACACTCCTGACTTAAAGATGCAAAAATTTGTCCTTTGCGTTTTAGAATTCTTCTGTGTTCTGATGACGATGCTCGGAGACGAGTTATCCCGCTGTAGTATGCATACCGGTTCAGTAGATGGCGTTGTAGGTTTGCAGAGAGGAAGCACTGCTACAACACACATACGAAGAAGAAAAACTTTTCACAAACAACAATGGCAATTAGACACAGAGAGACGCAGGAGTTTCTTTTCTGGACAACAAACTGTCTGGATAGGTTTGTCTGGATAACAAACCGAGCATGGTAAGACGCTCACACGTTACTGGGCAGATGGCCGAAGCTGCTGTTGTTCCTGGTATGCTTGCGCAGCCTTCATGTGAAAGAGTACTGCGCATGCGGTGACATCAGCGTTTCACCCTAAAATGCTCTGATACGAGTTTACACGAAGCTGCATGGAGAGCGGACTCAAATCTTTCCACTCTGGAGCCTGTTTTCAAAAGTTTCCGTATTAGACGGAAACTCAGCGCGTTCTCATCTAAATGCAAGGCCAAAGCGCAACAAAAACTTGTCAGATTTGGCCGTTTTTGGCGCCATGTAAACGTAGTCTTATTCTGTCCCTCTCTGAATCACACTTTTACATGATTAAGTCACAGACGCAGAATTTAAAGCACACACTCACAAACACACATGAAGATCCTCCAAATATCATGTGGACAGATTTATGATCTCGGCGTCCATGGGTTTGTCACTATCATCTATGATTGATTAATTTCTTGATTGATTTTTTCATAATCACAGCTGGCACAACAGAGACACAATTCAGACTGGCCTTTTACATGTCATAGTTCAAGGTGTTTTGATTAAACACAACCCTCCAACACTCCACCAATTTAGGAATATTACTTGGAGCGGTACAGTTAGTGTCCCACCCGAGCAACTGTCCACAGAGAGATGGTAGAGAAAGACTTCTGCCCAACTCCTCTCATCAACCCACTCAAAATAATAAAAAATATAAGATGTCATATTTATTACCTGCATTTTTACTATCAAGTGGCGCAGCAGGTAGTGCGCGTGCCTCACATCAAGAAAGTCGCCGGTTCGTTACAGATGTCATATTTATCCATTTGCATGTATTTTGTATATTCATGAGGGCAAACATGCTAAATGGTCTGTGTGTGCTTTATTGCTCATTTGACAGACGTAGGGCTGGGCGATATGGCAGAGAAAAAAAATCCCTGATTTTTGTCCACAACACTCGATTTATGATTTTAATTGATTTTTCCCTCCCTAAAAGAAACAAAACTCCCAGTGACATAAAAATGAAACTAATCAAGTTTTGCCTCTATGTTGTCTAAATGTTTCCCTCTTAAAGTCAAAGTCTGGGTCATAAAAGATTGATTATGTAGTACAAATGTAGGCAGGTTTGTCTACATAAACACGAAAAAGCTGAGGTATTTTAACAGTTGTCACAGTTTCAGGAAGGACCCAGAAGCGAAATAGCAGTTGCAACAGTAACTTGACTTTATTTTACAGATTGAAGAGATCAACACAGTTCAGAGCGGGGATCGAACCCACGAGCCTTGGAACAGGAGACCGGTGAGGATACCGCTCAGCGACGCTGATGACTCACCTGGAGAACAGAGGCTTTCAGGAGAACTTGCACCTGACTCCCTCTTTGCTTGGCGAGCAGGGATGCATCAGAAAGGAAAACTAGGACTGGACTCCCTCTTTGCTCGGCGAGCAGAGGCGTTCAGGAAGACATGGACTCACTCCTTGCTTGGTGACACAGAAGCATTCAGGAAGACTTGGACTGGACTCACTCTTTACTTGGCGAGCAGAGGCGTTCAGGAAGACTTGGACTGAAGTCACTCTTTGCTTGGCGAGCAGGGATGCACCAGAAAGCCAGAAACCAGGCTGCCACCACTGGTCAGGACACACAGACGGATTCTCAACGTCAAGGACAGGCAGGAGAGTCTGTTACCAGGCGGGCCACCACAGATCAGGATACACAGGCAGAATCTCAACATCGAGGACAGGCAGGAGGGTCGGATACCAGGCGGGCCACCACTAATTAGGATGCACAGGCAGAATCTCAACGTCGAGGACAGGCAGGAGGGTCGGATACCAGGCGGGCCACCACAGATCAGGATACACAGGCAGAATCTCAATGTCGAGGACAGGCAGGAGAGTCGGATACCAGGCAAGCCACCACAGATCAAGAATCACAGGCAAATGCTCAGCATTGGAGACAGAAGGCGGGTACGACCGCTGGGACTCAGGCAGACGGGTTAGTGAGGAACAGAAGCTGGTCGATACCTTGCAGTCAGGCCGAGGGTCAGGCTTAAAAGGTAGAATCAGGAACGAAACTAGTCGGTAACGGGTGATCAATCCGGAAGACAGTTCTGGAGTTCTCTGCATGAAGGTGAAGACAGTCTGACACTGACTGTGTGTGGAGCTGGGGTTAAAGTAGGTGGCCTGATTGCAGGAGATGAGGTGCAGGTGTGAGCAGGAGCGCAGGTGAGGTGAGTTGAGCTGATTAGGCTGCAGCAGGAATGTGGCAGGCTGCAGGTTAAGACTGAGGCAGAGACTGAGATTGTGACAACAGTATTAGCATGACACTCTCTGATCAATATACAATCTACTTAAATAACAAATACAAGCCTATAAAAGTGCTTGTGCAAACCCTACAAGGCCGACCATCATGAAAATTGTAATTTTTTTCAAAAATTGCAACTACTTATACAATTGGACTAAGGCAAGAAAAAAAATCTCGATTTTTAAATTTTTTAAATCTTCTGCAGAAAATAATTTGAATTAATCGATTTAATCAATTTTTTGCCCAGCCCTAGACAGACGCAATCCTCAGTGCACCCTGTCTGTAGATCAGATTTGCGCACGCTATCAAGTTTTGCATGTGTTTTATAGACGCAACCTTTGATAGATCGGGCCCAAAATGTACCTCTCCTGTTAGCCGCTGGTGAGGTTGAAGTGAACTCAGCTCACTGTGGTGGATGACGAGAGAGTGCCCTTTGGTCTGATAGGGACCACAGACACTATCACTTCTGTGTCTCTCTTTTTCCACAAAGAACTGAGTTGCAGATATAAGCACACCAAAGAGAACACGTTTACACATAGTACATTAGATGTTACAATGTATTTTCTCTCTAATAACAAATACTTTAGTCCTAGTCTATCTTTTTCTGTATAACATATAATGCTGGTTATAAGTTTAGGCTTTTACATGTCTTTGAACTAATATTGTAAATTAAATCTGATCATACCTGTCTTTCTGCACTTTGACATCAGTTCATATGGAAAGGCTCATTGGAAAGTACCTCACAGGTGCACTTGATGCTGTGAAATCCCCTTTTGAAAGACTCTTGGCACAAGCATGATCTGACCGATTGTTGACCAGATTTATGGTCAGAGGTGTGTCTGGTGATTGTCCTACCTCATAAAACTCTTTAATAGTTCTTGTAATGGTTTTACAGCACGCTTTAAGGGGGAAATTGAAAATCCCAGAGCTCAGGGCAGGAAAAGCAACCGAATGAAAATTGTGTTTTTTGACTGTCTTCAAAATGCTTACTGCTAGCCTCAGTTGTTTTTGCTGTGGGAATCATTGCCAGTATTTGCTGTATCGGGAAATTGTGGGCCCACTGCATGATTATTTTTGTTCAGTTCAAGTTTCCTGGATTGGTGACAATTGCATCTCCAGTTTTCAAAGGTCCAAATTGTGTGATGTGTTGGTTACGCTTGGTTTGTATTTGAGGACCTCCACCCTTACTCAAGGCTTGTGCCATACCACCTGAGTGCTTCAGATCCACATTGGCAGCATTTACAATGGCATCTACCCTAAAAGTGTTGAGATCAGCCTCCAAGACAAACTTTTTGACTTAAACAGTCAAAAAGAAAAATCAAAGAATGACTGGGGTGGGTGGATTACTTTAATCAGAAGGTTTCTGCCAGGATTTATTTTCATTTTTTATATTTTAGACATGGGTGGCACAGTGGCGCAAAGCAAGGTCACTGGTGCAATTACCAAGTCGAGCGGGGCCTTTCTGTGTGTTTGCATGTTCTCCCCATGTATGCGTGACACTCTAGCTTCATTCCACAGACCAAAAACATGCCAGGCGGCTGCCGCTAGAAAGTTTTGGTGCGGCAGGGCAAAATCCAGAGACATTATATACGTATATTATATGTATATGATATATATTTTATAGGTATACGTAATATATTACACGGATATGATTTCTATGACAAAATCTGTGCGCGCTCACATGGGTGCCAACCGCTTATTTTTTCTACCGCCGCGGTTAAAACTGCTTTCCTCTGATCAGGGACATACTTTGTGTTAACTTTGATAAAATAAATAGAATCAGTGGATCAAACCACCATGTTGTTGATGTGCGCCAGGACCAGTCACCCTTCTCTGGACAGATTCTGTAAATTCAGAGCTTACCCATACTGGCTAGATCTTGAGCTCCCATTGCTTACCTTTCATGGTGGCAAAACCATACCCACTGCGTTCTGGATACAATAGGCAGGCTGTTAACGCCAACTTTAGCTTCATGTGTAGTCTTGTCCTGTATTAAAAGCTTCTATTGTTACATGGACGCTGCACAGACTGCTCACTCTGCAGGAGAGAAGAGCAGAGCCTGGCGTTCTTTTGTCATTTCTTTACAGAAATCCATCGACATTTACTCCACCTAACACTGGTAGGAAGCTGTGATTAAATGTGAAAGATTGAATTTTGTAAAAGTTCTTGTTTTGTTATAATTTGCTCTTTAACTGCAATAATGTGCCACAACTTCAGTGGGAGGCGATTGTGATTATTGGCTTCAGTTAACCTATGAGCTCCCGCAGATCTCAGTCTGTGAGCGAGAAACAAGTTCACTACAGTCACTCTTTGTTCTTCAAAGTGTCCTCCTTTAGCAGAATCAACTCTTCACTGAGGGAAAAGTGAGGGGAATTATGGGTAATTCATTGTTTCATGAAATTATAAATGGGGTAATGTGAAGTTCAAAGATGAGGGGAGAAGATTAAGTCATACTTCTTTTCTGCAGGGGAAGAAAAAAATGATTAAGCATGAAAATGAGATGAGTTGTATAATTGTCCTGATAGCTGAGCCTGGTTCCCATATTTAAAGGCAGATTTTTCAGTTTTTTAGCTACTGCTTCAGCAACAGACAGAGCAAGAGACATCAAGTTTAAGGGTTGGCTCTACTCTTGTTCATCAATCCATTCATGTGACTCTGATATCTAAAACTTGGGTGCTTACTTATTTCAAGATTGCAACTAGATCCATGAACTATTATTACTACAAGTCTTTATGTCCCTACTGTGAGCTCTAAATGGATTCTATTATTATCACAACTAAATGTAATTGTGCTGCATTTAATATAAAGAAGACTTTAATTAAAAATTGGTGATAAATATGTTAATAAAGTAATTTACATAAGTTTAAATTAAAAGGTTAAAAACATTTTATTCTTTGGATCAGTTCATAGTGTATGCTGCCATCTGGTGGACGCTGAAAGTAACTAAACTTTAGGTTCAAGGCTTAAGTTTCATTCCCTCCTCACACGAGGACGGCCCCGTATTGTCTTGGCGTCAGCATCAAAACATGCATCGCTGTTTACACATCGTATTGTACATAGGCTTGTGCATTTACATGACAACGCAAAATCGTCGGGTTGCCCGTCTGGTTTTGCTCTGAGGTGGATTCCATGCCAACAAGAGCTCATGCACGCGTAACATGCTGCGTCTCTGCACTTGTTGCTGTTGTTGCTGTAGCTGGTGTTGTTGGTGTTCTGTGAGCAAATGTTGGTATAAAAGTCGTAGCAATATTTGTCGCTGCTGGAACAAGATCAGAATCAGCCCGGCTGCCGCCATTGTTGTTGTTGTTGAGTATGACAGCGTGAGTTGGGGGGCGGGATGCTATGAGGTCACCTTCCACCTTCTTCACCTTCCGGACTTATCTGTTTATACCAACTACAGCATGAAGACGAATACGCAGATATCCACCTGAAGACCCGTTTTCAAAAAAAATGCAGAGTCATGGACAAATATGCGTCTCCGTGTGTCAATATCACCAGATCAATAGTTTATTTTACCAGAGTCTTACAAATTCGTACTCGTGTAAAGCCCACCTTGTTCTTTTAAGTTTTACTGTCTTATAATTATATTTAAAAGAATTTTCAGATAATTTTAATCAGAGCCCATTTGGTTGTTTGTATTTTGCCATGCGCTCACTTGCTGCTAATACTAATGATAGCAGCTATAGTTTTGTGTTGTGGCCTTGGTTAGCTTGTCAAGTTGTTTGAACTTTTATGCTTAAAATGCCTCTATATGTTGATAACATGGTATTGGTGCAAATATTTCCTGTCTGAACGTATTAAGTGTTATTTTTTGTGTATTTTGCAATTTACAAAAAGTCAACAACGATCACATCAAGCTACAGTAAACCCAAGAAAAGTCAAGCCTTGTGTTTGGAGACTTTTTTGAACTGTTATCTGGCTGTCTAATTCTACAGACTGGAACGTGTGGAACGGACTGCACAGTGATCATTGTCATTGATGCTCATATCACATCAAGCTCACATTATATGGGTGCAGTATGAACCTCTACTGTTGGAGGATTTGTTAAAAACAATAAGTTTAAAGTTCTTAGCAGAAAGGAGTTCTGAGAGATAGTGTGCACCTTTTTTTCCTGTAATCCTCGACATATAATAGGGCATGCAATAGAGTATACACCCAAAGGTTTCTGCAGAAAGTAAGAAACAAACTGCTCAAAGCCCACAGTTATTTGAGGCACACAGTTAACAGTTCTGTCATTAACATGTAAACATCTGATCCTGTTGGTTTTAAAAGGAAATAATACAATTATATTAATAAATAAGGTTTCCGGTCTTTTGGATCGTTTCTTGTGCTCTGGATGCTCCAGTAAAAAAATTACCTTAATCTGAGCTTTGACATTAATCATTCAACATGCTGTGTGTATTCTTTGAGTGTAGAGGGACAACAGACAGTGAGTTAAGTAATACAGCTATTCAGACCAGTCTATTAAAAACTAACACAGTGTACACTCACTAAAAAAATGGCAGATGACTCTCTAATTGGTTTGATTTCTGTTATGCGTAAAAAACACCTACAATAATCAAATAACATAATCCATCCAAGATTCTGGACTGCCTTTTCCCTCTTTCCATCCTTAAAGGAGACATAGCCTATCATGCTGATGCATGATTTAATACTTACTTATGATATAATAAATTTGAAAACAAGACCTTACACCCCCTTAATTTTCAAAAAATGAGATATTGTATTTTTTCTGATATCCTAGAACGAGACTTGATGCCTCTGAAAATAGGTCATTGCCAGATGTCCGCGAGATTTCAAACGTCGTGACGTCACGAGGTACCTTTCTTTTTATTGGAGTAATCTGATAAAACACTTCCTCCTCTGTGATGTCCGTCAGCCCCAAACCCTCACCGAGGAACACATCCAGCAGCAAGGGTATAAAGCTCCCTCGCTCACTCTCCCTCATTACCAGCTCTGGCCTGTAGGGGGACTCAATACGCGGTTACTGCTTTGAGCCTGCCGGAAAGTACAGTAGAAGAAGAAGGACAGGCTGGCTCTACCCCCGATAGAACTGACCAATCAGAGCACAAAGGGCTGTGACGTTGCGAGGTAAGTTTAGGCCACCGTTGAGACCAAGTGTTTCAACAAGCGCTTCATAATGGCCTAAAATGAGGATTTTGAGAACGCTATTGTGGGGCAATGAGGGAACTAAATGACTTGTACTGTGGGCAGAAATGCTTTATAGGCATCCTAGTCTGGCATAGTAAAAAGGAGAAACAAGCATGATATGTCTCCTTGAAGGAGGGTATAAACAACCTTGAAGTAGTCATCAGACTGATTAAAAAATGCAAGGCTTAGTCACTCTGACTGATTTTAAATCTTTGGTTCAAATTGTTTTAACTGATTATTTATCTTTAATTATCCTTTTTTAATGGTGTCTTTACAGATGTGCAAGTTACCCATGTCATGGGCTCTAACGTACGGCCATATCCTCACAGTTGCTGACTTTTGAACTTTTCCTGTATAACAAACTGGATGGTCTTTTTCTCTTTAGCCTGGAGGACACTTTGCTTGAAATACTATATACAGACTGACATGCCTTAAACTTTTTCCACCATGTTTTAGCCAACAAGCCTCAAAGCCCCATAAAAATAAGGCCCTAGGTTGGTTACACTCTCTTTGTGTTCTTTATTATGCACTTTCAGAGCTTTACTCCAAAAGCAATGCAACCTGAAGTTGTACAAAACATGTCTGATATTTACAGATTTATATAAGAAAGGCTCTGACTTAAAAGTTGTTTTCAGTGTAGCACACTTCTGCATTTTTAGGAAAAAAAGGGAAGGATGGCCAAAAATCTTGTGTGAGATCATCTGGTGCCACCATAAAAGACTTTTTAAGAAATCCAGCAACATTGGAAAGAGATTCAAAAACTTACTTTCATTTATCAGGCTTGGAAAAATTGTAAAACTGGGTCCAAATTACTGGAATCCCCCTTTTATGATTATGGAAAGCAGTTACTGTCACTCAGCACTTCCTCAGCCATCAACCATCGGGAGGAATGTGTGTTTGTGTGTGTGTGACGGACAGCTCTTGAGTTTCTCTCCTGGATCGACTGTGATGAATTATTCAGCCTCTCAGACGTGGTGACAAAACGAACGGTGTCAGAAAACTAGACACGACTTCATCAGCAAAATGCTCGGGCTCCTTACACACCCCTCCTCCTCCTCCTCCTCCTCCTCCTCCTCCTCCTCCAGCAGCTCTCCGTCTCTGCAGTAATTTCATTTTCACCTCGGCTCTGGATCCCGTGAGTGAGAGCTGTGGTTCTGGGCGGGCGGACTGAGGAGGCCATCTCGGCTGGGTGTCCCTTTGTCCTTGCTGGCTGTGGAGCCTCAGACCATCCATCTCTGTCAGACACAAGCATCTCAGGATCTCCCCCACCCCTCTTACCCCGGCCCCTCGCTCCGGAGGCGCTGTCTCGGAGGCCCGTCAGAGCTAAATGGAGCCTTTACACAGTATTGACTGGCCCCACAAGTCTCTCCGCCGTGCAGAGTGGGAAGCAGATGATCATACTTTTTTCCCCGTGCCGGAGCTGGAGCTCAGCGGGTGATTGGAGGGATGATTACAGAAGCTCGGGGAGGCTGTGATGAAAATAAAATGGGGCTCCGTCTCGTGGTGTGACACCGCTGATGACTTTACAGCAGGTGAAGCACACACGTTTTCACACACACTGCTGTCACCTTGTGTGTGTGTGAGTCAATTATCAGGGCACTGAAGCAGCGGGAACATGTCTGTTTGCTCCTCAAGATTTCTACAAGAGTGCTCGATCCTGCTGGCAAGAGGATCCATGGACGACAAGGACACAGAAACTTAAAGACAACTAAGCAATAGTTTGGAAACTTTACTACAGGGAGAGTGGACTTCATTTACCTTTTGAACCAATAAAGTGATTAATGCTGTCCTGATTTACAATTGCTATTATTCTATTAAGGCCGCGTTTACATGGAGCCAAAAACAGTCAAATCTGATAAGTTTTCATTGCGTTTTGGCCTTGCGTCTACATGGAAACTCGTTGAAAACGGAAACTTTTGAAAACAGGCTCCAGAGTGGAAAGATTTGAATCCGCTCTCCATTCAGCTCCGTGTAAACCCGTATCAGAGCATTTTAGGGTGAAACGCTGACGTCACCGCATGCACAGTACTCTTTCACATGAAGGCTGCACACGCATACCAGGAACAACAACAGCTTTGTCCGCCGAGTAACTTGTGAGCCTCTTCCCGTGCTCGGTTTGTTATCCAGACAAAACTATCCAGACAGATTTGTTGTCCGAACTGATTTGTTGTCCAGAAAAGAAACTCTTGCGTCTCTGTGCGTCTATTCACTATTGTAGTTTGTGAAACTTTTTCTTCTTTGTTCGTGTATTGTAGCAGCGCTGCCTCTCTGCAGACCTACACTGCCATCTACTGAACCGGCATGCATACTACAGTGGATTAACTTGTCTCAGAGCGTCGTCGTCTGAACGCAGAAGAATTCTAAAATGCAAAGGACAAATCTTTGCATCTTTAAGTCAGGAGTTTCCATGTAAACGTAGCCTAAATTTACTTCCACCAAGGAGGTTATGTTTTTGCCAGGGTATGTCTGGCTGTTTGTGTGTTAGCGATATTACACAAAAACTACTGGATGGATTCACATAAAAATTTTGCCAGATATCTGGTTTGGTCCAAGGTAGAAGCCATTCTACAATATTGTAATTTGGTGCAGATCCAGATTGAAATCACATAAAACACAGTGAAGTTTTTAATTTAAAAACCCACTTATTCATGGGATTATGGTAATTGTTGTTTATTTGCGAATTGATGTCTGAAGTTTGCAAATAAATATCTGAAGCCTATGTTACTACATTTCCCAGCTTCCCTTGCAATGCCAATGGAGGAGTTATGCTAACTCAAGGGCTAACAACATCCAGGTAGATCGGCATGGCAGGTATACACATTCTTGTTAAAATCAAAAAAATTTCTTAGTGGATTTGGAGGACCTTTTCCAGAAATACTGATCATGATACAAGACAAAGGTGAGTCAAAATGAGGCTGTGAAAAAGGATATGGATCAGATTTTATTTTTTTATTTATTTTCTTGCAGATCACTCCCAAAATGTAATGGCTTCTTTCTATCACCAAACCACACCTCTGGTTAAACTGTCATGTAAATCCATCCAATAGTTTTTGTGTTATCTTGCTAACAGACAAACAACCAAACAGACAGATTCAGGGATTTTTGGGTAAGGCTGGAGATATGCTTGCTGAGAAACAACTACTGAGGCAGCATCCATCAAGTAGCCTAAACAAACCTCCTGAGCCTCCTTTTTATGATCAATGTGTCATAACACTGCCTGTTCTGTTTTGTTTTGTATGCCTTTTCTTTGTGTTCTGTTATATTCTTGTATTTTTCTAGTTTTGGCCTCTTGTTCCTCTTGTCCTGTCTCCTGCGATGATGCTCCTAGTTAATTTCCCACTTGTGTCCTGTCTTGTGTTTCCTGTTTTATTTCTAAATCCACGTGTTCCTCGTGGTGTTTTCCTGTCCTCCCTTCTGTGTGCCTCAGATTTTGATTCCTTCCACCTGTGTGATTGTCTCACCTGTGTCTGCTTACTCCCCAGTATTTCGGCTGTGGTCAAGTAGTCACCTCCTAAGCCCTTTCCTATCTACTTTTACTAAACTCTGATGGAAAACGTCATGAGGTTAACGAAAGAAGAATGGAGAATTCAGAAGGACTTAGGAAAGGAAAACTGCCGTGCAGAGAGAATCTGACTACACATTCACTATGCTACGTCATCATGTGATGGCGGATGTTACTGCTGTGCTGAAACTACAATTTTCCGACAGTGGACCACAAAAGATGCATCATAGAAGTGCTCATGTATCATGACAATGTTGTTCCTTTCAGACAACATTGAACATAATAACCTGGTAAAAATTACATCTGCATAACCGATGTTGGAAGTGAGTATTTAAATAAATCTGTCCACTCATTATCAACATGAACACCAATCAGTGCATGAAAATAAATGAACTGAATGAAAGAAAGGCAGAAATTGTTAAGACCACAGTCTTATCATGTACAAATGATTAATATTGAACCATGTTTAAAACATAATCAAAATGTAATGTCTCATTTTCTGCTCCCTTCAGAGAATCAGACTGCTGGAAAGTTAAGGCAGGTTTTGGTAAACTTTTAAAAGGATCAAACAGCTGTGGTAACTCACATCAGTTGAATTTTGGAGGCAGTTGGATAACGCGCTGTACATGAAAGCTGTTGCCGCAGGGAATTGTGGGACTGAATATTCTTCTCTCCTTTGAAAAGGATGGTCTGATGTATCCTATGCTTAAGGAGCTAATAAAGGAAGCATTGAGCCACCTTTCCTAAGCTTTTAAACTATTCAAATAGCTCAAATCACGAACTACTTCCGGTTCATTTCACTCCATTGGGAACTTTCCTAAGCAAAAAGGACTATTCGACCACAGCCTCAGTCTCTGTATTGGGTTATTACTTTGTTAAGAGATTCTTATGTGGTACTTGAACCTTTTTGTAATTGATTACTTTTGGTTTTGATCCCTGTCTTTTTGCTAGTTAAAATAAAGTTTTTTTTATCAGCAGTTGGGTTTTCTCCTTGTTTTTGTGTTTGTTTTTTTTGGGGTGTAGTCAGCAATCTTCTAATCTTCTAATCTAATGCAGTATTTGTCAAATTCACCGTATTTCTCCTCTCCATCCACAAGATGTCCCCACTGACAGCATGTTAAAAAAGAAACCCGGTTTCAATACACGGCCTTGGCTCTGAATTTCAGCAGGTAAATACTGTGGCTCGAGCCGAGTTACCAAAACAGGGTACACCCCCCCACATCCAGGGGGCAATCATACTCATGTGCAGATCAGACAGAGGGGGGAGGGGGAGTCGTAGGTTGTGTAGCGTGCACAGTTAGCGTAAGAGAGAGATACAATACATCCATGAGTAACAATGGCTGAAAAACAGCCCAAAAGAAAAAGGCCAGAGGAGTGACAAGTGAAAAAGAAGGGCTATGACCATGAAAGAGTGAAGACCCGGGTCAACATTGGTGTTGCTTTCCGACGGTGGAGGGAACTCCGCAAACTGAAAGACCTGAAAACGGACGTGGATGTCGCCGTCTGTCTGCTGGATAGGTAAGCAACATTAGCTTTGTGGTGCTTCTCATAACAGTAACAGCCGTCGGGCATTCATCTTATTGTCTAATCTGCCAAAATGTACTGTTGTTGTGATGTTATCAATATTGTCAGTCGAGTTGTCTGACGAGTCAGGGTTACCTTAGCTACGTTGGTCAGCCACACAGTTTCTACAGTCGTTTCCAGGACGATGCACGTCCATCAGCTTTCGGGGGTGGAGCGAGGGGTGAGGTTTGAAGGGAGAGGCGGGTCTAAATTCGTTTATAAACAACCTCTCCACTCGTTTTCTCCCACATCGCTGACTACACCTTTAAGTGTCGTCCCGTCAGTCATGTTAAGTCTGTGCTTTTCACTTCTGTCTTGTCTTTTATATTGTCTTGTCAGCTTTTATTTTGTAGTCACTATTCTCCTCTCGTTTCAGGCAACTTCACTTCCTGCCCTCATGTTTTCCCGCTGTTGTGATTGTGAACTCCACCCCTGATTGTTTCCACCTGTGCCCCATTACCTAATGTATATAAAAGTCTGTGTCTCCCTTTGTCTTGTGCCAGATCGCATTGACTCATGCCTATGTGTTTCCTTGTGCCACGAGTATAAATTCCTGAAGAAGGTACAGCCTTTTGTGTTTTTGTTCAGAAGATTTTGGTTGCTTTTTTTTCATCTAGTTTGCCAGCATTGCTGTGATTTGCGGTTGCCTTTTATCTAGTTGTTCCAGTGATGCTGTGATTTCTGTTCATTACTTTAAGTGCTGATTTTTTCATTAAAGAACTTCTTTGTTGAGTCTTGCTTTTGATCCTTTTGTGCCGACACTTGTCATTAAGTATATTTTCTTCCACAGCTCAAGGTTCAACTTGGATCCATTCCTACAGATCACCAAAGTTGTCTGTGTTTTGTGGCATAACTTTGCAGCAAACTGGGCTGCCCTCACAAGAAGCATGTACAGCTTCACATGCTGTTGCTTTAAATACTCTTTAATGTCCTGTAATGATGTGGGACTGCTTGTCTCTGTTTGAACATCTTCTTACACTAATAAATGTTGCTTCACAGCCAGTGTCTTGCTTCGATTGAATTAAATGTGATGTCATTTGAGATTTAGTGTTATTAAAAAATAATAACAATCATCCAGAGGTACAAAAAATACCACCCCTATGGATCCTGACTCATCACTTTGGAAACACGGCTCTGTGGGTGTTTTAATAAGCCACTCATCTTCACAAAATGTTGAGACAGGCCTCCACCTGGGTGCTGTCCTTAAATCCTCCATATGCAGCTCTAAATTAGTAAAAGAATGAAGGTGGAGGAAGAGTCCAAAGCGTTGGAGATGTCTTTTGATTTAGCACTTTCACCTTTTTAGGGAAGTGTAATTTAAGCAAGCTTACATATCTGCTGTCTCAATTAGGCTGATTTATAGTTCAGATTTTCCAAAGAGCGCCACGTCATAAATCTGAGCGCGTCGGGAGCGTAATGACTCTGAAAAAGACAGACTTGGACTGGAAATTGGAGCAGAAACTGACTTTTATATCACCCTCCTATAATTTGGGAAGGAGCACACCCATAAAATTGAGAATAATGTGCGATGTGATTTTCCCCGCTATTAGACGTTTCACATTGCACGGCCTGTTGACGCCAATGGCTTGTGGAGGAGTAAATGTACTGTACTCCACCATGTGTCATCCATCTCCGCCAGGCTTTTGCAAGTTTGTGTGCCAGCTGTCCACAAACCTCCCCACATCACACTCCATCATTTGTCATTTCTGCCCAGTAAAAAGGAAGTTGAATGGCAGCGCGCCGCCCGCAGTGTCAGCCCTGGAGCACGCTATATCAAGCGTCTGTGCTCTCAACAGGTCGCCCACCAGAGGCAGCTCATTTCCCCGTGGTGAGACTCTGAGTTACACGTGTGGTTTTCTGCCAGCGTGGGCCATTTCAGGGAGGCCAGACGGTGAAACCTCCCAGTGGACAGAGCGGCGTTCGTGTAAAATGCTGCAGGAGGAGAGATTCTTGCACAGAGGAAATGGGCCTGTTGAATGCTTCTTCACTGGCTGTTTTAACACCAGGCAGAGGTTGGCACTTCCTGGGGCTTTTTGCTCCAAGAGGCCTCAAATATTACATTAGACAATGCAGGTGAGTGGCAGATATAAGGTACATATCTTAAATGGCATCGAATGATTTACGTATTTGTTATAACTGTATTTTATCAACTTGAACCCTTACAAATTCTTGAATAATAAGTTTAGAAAACCAGCTCAATTGCTCATTTGAATGCCATTTTTGGACCATTTTAAGTACGAGCCTTGCCTAGTACAGGGCTAAAGTGAATGAATGAATGAGTGAATGAATGCCTTATTTCGAACATGTGCTGGTATCACATGAAAGTGGACTGAAAAACTCAAACAAAACTAATGACAATAGTTGAAACAACAATAATAACCCAACATGTCTGAAAAGGAGTAAGATGAAAAATAAGCTTATTTGAACCTACCCCTTCTCGACTACTCAATTAACAGGCAGTCTTTGCCAAACATACACATGTACAAGAACAAGAAAATAAGCAGAGTAAAAATAATCAAATAAATAAGTCATTCATGAAAACTCTTATCAAAACACCCAGTTGCTAAAGCTCCTCTTCCTCCCTGTAACTCATGAACACAATGTTTTTGTTAGTGCTGTCAGGAGATTAAAAAAACAGAGAAATTAATTAATAATGACCTGTAATTAATGAATCTAATTAATCACTTTTTTAACCTTACTTTAAAAATTGCTGAAAAAAGCCCCATCATGAGGTATTTTCATTGACATTCATTAGGTTATTGTGGCAAATCAAAAAATTGTTCCCCACCCCCCAAAAGTTGAAGAACAAGAAGCCCAATGCATAAAAACTCTCCAGCTTTAACAGATAATCAGGGGACAGAGGTGGAGCTGCTACAACAGGAAGTGACTGCATGTTTTAAAACAACAGCTGCAGCAACAGGATGCAGCGTGATCTGCAGTTTTATCAGAAATGGACTCAATTTCTCCTTTAAAAGAGGAGTAAAAAATGTCACTTCAAGCTGTCCTATGGAAAATTATGTGTTTCCTCTTTCCCACTGCTGGGACACAGAGAGAGAGGTGGCAATACTGCACGAACGATGCCGGAGTCATGTTTACCCTACGATATGAAACTTGCTCTCCTCAGACGTTTACAAGGAGAACTTGGTGGGTTTTGTCTTTGATGAGATTCATGTCACATGTAAGTCGTAGATGATACATCTATGTGGTGTAATTTAATGTAAGATAGGAAGACAGTCTAAGGACTGAAGTTCTCAAAGTTTAAGCTAACGGCTAACAATGGGGTCGAGCTGCTAGTCACACTGTAGCTTTATGTGATTGGCCTGTGAAGAGTGTGACAAGCGGACTAATCATCCAGTCACCAGCTGCTCTGGTATTTTAAGGGTCTGCCCTCTGAAAATACCAAAACATAGATATGAGGTTAAAAATAATATTAACATGATTAAAAAACATAAAATGCGTTAATCACGACCGTAATTAATTATCACGATTGACGCGATAAATTGGCATCCCTAGTTTTTGTATCTCTTTTAAACTGGGTCATGCTTGGACATAACCGAAGCTCCACACCACACACACTCTACAAACAGAAACATGAAAGGTTTTTAATGTGCGTAAAGTTAAGATGCAGCCACTTTAAATTGCCCCGTTCAGCCAAATGCATGCCAAGTTCAAGCCAAATACCAACCAGTTTCCAGCCACTGGGACCATTAACATGAGGGGGTCTTCATTCAATAGCCCTTCTTCACATTAACACATCCAACGAGCTTCAACCTTTGCCCTTATTGGAGTAGCATCAGCATGAACCAGTTGATGCATGTTTGTCATGTCAGTGTCTTTTTACAGTCACAGTGTCACAGTGGGCAGTTCCCTGCACACCAAACACAATCATGAGGATTTTAATGGCTCCACCTTTATTTTATAGACTTGCTTTTTTGGTTTGTCATGGTATTTAAAATTGTGCCATTCGGGGACTACAGGAATCATACAGAGAGGGGACATGTGCTCCACTGTCAGTGTGAAGCCTCACTATGAGTGTCCTCTTGCATAGCAGCAACATGTTGCTTAGCTTCAACTTCCTCAATGGCTAATTTGCTGTGTTAACATGAAACAATGACTGCCTCATCTCAACATGCCACTTCCAGGAGCATGTTGGAGGCTCTCAGAGGAAGTGGAGGCTCTTTCAGCTTTGAGGTTTTCATAATTCTCTTCATAAACAAATTATCTCAAACAATGAAAACACACTTCGTGCATTCTTCCTTTAAAGGTCCCTGCACAAGAATGTGTGTGTGAGCTCAAAGAGAAGACATATATTTTAGAGATTCCTTTAGATAACATACGAAGGTAATATTTTTGGTAAAAGTATAGAAGTACATTTAAATGAAATACTGAGATTTTCCCTTTCCTTTATTGAGATGTTCTATATTTGGAATATTTTTCCTGTTTTCATAATTATGTACTGTATTTGCATAATTGGATTTGTCCTGTTTGATTCTATTGTTTAAATAATCGTCAAGCTGTGGGGGTCAGAAAAAAAATACCTCAACATCTTAATTAAAAAACTTTAAAAAGAAAATAGAACTTTAATGTAAGTTCCAGATGTATTGTGTTTGATATCAATATTTACTACAAATATGAACTTTAAATAATATCATTGATCATAGCACGTGATGTATATGTGGCCCATGTTTCAGGCACAATAACTAACATCTGATTATCATAAAAAAAATCTAAGAATCAACAATTAAATATGAAAACAATTAACCGAAACAGTTAACCTTTAAAATATTTAATTTTAAGTCCTCAGGTTGTTCTTTACTTTGGTGGAATTAAGAGACAAATTAGTTTGTTTTTCATTATTAGCTATATTTATTTAATAACTAATCAGATGCCCATATGTGACTGTCAGCTGATACAGAACAAAAGACTTCTCTTTTAAACTTGATTGTTTTTTCTCGGTCTTCAGTCCTCTGCCTCAATTCCTGCACCTCCCACATGAGTCTCCAGTGGGAGGGGCTTAGATCGAGGGAAAGTCCCATGTAGAAATCTACACCTCAAAATGAGAGGATGCAGCCCTGGACTGCTGGAGGTCCTCCACTGTTGCACTTTGTGTACGATTCTACATCACCCCACATCTCTGTCACACTGTTTGGATGTCACCACTCTCCTCCAGTACGGTGTACGTTTTAGGACATCCTCAATCTCAGAAAAACCTCCCTCATATAATACGGCCTCAGGCTTCAAAATAAAAGCCATCAGACAAAATGGCTTCAAATCAAACTGCCTCAACCAAAACAATGTCAGACAAAACAGCCTCAAAATGATCAGACAAAACACTGGAAAAACGGACTCAAATAAAACAGCGTCAGGTCGAAACAATATCGTAATCAATCGTAATATCATAAATGTTAAATCGTCTTGAGACCGGCATTCAGCTAAAAATCAGCAAACTTCCCGTTTTCAAAATAAAAGCATCTTTTATTATCTCATTTTAGTTCTTTAACGTTTTTTTAAATTGGGCTCTTGTTTTGGAGCCGACCGCAAGTTTCTTCGATGGCATAACGGCACGCATTACGGGATGTCTAAAATGTCGAAATGAAATTTGTATCTGTGCGTTTTATGGCTCAAATGACCACATTTTTGTATTATACATGGTGACTTTCTCGCCTGAAATGCTCTTTGAACTTTCAAATGTGACGACTAAACAGAGATATTTGACAGCCTGGTGTGCTTCCCATTTTTGTCGTCGGATGTTTGAAATGCATCATGGGACACTTAGTAGTAGACTACAGTGTGAACGGTTGGCATTCTAATCATACTTATTGTATGTACAGTATATACATGAGTATGCAGTATGTTGTACGTTTGTATGCCATTTCGGACACAGCCTTCATTTATAATGTCTATGATACTGACTTTTGATGACGTCACACGCACTTCCGGTCTCTTAAAATAATGTGGGGTTGTATGTTACAACCTGACGCTGTTTTATTTGAGTCACTTTTTCCAGTGTCATTTTGTCTGATGGCTTTCATTTTGAGGCCATTTTATCTGGCATCGTTTTGTTGAGGCAGTTTAATTTGACGCCGTTTTGTCTGATGACTTTTATTTTGAAGCCTCAGGCCGTATTATCTGAGGGAGGTTTTCCTGAGGCTGTCTGGTCTGAGGACTGACAGAGGTTTTCCTGAGACTGAGGATGTCCTAAAATCAGTGGTGGACAAAGTACTCAATGCCAGAACTCAAGTCAAAGTATAGATACTCATGTTCAAATGCTACTCCAATACAAGTGAAAGTTGCTCAGTCAAATTTTTTACTTAAGTTAAAGTACTGGAGTACCTGCTTTTGAAAATACTCAAGAATTAAAAGTACATTTCCCCGTTGACTTTACAGAACGTAATGACTGAAACAATCTACAGAATGCACTGACCTGCTTATAGATCATGTAGAATAAAGAGTTTGAAAATATGCTACAAAGCCCATGGAAATGCATACTGAAACACTAATGTATCAACAAAAGGACAGCCATTGCCATTTTCTTTTTTTTTTTATTTAACTTCCCCCCCTTCAGATATGGTCATGGGTGCTCTGGTGTGGAATTATCTTTATCTGCCATAGTAGCCGTCATTACTGCCAAGATGAACCGTATTCACCAACGTTAGCTCAACCTTTACCTGCCCGATCGTGGTAGCAAATGCGCGTTATCTTCTTCTTCTTCTTTGTTGTTTAATGGCGGTTGGCAAACCAACTCAAAAGTGCATTACCGCCACCAACTGGACTGGAGTGTGGAACAGGAAGCACGAAGTATAGATAACACCACTTGAACAAATCCCATTTTGGAAGAGAAAACAAATTTCATCTGCCATTTATAGAAATGTAGTGGAGTTAAAAGTAGAATATTTGTCTTTTAAATGTAGTGGAGTAAAAGTCATAAGCTCCAAAAAGAAAAAAAACTCAAGTACAGTACAGATACTCAAAAAATGTACTTAAGTACAGTACTCAGGTAAATCTACTTCGTTACTCTCCACCCCTGCCTAAAACGTACACCGTACTCCTGCTTACACCTCTGCTCCCCAGTGAAGGAACACCTGGTGGTGGAAAAGTAAACAGGATCAGGGTTTACCGCTCCGAACTGTCATGAGCTGCATTGAAATAGGCCACTTGGTGGAAATGAGGCATATGAGTGCCTTTAAGTAAATGGTTGTGGGCCTCATTTTGTCTTCACCTGGGGCCATCAAACGACGATACCCGCTCCTGTGCTTCCTCCCAGTGAGGAGAGTTTTCGTCTGCTGCAGGTCACAGGAGCGATCAAAGACTCAGCGGGGCGGCCCTGGAGCCACCGGAGGGTGATGAAAAGCAGAGCCAACAGGTGGGCAGCAGACAGCGCGTGGATAAAAGGAGCTTTGTCTGAAAAAACAAGATGGAGGCACGCACAGAGGCTAGAGGGGAAACAGAGAGGAAGCAGCAGAAAAAGCTTGAAGGTAAAGATGCTCCACAAATAGACAAAAAGATTAATTTCTTTTACACTCAAAAACAAGCGAGTGGCTCAGAAAACAAAACAGCAAACAGCTGTACAGGAGGCATACGACTGGAATAATCCCGTCCAAACAGAAACAGTCCACAAAGACAACAGTTAGATTTCTCTCGAGCTTCTGCAAAACACAGTCGGAGACGAATGCCAGGTACTTCATGAGCAGGAATTCCACTGCCGAGGAAATGAGATAAGTGGGATAACAAGCTGAATCACCATCTGTGGAACATCAGCAGGAGATTTAACGGAAGAACAAAACCCATCAAAGTGTATGTGAGAATTATTTTGTGAATAATTTGCTCTAATTCATCAGATGGAAGTTATTTTCTCCACATTCAGATGCAATGTGCAGAGTCCCTGATGTGACACAAGCATTGAAATCATGAGAGCGATGATGAAATGCATCACACAGGATCTTTATTTTTTAACTTAGGAGAGAAATGAAGAACAAGATAAGCAACTAGGTTACACAAGAGTTACACAATGGCTCGAAGTCTTTTCTATTCTGTTTTAAAGGGGCATTCCAGCATTTTTAAGGTACGACAAGACAGAAATGAACTAAAAAGTGTTGAAGGAAATGTTTTTTTGATAGATTTTGACACCACAGTTTCAAAGTAGGGAAACATTGAGAATCTAACAGACAAGAAATACCAAAAATGTCTCATTTCTCATTTAAAGAGTGTCTTCAAATAAAGGTAACTGACATGATAGGCTGAATGGTTAGGTTGTTCTGGGCCTTTCTGCTTGGTGTTTGAATGTTCTCCCCATACATGAGTGGGTTCTCTCCAGGTGTTTCCTCCCACTGTTCCAGGGCTGCATTAGGTCAGTTTAACCCTCAGTAAGCTGCACCCTCCTTGGTTACTGTTAAGCTTTCCCTCCTAGACTGAAAAATATGGAGTTTTCAGTGTTACCAGTGAGTGTAATTCCTGAGAAAATATCTACAAATTTCTGGACAAATTCTTCAGAGATAAAATGATGAAATGATATCCGGGCTTGAATGAAGAGGAAGCTAAAATCGAAGGAAAGTGAACAGATGTCAATGCAAGGATCAAGCACCCCATGTGTTGACACTTCACATTAAAAACAATCACATTAACAAACTAGAAAGCACTCGGCATTAGCAACTGGATTCATAATGATATCTATTTTAGTTCAGTAGTTACTCAACAGAAATCAAATTTTTCGCCATGGCGGCCAGATGGTGATCCCGATCAACACCAAAATCAAATCAGTTCTTCCTTTTCCCATGCTGAACATTTCCTGAAAATTTCATCCAAATCCATCCATTACTTTTTGAGTTATTTTGTTCACGGACAGACGGACGGACGGACGGACAAACTCTCCCGAAAACATAACCTCCTTGGCGGAGGTAACAACACTGTTCTTTTACAGCAGGGTAATTTCATATTTATTGTTTAAATTGAAATTAATGTAAGGTTAGCTCCCCTAATCATTGTGTTTGCACATTTCTAGGGCCTCCGCTCACAAAATGCTAAAAGATATCATTATGTCAGAACTTGTCTCTGTTACTAGTATTTCTCTTGCCCAAATATAACACAGTGGCTCAAGGTTTCGCAGAAGTAACCTACTACTGAGACATCTTTGTTAGCAAATGCTATCTTACCCAGCACACAGAGCTATGGATAGGTAGGTGCTGTTGTGCTTCATCCACACCCGGCATCTTTCTTCTTGAGTCTTGGGCTGTGGGAAGGCTAAAAAATCAACACCAATAGCCAACGTTATAAGAGAAGATGAGGATGACTCTCTTGGGACTGGCAAAGATCCACAGCCCTACCCATTTCAACCAGAATAAACAGAGGAGAACAACTTTTTTTGAAAATTGAGCATATGCAAGTTTTATTTTTGCATGTTTTTCTTTAAGCTGAATGGTGTTTGACTATCTCCTAACATATCTTACCAGTCTGCCCTTGTGTCAAGGTGGACAATTTTGCATTTTATTTAAGATATTTAGGGCATTCATTGATAGTGGGGAGACAGTGTATGGAATAGGAAAGGGGTTGACAGAGCAGAGGCAAACACAGGATAGCTGCAGGGACGTAACCAATTTGGCTACTGGCATCCATGTTTGTGCAAAATTAGAAGAAAATCCTGGAAAGAGTTTTTGAGATATTGCATAAACAAGCAGGCCGTGTACAAACTCTAATTAGATCATCGTTCAGTGCCAACAGACAGATTTGCAAAGTTTGATAGTAATCCCTTTAAGCTATTTAGAGGTACAGCATTAAGTATGACAAGACGATTATATGGCCTTCATTTATTTTTTCTTTACCTTTGTCCTCCACAGCCTGGTTGAGTCAGACCGGTGCTGCAAATTCTTCCAAAAGTTGAAGATAGGCCCCCCAAAAAATTTTTGTGATGGATTTTGACAAGCTGTTATACCCAAGAAAGTTGTTACCATGAGAGTCCATGACCTTTACCTTTGATTAATGACCTTGAAAATCACATCATCCAAAGACAGATGATATTGTTCAAAGAGTCATAAAAGTGTCCTAAATGATCATGAAATAATGCATTCAAAGGGCAGCAGATGGCCAATATTCTTCATAACCTTGGACTTTGGATTTTGGCCCACAAATTTAAAACGCTTAATCCAAAATACTTCCTGATCAGCATCTGAGCTAACGTCAAGTCAAATTATGACAAGAGGCCGTCACTCCTGGTCCCAGAAATCCTTGAACCTGCCCCGGTAAAGGTGAGAGAGCCTTTAATTTACCCAGATCCACTTCAGCAGTTTAACACCTCCAGTATCTGGACTGCAGCCCAGTTTCTCACGCAGCAGAGACGCTTAATGTTGTGTTTGTGTCTCCGGCCCCACTCAGTCAGCTGGCCCTCTTCTCCTTCAGCTGGCGACAAAACAAAACAATTTGTAGATTTAAAAGATTTTCACCACTTCCAGCGAGATAATGATTTGGAACAAAACTGAGCAAACCAATCTGTCCTGCAGTGGAATATTTATTTTCCTAAACTGTTCTGAAAATATTTTCACTATTGAAGCTAAACAGCAGAGGACAGAGGAGGATCAGAGCCAGGACTGACGGAGCAGCAGAGAGAGGGGGTCGATGGTTTGGTTCAAATGAAAGGAAGAAACAAATAAATTATTTCTCTTGAGCGCAGAGGAGAAAAAGCGTTAAATGTGCACAACAGTCCCATAGGTAAAGAAAATTGATGCCATTTTTCTGTCTTTTGATCATTTTGGCTGTTCATGCATGTGGCATGAATTTGGCAAGAGTTTGTGTTTTTGTTTGATTTTGTTTTTTCCAGCTCAGCTCCCACAGTCGGTCTAAAATACATTGTGTACAAACAACTGTTCCACTCGTACCCTTAAGCACAAAAATATCCCACTGAAACCCAATCACACAGCAGGTTTTGATCTCACGTCCATGCCTCTTCTTACCTCTGCCAAGGAGGTTATGTTTTTGCTGGCGTTGTTGTTTTTCTGTTTGTTAGCAAGAAGATGTAGAAACTACATGATGGATTTACATGAAAATTTAACCAGAGGTGTGGTTTGGTCAAAGGAAAAGTCATTCATTTTGGTGATATGGATATTTGTCTAGATGCAAAAAAAATCCCCAAATTTTTATAAATCCTATAACTTAACATTGGTCAGAATTTAAAAATATATATAAATATATCTCTGCCATTTCTGAACAGATCTGGCTTTTGCCCCGGCATGGATCATTTTTACTTCTCTCCACTAGATGAAATCAATTTCACCTTATAAAGTATGAGTGTGACTATTTGACACAGCAAAAAAATAATACTGTATTAACGTCAATGTTGCTGCTTATCAGTTAGATATTTCAGGCTGTAATAATTTAACACAAAAATTGTTTGGCATTTAATATATTGAAATATTTATTTTAGATTTTTTCTCCATATTTTTTTTTTACTTTTTTTCCCAATATTTTGACTTAGTTGCCTTTATCATAAAATTGTAAGTCAACTCTTCTCTTGTATAAGATTTTTTTCCCTTATAACATATTTTAACATATAAATATTTGTCATTTTTTGGTCAACATTTTGTATTTTCTTTAAACAATTAAGATGAACTTTTTGATGAACTAAAATTTTATTTTTAATCATATTGACTTCTTTTTAAAATTTCAACGCTTTTTCCTCAAATCTGAGCTAACCTAATCATTGGTCTTTGATTATCATACACTTTTTTCTGGTTAATATATCCTGACACATCATTTTGTTGTTTTCTTGCAGTATGTGGATATTACAGCATTGCTAAATTAAAAATAAATCAATGTCATGGGTCATATTTGACTTGGTATCCTATTGTGGGAAATTTGACCTCCTACTGTAATTTTTACTCAAAAAATAATTACATATATATATATATATATATATATATATATATATATATATATATATATATATATATATATATATATATATATATATATATATATTTATATGTGTGTGTGTGTGTGTGTGTGTGTATATATATATAAAAATATATACATAGATAAGATAGACAGAGAGAGAAAGAGAGATATAGATAGATAGAGGTATTATCTATTATATTATCTATAATTTTATACGTATTATTTAGCTATATATTGATATGTATGTGTGTGTCTTTTTTCCTGACATTATCTAAGGTTTTACCTTTTGACTGAATGTTTTCACTTCATACTCAACATCAAGCATCCTGCTAGCCTTATGAAAAGTCTGTCGCCTCACTTGATTTCTCTCTCATGTGAAACCCTCATCAGTTCCTGGAGCAGATATTTTATACTTTGAACACACAGATTTTACTCTTTAGCTTAACATTAAACAGTGATGTAGCCTGACTCCACCCTCACCCACCCACCATCATTTGAGCTTCACTCCTACTTTAAATGGACGTATCAGGAGTGTCAGCTTGTCCTGCTTTAGTTCACCTCTGCACACACACAGCCTGCAGGAGTTTCACACATTTGATTTACATTTATCGATTGCTCAGATACAAAAGCCATTAATCACACAGATGGACGACCTTTTCCCCTCGGAACAAGCAGAGCCGGCTCTTCATTTCCAGCCCTGAGCGGAGGAGTAATACAATACAGCACTCATGGGCCTGATCTCTGACACACATTAGACTACAGGGTGTGAGAAAACACCACAGGAAGAATTATTTACCTCTCTGTAGGTACACTGACAAGAGACAAAGCATGATCAAAATACAGCTCCTGATTTTATCGACCATTTTCTCATGCTGATGATGTTTTTCATACCACAATACAGAGACATTAAATCTCTCACATTGTGTTGTTTCATCATGGCTGATGACCCAAATCTCTACATGTGTCTAGTACAAACCCAAATTACAATGCAGCTGGGACATTGTTAAAAACGTAAAAGACAACCAGAATACAATTATTGACAAATCCTCGTCAGTCTACACACATTACAAAGACACTATATTTAATGTTCAGGCTGATAAACTTCATTGTTTTCTATTGCAAATACTCAATATTGGTCACTAAGGACACTTAGGGCTCTAATTTCGTGGCGCAGCGCAGGGGGCGCAAGCCTGGCGCACCCCACGCAGTGTTAATTTCGTGCGGCGCACCGCCGTGCGCTGCCAATTTGACAATTTGGTAGACCGTCTGCGCAGAGATGGGTGTGACGGCGCACCAAGTGAAGGCGCACCTGGGAGGTGCCGACAGATTCGAGTGGCGCAGTGACAATTTAAAAACAGTGCAGAAAGTGCGCTGAAAGCACGCCATCTCCAACCTGGTCTAACCTCGGCGCGCGGGCTAAACAATCACAGCAATCACTATTTAATGTAACCGTCTGAACCAGCATATACAATTGTATCTATATTAACTGTCCCATCAGTCACATCTGATGTTGGATTAAAGCCGTTTGTCATAATAGAAACTTCACCTGGCAGCTGGAAGTTTGATGCACATTTTACAAGTCAACAATAAACAGCCTTAACATCTGATACTGAGTATAAATCTGGCTTCTCTCATTTAATTAAATTCAAAGAAAAGAGGGAGAAAAAAAGACGATGAAAAAGGAGAGAAAATAAATGTCTGTCACTCAGGATTTACCCGTGATTTCCCATATTCCTCTATTTTAGTCTTTATTTTTAATGTGATCTAAAAAGATAGAGTAGGCTACATCATTGCAAGGAGGATGAGGCGGAGACACCGGGAGAGTATACAGTATCACTAAAGGCTCTGCTATTTTGCGATGACAAACCAGGAATGCAGGTGGATCACAAGTATTATGAATGGATAAGACAGCTGTGGTGTAACTGTCTCTTATTTTTTTTACTCCTATAATACAAGACATTAAATCTCTCACATTGTGTTGTTTATATATATATATGTGTGTGTGTGTGTGTGTGAGTATATGCCTGCTGAATGACAGCAGCTCTGACCGTCTCCAGCAGCGGGGATCATTCAGACCAATCAGACGCTGCGCCGACATAGCGCATTTAAAGCGAGGAGAGGCGCTCATTTGATTGGTGAAGACGGCGATCGGTTGTGATAATCCCACTCACGCGTCTATTCTCCTCCTACTGTGACATTTGCGCCGAGAGGCAGAGACTGGGCGTGGACGGCAAGCTCTGCGCCCCTGTGCGCCATGAGTGCGCCTCTCTTGGCACTGCAGGAAACTTGCAAAGTGCGCTGGTCACACCCAGTGCGCACGGCGAAGGCCGGCGCAGGCAGGTGCGCCTGCGCTTGCGCCTGGTCTACGAAATTAGAGCCCTTAGTGTTAAAGCTTTGTTGGTAAAATTCTTCCCCATTCATGCTTGTGTACGACTTCAAGCTACTCAGCAGTCCGGGGTTTTGTTGTTGTACTTTGTAGTTGACAATTCACCACACATTTTCATTGTGATACAAGTCTGGACTGTATGTGCACTTATTACCTCCGCCAAGGAGGTTATGTTTTCGGGAGAGTTTGTTTGTCTGTCTGTCCATCCGTCTGTCTGTCTGTCTGTCTGTCTGTCAGTCTGTGAACAAAATAACTCAAAAAGTTATGGATGGTTTTTGATGAAATTTTCAGGAAATGTTCAGCATGGGAAAAGGAAGAACTGATTCGATTTTGGTGTTGATCCGGATCACTGTCTGGATCTGCCATGACGAAAAATGTGATTTTCCTGAATAACTGCTGAACTAAAATAGATATCATTATGAAACCAATTGCTAATGGTATGTTTTCATGGTCAAGGAATCTAAATATTTACATGAAATATAGGTAAGACTAATATTTATGGTAAAAATCACAGTGTGGGAGAGGACTGTGGTGCTGGTGGAAGTTTGCACTCTCTGAGTGCTTTTCTAGTTTACTCTAAAGTCATGCTGTTGTAACGTGGAGAATGTGTCTTAGCATCGTCTTTCTGAAATAAACAGAGAGGTTACATTAAAAGACATTGCCTTGATGGCAGCATATTCTGCTTCAAAACCTGTATGTACCTTTCAGCATTGACGGCACCTTTACAGATGTGCAAGTTACCCATGCCATGGGCACTAACACATACCATCACAGATGCTGGCTTTTGAACTTTGCAAGGATGAAAATCTGGATGGTCCTTTTCCTCTTTCACCCAGAGGGGATAATGCTTATGATTTACAAAATCAATTTGAAATGTGGACTCATCAGACCACAGCACACCCTTCCACTTTCTTTGTCCATATCAGATGATAAAATACTTGAGTTTTGCATAGTAGAGTTTTAACTTGTAGATGAAGCAACAATATGTGTTAACTGCCAACGGTTTTCTGAAGCCCAAAACCTAATATCCTTTTGAGAATTATGTTTTTAGTGCCATCTGAGTTATCGTAGGTCATTGGCATTCAGTGTTACATGCAGAAATTTCTCTGAATTATTTGAATCTTTCGATGATATTATGTATGGTTCATGATAAAATTCTTAACTTCCTTCCACTTGTATGTTGAGAAACATCGTTCTTAAACAGTTCTGTTCTTAGAGTGATGAACCTCTTTCCATCCTTGCTTGTAAACAACTGAACCTTTTGGGGATGTTCCTTTTACAGCCAAGCATGAAAATCACTTTTTCAATTAACGTGAAATGTTATAAACAAGTGTTTTTTGAGCATTCCTGATTTTTCCCAGACTTTTTGTTTCCAGTTGCCAGTTATATCAGTTTGTTCATGGCCAACTGACACATAAGTTGCAATCATGCTGATCACGTAAGCTCTGATTAAGCCCTGTCGCTTGTGTTTTTGTAGCGTTCCCTTCCTGTACGGGATACTTAAGAACAATCACCCTCGAAATCGAAAGAGACACAGTCAGGGCATAATCGTAAACCTCCTTGTCAATCTTCCTCAGAAAGTTTTCTGGACTGAACCACAAGCCCAATTGAGCCCCGAACATGCCACAATAAACACCTTAGGACTGCAAAAGGCTTCCACCCTGCTATATTGAGAGTGGCAATTCTTTATGACAGTTTTAAACATTTTAAAACTGTTGGGGTCGTTCCCAGTTCCTGGGCGTTCACAACTACAAAATGCTGATCCATAACAACTAGCGCATGCACCACAACCAAAGCACGTTTTATCAGCATTATGACAATCATGCACAATCGCCATGAGAAACAAGAATATGTGACTAGGACTTAACAAGTATGGCAAACAAAACGTCCTTGGCAGAGGAAAAATTTGCATCTATTTAAACATTGGCAAAAACTTACATGCCCTGTGAACTTGACACAAACCTGTTCTTCCAACAAGTGAACCCACTTGCTGCCCCTTCCCCTACTGTCTGTTACATGGAAAACATTTAGAGGGTCTTTGAGGGGCCAACAGGAGCTTTGGGCATGCTTGAAAACAACAAATAAAATCTGAAATATTTAGACTCAGACTTGGAGAAATTATGTGAAGGGGTCGTGTCAGAATCAGCATTTGAATGCCAAACCTACAAGAGAAAAAATAACTGTTTTTTTCTGTAACTTTGGAAGATATTTTCTCAAGTCTGAGGGAGTAAGAAGCCTCTTCTCTTGATAACCCAACGACATCCTGCTCTGAAATCTCACTATTTTACCAGACAACCTGCCAAACAAACTTGAGGCAAAAAGTTAAAAATGTGTGGGTGTTAAGTTGACTAGGAGGGTCTAATAAAAGCTGCTATTACTGCTTTTTAAACATTCATTATGCAAGCCTCCAAAAGTTATAATTTCTGCAGAGATGTCCCCTCTACCCTCACACGTTAACAGTTGTCAGTGTGATTTCCCTGCTTCAAAGAAGAACTAAAACCTTAACCGAGCTGTTTTAACAACCAGTTATCATGATCCCAGGCAGAGAGGCTGATTTAAATATTGAAACAATTTTCTGAGAAGCCCTCTGTTATTAAGGGGCTGACAGCAGAGGGCTTTACGGGGAAGCAAAGAGCTTTTGTTTTGCCAAAAAAGACAGCCACAGGAAGCAAAATAACTGCCCAGGTTGTTTGGATTTCAATCCATATATTCCTAAAAAGCATTTGGAAATTCTACTTTGGTTGATTATTTCTCACTTTTAATAAAATAAAATCAGATTGCATTTTATATTGATGGTAAGCCTGATTAGTCACCTTTAGTTCAGATGCAGCTTGTAAGGATCTACATTAGGGGGATAGAAACAGCCTAATGTGTGGGATGCACCCCCAAAAATATGACAAAATCCCCTCTTTGCCTGAAAGAAGGTCTACAGTTCCCCCAGCGAACCAAGGGCCCTCAGTCTTCACCAAACACACGAGGTCCCTTGGTCGATACTGTACAGATGAGGGCCCTCAGTCTTCACCAAACACATGGGGGCCCTTGGTCAATACTGTACAGATGAGGGCCCTCTGTCTTTACCACAGAGAAGAGAAACCTTATTCATTACCACATTGGCAAAGGACCTTGATTCATTAACATAAAGTCAAAGGCCCTCAGTCATTCATTACCATACAGATGAAGGCCCTCTGTCTTTACCACTTAGATGAGGACCCTCATTCATTAAGAGGAGGGCCTTGAGTCATTACCCAACAGACGAGTGCCCTCAGTTATTAAAACACAGACAAAGGCCCTCAGTCATTGCCACAAAGACAAAAGCACACTACAGGGGTCTAGTGGGCCACTTAAACGAGGACCCTCATTCTTTCCCACGCAGCTATGAGTGCATCAGTCATTATATCCAGTCGCTGTTTGACATCATCGCACTACCCCAAGCAATGGTCCACTCTGCTGTGTAGAAAACATCTTAGGTGGGATGTCCTTGTCATGCCCATACAGTTGAAGCCATCAGAACCATCGGGGTGAAAATCTTCCTTTTCAGAGAGTAATGCCCAAGTCTCACATTCCCATTTCTCATAGCGATTGTGCACAACTGTACACGATTGACGAGGCTGGTGTAATCGCTATGATATGGGATGAATGACTGTCTCAGCCCTGGACACAGCCCGTAAATACACCATCAGTAGTGCTTCTACAGCGCTTCGGGGGCAATGTCCCGCTCCAGCTAGGTTCATACAGCGATATGACGAGGATTCCATGAATTTCCATCCCGCTGACACGACATCAGCCCCGCTCAAGCTCAGTTTGCGTCACGTAAGCCTCGACTGAGCCCCGTCACTGGCGCCGTCTTAAACGGGACACATTCGGGGCACAAATGGATACACCCTTGTCAGTCGTCCTCATAAAGCTTTCAGGATTGAGCCACGATCAGCCCGACTGACCTCCGTACATGCCACGCTAATACCATTCACCTTAGGACTGCATTAGGCTTCCATCCCGCTATACTGAGAGCGGCGTTTCTCCACGACAGTTTTGAACAGTTCAAAACTTTCAGGACCCTTCCAGGTTCCCCAACGTTCATCCACGACTATACAATGCTAATCCATTCCAAGTAGCGCATGCACCACGACCAAAGCACTTTTTATCAGGATTATGACAATCGTGCACAATCGCCATGAGAAACGGGAATGTGTGACTGGGGCTTAAAAATTAGTTCCGTCCGTCAGTGTCCCATATTTGGTGTACCCTCACAAAGTCCAAATGGGCAATTTTGTGGCATTGGTGGAGACATGGACTTTGTAGATGTTTTTTTTTTTTAACCCCTTCCCTTGCAGATGCCACCTGACGGTTGCTGGACTGAAGTCCAGCACCAGTCACGTCCTTAATTTAGGTTGAGGATCATCCCAGGTTTTGATGGACAGCCAATCTGATCCTCGGTGGTAGTGAAATTTTCTGGGGTCTACCACTTGACTTCTTTTGTTCTATTATCCTAAGGATCTTCTAATAAGTTTAAAATGACTGTTTCACTGCGTCCAACCTCAGCAGTATTGGCTTTCTGCAAGGGACCATGCTTATTTAGCTCAACAATTTGACCACGTTCAAAAAGGGACAGCTTTTTTTGCCTTTACCATCAGGAGGTCATGAATGTGTGAATACCTGACAGGCGATGACATGGAATCCACATTTTTGTCTAGATTTTGTCTTTTAACAGCTGTGGTATTAAACTTTTGATCAACAAAAGCATGTTTGTGTTTAAATGTAGTTTTCAGTCAATAGCCTGCTCAAAATGTGTGCCTTAGCTCCTATTTCGTCTTTTGAATTTTGAAGCTCTGCAACAGTGCAAAATCCAGATTCTTGTCATATTTAACTGGTCTAAGGATTTAGATTAGGATTGTATTTTTGCAGCAACAATCACAAAATGTTCTGTGAAAATGGGGCACAGATTTTACTTTATGTAAGTTAAATAACATTTTTGAAATTATTCACAATCTTTCCCAAAGTTACATACTGAAGTTTTGATTTGAAATTCCCTTTCCTAGACAGTAGTCCATGGAAAATATTCCTTCCCAGAAAATATGGATTAACTATAAAGTGAAGTTGCAGACGGAGTAAACAAGACGTCCTCATCCCTCTTTGTGGATCACCTTTGCTCAGCAGATGTTGAGAATTAACAGATTATTTGTTTACAGCAGGGAGAGAGGATCTGGGCTTAAACAGATATTTTCTAAACCCTTTTGTTAACACGAGGAAGCATTGAATTATTTGTGTAAACAAGAAGATCCTTTCCCTTACATCCCCTGCTGCACGGCCTCCTGGGTAAAAAAGCAAAGCTGCTCTGTTAGTGAATGTGACAATGAGACGTGGCTTCACCGGGACGTCCTCCACGCAGATAAAGTGGATTTTTACCCAGCTTGTCCTCAAATATTTCAGCTCATTTTCCAACATGTTTGATTTAGAGGTCATTACATCTTCATGCAGCTGAAGTGACATGAAAACACGGCCTGTCTGAATGTCGCAGTGCCAATCTGGCCCTCACTGCAGAGCTGGAAAGTCTTTGAGTGAGACATCATGCTAACCCCGAGAGAGATCATTTATTGATATACGTCAAACCCAGAGAGGGAAGCGAGTCTGTGAGCCGAGCGATGAAACCGAGAGAAAAGACAAAAGGAATCCTTGATGAAGTTCTTTTGAAGTGCCTTTTCCACCAGTCCTTGGAAATACATATTGATGAAGTCCAAATTGTCTGGCCTGGAGGGAGAAGGCGGTCGGCTGCTTTGCATTACTCTATAAATATTCACAGGAGAAGAAGAAGAAGAAGAAGAAGAAGAGGGCTCGGCTCTCTTTCTACATGTGAGGAGAATTATTATGTCTAAATGATCGGCTCAGAAAACACATAATTAGAAACGAAGGAGAGGAGCTGGTGCCATCAGGACGGATCATTTCTTTAAAAGCAGAAGGTGGTCTCATCGCTCCAGAAAACATTTGTGCCACGACGCTTCAGATTCACACTTTGAGTCATTAATGTGGAATTAATGTGAGCGCCTCAAGGCAGAAATTACACAAGTGTGTTAAAATCATTCCCAAAATCTACGCTGAGGAGGAAGCATGTCTGCTTATATGAAGGTGAGAAAGGATCCATGACACAGAGAGAGACTGTCTGCAACCAGAACTGTAAAAAGAACAACTAAAACTTACAATAATCATCAATATTTTGGCTATAACTAATATAATGGAGTGATTGTTAAAAGAATCATACGATATTTCAGAGTGATATGACACATTTATACAGTATTAATTGACTTTGCTTTTCCTCTTCACAGTTATGATGCTGTGTATTACTAATTAATAGAGATAAAAAACTGCAACCCCTCTTTCTTCTATAAACAAACCAGTGATTTCATAAACAATGTCTTCATAAAAACCTGTAGTCTGTGGTGTCTGTAGCTGCTTTATTACCTCCGTCAAGGAAGATTTGTGTTGACAGGGTCTGTCTGTTTGTTTGATTGTTTGCTTATCTGTTAGCAACATTACACAGAAACTCATGGATTGATTTACATCAAAATTTTTATCAGAGGTGTGGTTTGGTTTAAGAAAGAAGCCACTATATTTTGGTGCTGATCCGATCAAGATTGGCATAATGGAATTATATATTGCAGTTTATAACAAAATCCCTTAGCTTAATACTTGGCCGTATTTTCCCACCCACAGCACCATCCGATTGGTCACACTCTGTGGTTACATGCAGAGCCAGGGCATGGCAAACAGCCAATCAGCACTGAAGGCTGTACATGCAGTTCTACTCACAGACATAGTGGAGGGAAGGATAAACCAACAAAGAAAGCCTTTCACTGTTCCTGGAGCCTTGGGTTCTAAGGGCACTTTCACATTAGGTCCACTTGTTTTGAACCTGCTGCGGCACGGTTCACCCCCCGCCCCCGCTGGCTTGCATTCACACTTGCAACATCGAACAGTGCTGGACCCACTTGTGTATTTACTCAGTTTGAAACAGCAGGGGGCAATATGCACGTTACTGGTTACCACACCTGCTACGGAGGAGAACGAAGAAGAGGCTACCATGGTAATCATTTCCTACACCAAACAACCAATGTTTACGTTTCGCTCTCTTCTACATTTTCCTTCAAATGTGTTTTTTTATTGTGTTTGAGACGGCATCAGCAACCTTCTGGACCCTCGTGAATCATCGTAATCCTCAACCAGAACAAACAAATCCACAAATTGGGTAAGCAAAAGATTCAACCGCAGGATTAACAGGAAGTAAATAATGAAGGACTTTACCCATAATTCCATGCTTCCAATACCCATAATGCATCAAAAGTAGATCTGTTCGGAACACTTTGTTTCACACCAGTGAAACCGCACCAAATGTAGGGAGATGGAGCGGATCAAGACCACCCCTTCATGGAGGTCTTGGACCGGCTGATTTGGTGCGCTCCAAAGTGCGGTGGTTGCATTCACATTGACACTAACGTACCAAACCCTGGGCCAAAACTTCTTTGTTGCACACTAAATATGGTTGGTGTGAAAATACCCAAAGATAACTCAAGGCATCAGACTCTTCCTTGTTCACCCCCTCCAGACATGCCTGTTAATCACCCGAAACAAGGCTGCCAACAAAGCTGATACGGAAATAGTCCATCTGTCTGTGTGTGAGTGTAAAACCTAACACCAATATTCCACATAGGGCAAATGGGCTGTGCATATTAGCGCTGTGGTTTTGCAACACCGACACAACACCAACATCTGTACAAGCAGCAGCAAACTGGTTCAGTTAACAAGTTACAAGACCCACTACTGACTAGGTCACTCAATTGAATTATACTTTTATTAACAATAATCACACTTCCTGCATACCTTTCATTCCAAAATGTGTGTATAAAATAAATATAGGACTATAATTTTGGGTGAGAATCACAATTTACAGATGAAACTGAGCTGCTCTGGCAGTTGTTCTTTTTTTAATCTCTTGAGTTTGGTTGCTATTGGAGACACGTCCCTTCCTGTTTCAGTTGTACAAATGCTTTCAGTGCTTTTCTGCTGGGGATTTGCAGGTATTCCGTCACCAGATAGGGTATATATAATCTTTTCAGCAGGTTCTTGCCTGCCCTGTGGTCTCCCCTTGGTTGGATGTGCCCAAGACCTCCACAGGGAGGTGACCAGGAAGCATCCTAACCAAACCACCTCAACTGACTCCATTTGTATGTAAAGGAGCAACAGCTCTACTCAGTGATCCCACCATGCTGTTGTGTTTCCATTGTGGTTCTGTTGGTTTTTGCTCTCTCCCCCTCCCTTCCTGTTTTTGCTGCAGGTCTGTGGAAGCAGGGTGAAGCAGCTGCAGCCAATCATGCTCACCTGTGGTCACTCTGGCAATCAGGTTCCCTTTAAAAGCTGGGGCAGGAGTCGACCACACTGCCAGATAATTCCTTCTTGTAAGGTAGAGTCACGTCGTTGCTCAAACCGTTTGACTTTGAAAAGTTTTTTGACCTCTTTTTGGGAACCCTTCTGACTGAATCCTCCCTCTTCTCCAGGTTTTAGAAGAATCTGCAGCTGCTCCTTTTTGTCAGTGTTTTGGACATCCTGCTTCCACAGCCTGCCTGTTTTTTTTGTTCTTGTTTTTTTTTTCTTGTTGCAATAAATTTTTGAAACCTTCTGGTTGTCTCCTCTGCATTGAGATCCAATTTTGAGTTAATCGTAACAGAATTATCTGGCCAAAATGGATCTCGCAGAGGTAGAGAAGATCAAACAGGCTGTTTCCTCTCAAGGAGCTAGGGTTGGGCAACATGAGCAAGCTCTTCAACAAATTATGGACACTCTGAACACCTTAGCTTCCAGCATTACCCAGCTTGGCAACCGGATGGACCAAGTTTCCACACAATTAAACTCCCTGGCAGCCCCGGCCCAGGATCAAGTGTCACCAATGCCTTCCACCTCTGCTCCACCTGTGCCTGTTCCAGTTTCCCCGGACGTCCAACCCAGCCAACCCAGAGAGCCATACATCTCACCACCAGTCAGGTATTCTGGAATTTCAGGGTCATGCAGTCAGTTTCTCCACCAGTGTTCTCTTGTGTTTAATCAGCAGCCTTCAACCTATAATTCTGATAGATCCAAAATAGCTTTCATTATGAGTCTACTGTCAGACAAAGCCTCAGCCTGGGCCTTAGCTGTTTCCAACAATAACTCACCCATTTGTCAGTCTTTTGAGTTGTTCACAGCTGAAATGCTTAAAGTATTTGATCACCCAGTGAAAGGAAAGGAGGCTAGTAGCCGCCTCCTTTCTTTACGGCAAGGTTCCGGTTCAGTTTCTGGTTACTCTATTGATTTCCGCATTCTCGCAGCCGAGAGCGGGTGGGATGAGAAGGCTTTACAGGGGGTTTATATTCGTGGCTTGAGTGAAGAGCTAAAGGATGAACTAGCTGCACGTGATGAAACAACATCCCTGGATGAGTTAATTTCCCTCACCATTCGTCTAGATAATCGCCTTAGAGAGAGACGTAGGGAGAGAACAGGCAGACAGGGCTTCTCTGTTAGGCCTCCCAGACAACATGCACCTTCAGCTCCACCTCTACAGTCTCCAGATCAGCCAGCACCCAGCGCATCTTTGAGCAGCGAGGAACCTATGCAGCTGGGGAGGATGAGACTAACTTCGGCTGAGCGTCAACGCCGCTTTCTCCAAAAGCTCTGCATGTACTGTGGTCAGGCTGGCCATGTCCTTGCCAGCTGTCCTGTTCGGCCAAAAGACCTGGCTCATCAGCCACAGGAGGGGCGCTGGTGAGCCATACTTCCTCCATATCATCACCCTCCAACAGAATTCAACTGAGAGGTACCATTTCCTGGTCACATGTGTCACTCCCTATTCAAGTCTTGATTGACTCTGGTTCTGATGACAATTTCATTGACTCTGACTTTGTTTCTCAGTCCAAGATCCACTCTGAACTCTTACCTGAGCCAAAGGATGTTTTTGCTCTTGATGGGAAGCTTTTGGCTCATGTCACTCATCGCACTACCCCTGTGTCCCTCCACCTGTCTGGTAACCATCATGAATCCATTTCATTGTACATAATTTCCTCACCTGCATCCCCATTAGTTTTAGGGCTCCCATGGCTTAAGCTGCACAACCCACACATAGACTGGTCTCATTCCTCCATCACTAATTGGAGTCTGTTTTGCCACTCTCATTGCCTACAGTCAGCCACCCCTGCCACAGTCACTGCTGCACCAGCTCCCCCTAAACCTATTGACCTCACCTCTGTGCCCTTGGAGTACCATGACATTCAGGAAGTTTTTAATAAAGACCAGGCTCTGTCACTTCCACCTCACAGACCATATGACTGCAGCATTGATTTGCTTCCTGGCACCCCCTTACCTACCAGTAAACTTTACAATCTCTCCCGACCAGAAAGGGAAGCCATGGAGACATATATCTCTGACTCATTAGCTGCTGGACTCATTCGTCCCTCTTCATCACCTGTGGGGGCTGGTTTCTTTTTTGTCGATAAAAAAGACAAGACTCTGCGCCCCTGTATTGACTACAGGGGTCTTAATGACATAACTGTGAAAAACAAATACCCCCTTCCACTCATTGACTCTGCTTTTGGGCCCCTCCACCAAGCCACTATTTTCACCAAGCTAGACCTTCGCAATGCCTACCACTTAGTGAGGATAAAAGAGGGGGATGAGTGGAAGACAGCGTTCAACACACCGCTGGGACATTTTGAGTATCTGGTCATGCCCTTTGGGTTAACTAATGCCCCTGCTGTTTTTCAGGCACTCATAAATGATGTCCTGCGTGACATGTTGAATAGATTTGTGTTTGTATATTTGGATGACATTTTGATTTTTTCTCGTTCCTTTAATGAACATGTTCAACATGTAAGACTGGTACTACAAAGACTTTTGGAAAACAGACTCTATGTCAAAGCTGAGAAGTGTGAATTCCATGTTCCCTCAGTGAGCTTTCTGGGTTTTGTGGTGGAGAAGGGGCAAATCAAAGCTGACCCTGCCAAGGTCATGGCAGTGGTTGACTGGCCCACTCCTACATCAAGAAAGCAACTTCAAAGGTTCCTAGGATTTGCTAATTTTTATCGAAGGTTTATCCGTGACTATAGCAAAGTTGCTACACCTTTAACCAAGCTAACTTCTGTGAAAGTTCCTTTTGTATGGTCATCAGCTGCTGAGACAGCTTTTATGAAGTTAAAACGGTTGTTTTCCACTGCTCCTGTACTGTCTCACCCTGATCCTTCAGCTCAGTTTGTAGTGGAGGTTGATGCCTCAGACTCTGGGGTTGGTGCAGTTCTCTCCCAACGTTCCTCTGTGGATCAGAAAATGCACCCTTGTGCCTTCTTCTCCCGTAGACTCACCCCTCCTGAAAGAAACTACGATGTGGGAAACCGGAGTTGTTGGCTGTTGTGCTGGCGCTTCAGGAGTGGAGGCACTGGTTGGAGGGCTCAACTCATCCTTTTGTGGTATGGACAGACCATAAGAACCTATCTTACCTCCGTTCTGCCCGCAGGCTCAACTCCCGTCAGGCTCGGTGGGCTCTGTTCTTAGGGCGTTTCAACTTTACTATCACCTACCGGCCTGGCTCCAGAAACATCAAGCCTGATGCCCTGTCACGCCAGTTTTCCCCTGCTATTGAGGAACCTGCAGAGGAAACCATCCTTCCTGCTCCCTGTGTTGTTGGGGCAGCCAGGTGGGAGATTGAGAGGGTGGTCCAGGAAGCCCAAGATTCTGATCCCATTCCTGCAGAATGTCCAGGTGGTAAGCTGTTTGTTCCGGCTAGATCTTCAGTTCTTCAGTGGGGGCATTGTTCCAAGGTCGCATGTCATCCTGGTTTTTGGCGGACCTTGCATCTTCTCCAGCAAAGGTTTTGGTGGCCCTCCATCTCCTCTGACACCAAGGAGTTTGTCTCTGCCTGCTCTGTCTGTGCCCGCAGTAAGGCCTCTCACCGTGCTCCTGCCGGCCTTCTACGTCCCCTTCCCATTCCTCACCGGCCGTGGTCACACATTGCTGTGGATTTTGTCACAGGCCTTCCTCCCTCAGAAGGTAATACCACCATCTTGACTATTGTTGACCGTTTTTCTAAGGCTGTGCACTTCATTCCACTCCCTAAATTACCATCATCTTTTGAGACTGCTAATCTGCTTATTAAGCATGTATTCCGACTACATGGTATCCCTCAAGATATTGTTTCCGACAGAGGTCCGCAGTTCATCTCCCAAGTTTGGAAGGCATTTTGTCAGGCCTTGGGAACATCTACCAGCCTATCGTCAGGATATCACCCACAAACTAACGGCCAGACAGAGCGGGCAAATCAGGATCTCGAGGCAGCTCTTCGGTGTGTGACCTTTCATCACCCAGCCTCCTGGTCCACTCACCTCCCTTGGGTGGAATATGCCCATAATTCCCTGGTCTGCTCCGCCACAGGTATGTCTCCATTTATGGCCTCTAATGGCTTCCAGCCTCCTCTGTTTCCAGCCCAGGAGTCTGACGTGGCGGTCCCCTCCGTTCAGCATCACCTTCGGAGAGCCCGTCAAGTCTGGCATGAGGCCCGTGCAGCTCTAACACGCACCAAAACTCGAAATCAGAGACTGGCTGACAGACATCGTATCCCTGCTCCCGATTATCAGCCTGGCCAGAGGGTCTGGTTATCTGCCCGGGACCTTCCTCTTCAGACTGAGTCTCGCAAACTGGCACCCAGGTATATCGGCCCTTTTGAAATTGAAAGAATCATTAACCCCAGTGTCGTTAAACTGAAGTTGCCTGCCGCCTTGAATGTCCATCCCTCCTTCCATGTTTCACTCCTAAAGCCTGTTTCCACCAGTCCTCTGAGCCCTCCAGCCGAACCCCCTCCACCCCCCCGGATCATTGACGACCACCCTGCCTTTACAGTGAAGGAGTTGCTGAATGTACGAAGGCGGGGTCGGGGCTATCAGTACCTGGTTGATTGGGAGGGTTATGGGCCAGAGGAGCGTTCTTGGGTTTCTCCCAAACTCATTCTGGATCCTGAACTCTTTAGAGACTTCTATGCCCGTAATCCAGGAAAGCCTGGAGGGCCGCCAGGGGGCGTCCCTTGAGGGGGGGGTACTGTTGTGTTTCCATTGTGGTTCTGTTGGTTTTTGCTCTCTCCCCCTCCCTTCCTGTTTTTGCTGCAGGTCTGTGGAAGCAGGGTGAAGCAGCTGCAGCCAATCATGCTCACCTGTGGTCACTCTGGCAATCAGGTTCCCTTTAAAAGCTGGGGCAGGAGTCGACCACACTGCCAGATAATTCCTTCTTGTAAGGTAGAGTCACGTCGTTGCTCAAACCGTTTGACTTTGAAAAGTTTTTTGGCCTCTTTTTGGGAACCCTTCTGACTGAATCCTCCCTCTTCTCCAGGTTTTAGAAGAATCTGCAGCTGCTCCTTTTTGTCAGTGTTTTGGACATCCTGCTTCCACAGCCTGCCTGTTTTTTTTTGTTTTTTTTTTCTTGTTGCAATAAATTTTTGAAACCTTCTGGTTGTCTCCTCTGCATTGAGATCCAATTTTGAGTTAATCGTAACACATGCTCCTGATCTGTGTCGAAGGCTGAGGAAAACCACCGTGATAGATAGATAGATAGATAGATAGATAGATAAGTCTTTATGTCATTGCACTTTATAAAATAATACTCTGTTGGAGTCCAATCCTTTAGTTCTTACAAATTGAGTCTGCATGCCGACCTAAAAAATGCTTTTTTAACTTATTTATGTATGCATAATTTAAAGTACAATCTGTCTGATTTTCAGATACCTGTGGTCTTTAAAAAAGAGTGCATGTCACACATGTATTTGGACTTTACAATATAAACCTAGAAAAAATGTTAATTACTCCATGTTGTGTGCCTAACCTGATCTCTCTGTCCAGGGAGGAAAAGCAGACTTATATATTTACAATGGTTAACAAATTCATTAGACCGTCTATCATGAAAAAAATAAAACATGAGGATTTTAGAAGCCTTTCATAGACTTTTTTTTTTTTTTTATAACAGAAGCAACTCAATAGTCCTTTCCCTTCATAATAACCAAAAAGTGAATATTTGTTTGGCATCACTGGCCTTCATAACACCTTGCATTTTTTCAGGCATTGTTGTTTTGTGTGTGTACTTTTAAACAGTGTATTCTGTTACTGTGCACAGACTTGCTTGAGCCGAAACTTTTCTAACATCTATTTTTGAATGTAATAAATCCCAAATTTCTTTAGTAGGATTTAAACCAAACTTTGACTTGGCCATTCCATCAGTTCCAGCACTTTTCTTGGTCCAACAGTCTCTGCACAGTTTTGAAGTTTCTCTTCTGGGTCATTGTCTGGTCAGTATATGAACCCATGACCAGCCAGATTCAGTCCAGAAGGGAATGCAGGATGCAGCAAGATGTGGTTCAGTAGCTGTTCTTGTTCATCCCCATGTGTTACTGTTTCGGGACTGGCCCAGATGTAGCCACAATTTCAACTTTAACTTGGAGCGAATGCTGTTTTATTGTGTAAAATTCAGTCATATTTGTTAGACTCAAATATATCCTCTTATGCTCACTTATGACAGTGTGCTGTAAGAATTCAGACTCCCTTTATTGGTCCAATTTCACCTACAGACGTGCAATTTTCTTTGGATGCTCCCAATTATTATCTTATTTGCCTTTCCTTTGAAAGTAGTTATACACACATAAAGGAGACGGAGGAAGCAGCACTTCTTTTAGAGGAAAGTAATTCTATCAATCCCTGTGGCGCCTCTTGATCTAAATCACAAGAAAAATGCCACATTTTGAAACATCTGATACGCATCCAGCGAGACATCCGGCCAACACAACATGTATGATTGACAACTATGATCATGCTAGCTGCTCCCATGTTGCGATCTTGGGTGCTCTCTGGTGTTTGAACATCTGTGATGCGGCGCAGCATGTTTAGGACGCGCAACAGGATTTCCTCTGGTTTAACAAATCGAGACAAAAGACAGTCAAAGTTACTCTAAACTGTGCTTTGGTAACTCTAGTTGGTGAAATACTGATGTTTCTTTAGATAATTATGACATTTGCAGATTGGATCAAAATGCCTTCAATAAATCAGCACTACTTAAAGACCAAACTTTTCTTGTCACCTGGAGGTACGCATTGCAAGAGAGTGAAAGCACAGCTATGAGTGACTCTGACCTTGACCCATGAACTTAAAAATCAAAAGCAATTCCCACATTAGAGTGGATGTTTATGTGATGTTGGACAAAATCCTTTCAACTCTCCATTAAATATTGTAATTAACATGCAAAACATGTCTGTAAGACTAAATGGCCTTGACCTTAGTCCTTCAAACTAAATTCTTAATTATTGCATCCAAGTGCGTACGTGTGCATATCATGATGAAAGTCCTTTGCCATGTTCATGAGAGTCTACAATCACAAACACAAATAAAAAATGACTGAAATGATGCTTAACCTTGACCTTTAACTCCAGACCTCCAAAATGATAATAGTTCAGCCTTGAGTCAGAAAAGAGGCAATAGTGGGAGGCTGTGCTTCCCATCTGGCCTTCAGGGTACAGGATCATTTTGAAAATTAGACAACACTCTGAGAGCGCAGACCTCTGCCAAGATGCAATTCTGGATCACCACGCGCTCCTACGTGACAGCCGAGTCTACGCTCATGTCTGTTCACATGGAGAAGTCCTCCACTGGCAGGGAAGCTGGGTAAGGTAATGACATAGGCTTGAAAAACATTGACATAAGTTTGCAAATGAAGTACAATTCCCATAATGACATAAATGAATGGGATTTGCCATTATATACTTGTATAAATGTTTTTTTCTTTATGTGATTTGAATCGGGATCGGATAAGCACTATAAAGTAATGGCTTCTTCCTTTGACCAAACCAAGCGTCTGGTAAAATTTTCATGTAAATACATCCAGCAGTTTTTCGTGATCTTGCTAACAGACAAACTAACAGACAGACCCTGGTGAAAACATGACCTCCTTCGTTGAGGTAATAAAATGGGGAAAACCCGTTCTGGTTTAAGGGTATCTTTTTGCAGTTTTGTCCCAAGAAGTGTTGACACAACCCCAACAATAAATGCATTCAAAACTATTAGTCCTTGTGCTTGATTGTTTTAAAGAAAACCAAGTCAGCCAGTATCAGCCAATATTCTACCAAGGCTGAATTCATTGGATTCATTAATGTTGCGGCTGTATGAGCGATAGGGACTGATCTCACTTTTAAAGGCCAACAGACATTCAATTGGAAAAATATGAATACTGATTATCTAAATATTCATGTAATAATATGCCAGTTTCTCCAAAAAAAAAATTTTTTATCTTTAAAACAAAAGGCCTTTGTATGAATGATGTTGGTGATCCCTGCTTTAAAAGTCTAATGAAAAGCCCTTACAGACTCTGAAATATCACATTCACAAGGCTTTGACCTGTAGATGAACTGATGGACAGAATTTCCCCCAAATCGGTAGGAAGAATTAAACATACATTAAGTTATTTAGACTAATTTTCTTGAACTCGATTAGTCAACAAAACAGCTTTTTGTTCCTTAGTACATGATTTTCATTTCATTTATTTATGTAGTATCATAATGTAGCTTTAAGTGAAAGAAAATGTATTCATATGAAGCTCTGAAAACAAGTCCTGAGGGACACTGTGGTGGCATTCATCTCATGTTATTTTCCCTGTGAGCTTTAAATTAGAACAGACACAAGCAAACATTTTATATGTGTTGCATAATGAGCCATGCATTTTGCCTCTGTTGTGAGTGGGGTTAATGGATAATGATAAGCATGCAAATGCTCATCTGTATGCAGATTGTATAAGCTCACTGTGCGAAATACAGGGCCCTGGGCGGGGCTGAGACCCCTTAATTGACACAAGAGACCCCTTCGAAATACTCAACTATAAAATTTTCGAAAAAATTGTCTCTTGAGAAGCATTTAAAATGTCATTTTTTTAGTCATTATTGCCACTACAAATGCTATTTGAAAGCATGTCATGTTTTTTTTAATTAAGTTCATTGTGATGAATTCACATCTCAGAATACAAAAGAATAATGTCTTTGATAAACCTTTTAAACGTCAGGGGGACTGTTTTAAGTGCTCCACAACAATGACCTTGCGTAACACCGCCATGCAGCTTGTGAATTTGTTTGCGCTTTACATTGTTTTCTCCTGAAATTGTGGACTCTGTGTGGTTGAATTCAACAAAATATGTCAGACAGAAATCAAAGTTCTTTACTTGAAAAATCTGGATTCACATTGAAAGACTAAACCGAAACAGTGATGAAGATGGAGCAGAGATATCCCAAACTAATTCTGGCGAGGCTGCTGTTAGCACATCTACTGCCTAGCCACAGGATGGGGTGGAGGTAGAGATGCAGTAGCAGGTCCGAGCATAAGGGACCTGCCTGCTGATTGGTCCTGCAAAGCAGGTGGGCGAATAGAAAGCGCTCTAAGCTTGGCCTGACATTAAGGATGGAAAGTTGTGCAAAGACAGCCTGTCTTCACTTCTGTTTGTGGACCGAAATGGACCTCCTTGTGGTCTTATTTGATCCAGTGCCGTTTGTGAGATCCTGGGTCAAAGCAGGGCATCCTCCCTTCTCTGCATGGATATCAGGACGGCAGCAAAAAGAAGCAGAGAAGGCTGAGAGGGCCTCTGTGGTCCATTCTTGCTTAAGATACGAAAAAATCAATTAAACTCAGACTTAACTGACGGGCTGCTAAAGCCATGCTGTGCTGCATATTAGAATATATTTGGCCATAAGTTGGTTGGCTGGGGTCATACGGGAACATACTGAATATCTGTGTATGTGTGAGTGTGCCTTCACAAGAGGGCTGTGCGAGTGTCCTATTCGTCACAGAGCAGTTGTTCTGTGGTCCTGCAGCTGTGTGGTCTTTGTTGATAATGATGCTAGACTGGATGATGTGTGTTGAATGTCCATGTTTGCATTACTTATGGTCCTGTATACTACATATTATGGAAGACTCCAGCCTGATACTGGAGCAGTACTTTGGGTGGACCCCAGATTGTGGCCAGGTGTTTTGCACATTGTGTGAGCTCCATTCAGACGGTGAGTCCCTGTCAAAGAACAGTTTCAAGCTAAAGGGGGGAAGGTCTCCTGGAAGGTTAACTAAATGTTAAATAGGCCTGTCACAATAATCAATAAATCAATTAACCGAATGATAAATAAAAATGTCCTTGGTAAGTTTGCCAGCCTCAATAAACTGACAAGTGCATGCATGTTTGTTTTTCCCCTGTCTTTCTACCAAAGATGCTGAATGAGAAGATGGCTCACTCTGTCCATCTTTCTTAACACTGGGGTGCATCGATTCTATCGCAGATTTAGCGGATCTATAGCAGAGTGAGCATCTGTCAGACATGCAATCTTTGTGGTTTTAAACAGAATGAACAAGGTGTGAGACAATGAACACTGATGAGCAGATATGTTGCATTTATTTAAAGTAATGGCGACGAAGAAGAGGAGGTTCAGCGGAGCCTCCTCCTGACAGTCAGGACTTACTTTGGCGTTTGGTCGACAAAGTAAATTTAAATAAAAGCGCAAAATGGTGCACGCTCATAGACAGTGTCATTTGCTACACTGCAAAAGAAATGCAGCCATCAATACAGTTGAAAAGCCAGCAATGTAACAAATGTTTGACAGAGTTTTTTTTTCTTTACAGAGACAGGGTCTAATTTTTTATTGTTTTTGATTTGTATAATTATTTTTATTTACATGCAATTTTTTCTAAAAGAGTCCATTTCATTTTTATTGTTTTTTTTCTCTTTTTTTGTTTGTTAAATTTATTTAACTATTTTAATCCAGACCTTCCATTTACAGTTAAATACTCTTGAGAAATTAAAGTTTCTTGCTTTTGATATGATGTACTCACTTTGTTATGACATACATTATAATTACATAAATGAAAAATTAAAAAAATCAGAATAATATTGACAATAATATCGTTTATCGTCAATAATTTTTTGGACAATTATCATCCAGCAAAATGTGTTATCGTGACAGGCCTAAGGTTAAATGATCTTTGCATCCCAAAAGAATTTGTTCATCATGAACAAAAGCATAATAATCCTTGGTCATTTCTGGTTTGCAGTTTGCTGGCTTCTTTGAAACAACAAATACAGCTTTCAAGATTTTAAGACTAAGTTATATTAGTGGAATTTGAACTTGTGAAATCATGTGTCTGGCATTCTTCTGACTCATATTTTCCACCTTTCAGGACTTTTCCCTCCTTGGTTGAAGATGAAGTTAAATCCCTGCTGCAGCTGACAATTTTTCTGGGTAATCATCAAGTGTTTGATGTCAGAACGACAATTATACTGCTCCTGATTGAGAGTCCAGTCATGGCCTGTTGTTGTTTTTCCTATTTGCTGCAAAACAGAAATCATACAAGGACAAGTAGCTGAGGACAGTGTTGGCCAGGGTGTGTTGGTGTGATAAAGTTTCAACATGTTGGTTAAAGAAAGCTATTACATTTTTTGTTTCCAAATCAAGCATGGGTTACTTGTGGCCTGGGTTTGTGTGTATATGGTTTCCATAATTTCATGGCAGCTATGTTGTTTTTCTCATGCTTTAGTAATTATTTTTTATGTCTTTTATTATACTGAGTTTTGATATTGACTTGTTGGCCACACTCAGAGAGGCCAAAACCTGCAGGTGGTCTCCAGGCCATGAGCTGTCGATTTATGGTTTAAAACAAAACAAGGATAATCAGTTCTTACATTTCCTTTTTTCCATTTCAATGAAATTAGGTTAAAAAAAATTGGGGAAATCTTGGCTAAAATGACAATTTTTAATCCATGTTGTTTTCCTCCTTTTGAGAGTATAATGTTGTAGGCAGCCAGGCTGTGAATATCTATCATGTCTGATGTTCATGTCTTACAACAAGGGAGGCTCCAGCCTAACTACCAATTCATTTTTTGTACTGATGGGACACACTTTTGGATTATTTGAACACTTTTTTTTAGCAACAACAAGCCTTTAGGTGTGAAGTTCTTTTGTCAGTAATTAAGACGGATATATCAGTGAAAAGTTGAGGTTTATGGTTGGCATTTTTTTGTGTTAAAAGTGCTTGATTGAAAAAAAAAATGGCATCCACAAACTGACTACTGTCAAAGATCAGATCCATGTGTGATTTAAGTGAATAGAAGGGCCAGAGAAGAAGTCCGTACCGACTGCCTGTGAAGTGAAGCTCTTTGTGAAAAGTTGTAGGGCATTCAAGGAGCAGGACAGCTCTGTTGCTCATGCTAAGAAGTTGAGAGAGAATCAAACTAGATTGCGAGACCAAAGCTAATACAAAACAGGAGGCAAAACAATCCACCTGCTGTGAGCTGGCCGGGACGAGGCAGTTATTTGAGGGAAAGGAAAGACTGCAGGGAAATTTAATGTCTCTGTTTTAGGTGTGAATATATATACACATACAATATGTCTATATAAATATATATATATACATATATATGTATATATATATATATATATATATATATATGTATATATATATATATATATATATATATATATATATATATATATATTGGACTGCTTTAAACTGCAATTCACAGCACAATACTGGGCTTTAAAGCTATGCATGTTCAGATTACTCTTCAATTACAGTCCAGTGCTGTCAATCACAGTAGACTGTTATAAATTCAGTACTGTGAGGTACCATATAGAACATGGATTTTAAAGGGTAAGTGGTAAATGAATCTTAGCTTGTATAGTACTTTTCAGGTCTTTCAGACAAATCAAAGTGCTTTTTTTCCACAGGTTACTTCTACCCATACATAGCAACTCACTCACATTCACCTGAATTAAATATTTTCTTTGTAAGTGGTCAGTTAGCATTAGGGGAGCATTCTCATAGCAATGGCATCACCTTTTGTGAAATATCTTGACCTAAAAACCTTCACTTCACTTCATCAACATTTGAATGGTTTAAGTTGTTTTATGATGTTTCAGGAGCAGAGTCACACACATATGATATGAATAGCATATACATGGATCAGCTGAGCGGCACACAGATGTCTGACCTTGGTTCACACACAAGATATCAGCTGTTTGTGTCTAGTAATTTAGAGTCAGCACTGGTACTCAGTTTACACATACACATACACACACACACCCCTACATGCACCCACTCCCACGATCATAAACACACACTCATACCAAACACGCATATCCTTGAACTGCTATGCTTAATTGTGTGCACTTCTTCCTTTGTCTTAGACCGTCTCTGCAGATGATGGACTGCCCATCCCCGTTTCCCTTTGATTGTTTCTGGGCTTGCAAGCCTTATTTTCCATTTTGTAATAAAAACCCACAAAGGCAGCATTTGGTTCAAGATCCTTGATTTTTCATCTTATGGGTCGTTTACACAAAGCCTAATACAGTCAAATCCAACAAGTTTTAAGTGTGTTTTTGGGCTTCTGTTTACATGGGAACACTATATGGAGTGCTTGAATCCTTTTGAAACTTCTGAAACTTTTGATACCAGGGTCCAGGGTGGAGAGTTTCCACAACACTCCTCTATTTGCCCTTTTCCACTAGCCCTACTCTACTCTACTCAACTTGTGCTGCTTTTCCATTAGCCCCTTTCACCTGCCAAACGGCATGCAGCATCCCTGTAAACAGAGAGCGGCTCTGCGGTGATGCCATTTTGAGCGCGATACAACAATCTGTTGCTTTTTGTCACAAACCAAATAAAAAAGGAAAGCAGAAGAAGACTGCAGGTGGCAAGAAGAAATACCCCTTGAGAAGCACAGGAGAGTTTTGAAGCTATACAACAGAATGAAGCCGAGGACGAGAGCAATCGAGCTGCTAGGAAAAGACGTATGAGGATAAGCTAATGGTAGCTACCGCTAGCATGGTTGGTCGTCATGCTCATGACTCATCGATGACGACATTGTCTGACCTATTAGTGGCCGGCAGTCGGTGACATCATCTTTTAGTATCCACTCAGCTCACTTAGAACCAGAGCAGAGTAGGTACTAAAACTAGCTTGTTTTAGGAGGTACCAGGCTAGTGGAAACACGCTACAAATCGAATAGGGCCGAGTAGAGTAGGGCCAAGGCGTGCTAGTGGAAAAGGGCCATATGTTGCTCCTTGTAAACCAGAGTCAGAGCATTTCAGGGTGAAACACTGACGTCATCGCATGCGCAGTACTCTTTCACATGAAGGCTGCTCGCGCATACCAGGAACAACAACAGCTTCGGCTGCCAACCAAGTAGCACGTGTGCTGCTTACTGTGCGTTTGTTATCCAGACAAAACTATCCAGACAGATTTGTTGTCCAGACAAGAAACTCCTGTATCTTTGTGCGTCCACTCACCATTGTTGTTTGTGAACATTTTTCTTCTTCATACGTGTGTTAAAGCAACGCTGCCTCTCTGCAAACCTACACCGCCATCTACTGGACTGGCATGCCTACTACAGCGGTTTCATTAGTTTCCAGGGCCTCCGTCTGAACGCAGATCAAGCCTTATTCATTCTTGTGGGAGTATATAAAATGTTGCCATTAAACTTTACAGAGAATGAACCAGGTGGATCCAGCTGTTGTGCATGGTTAGACGAAATAAGCACCAGATGATTGTGTTATGTGTTCAGCCATCTTAGGGGTGATTTGATACCTTATGTTAACGGGTGTATTAATGAAGTGAAGGTCCTCACAGTATTATGCCTTATGACAAGACAACACCCTCTCCTCAAGGTCAAACAAGGCAATATAGTCTAACAGCATAACACAGCTTGTTCTTGGCGACCCCCTGCATTGCACGCTGTATCAGTATGTATGCAATTTAATTTAGGAATTCTCGAGGGAAGTGGGAAGATTTAATAAACCTAAACGTTGCTGCTCAGTCAGCCAAAGACAAACGCTTCAATCCCTCGCCACATCTACAAGAACAAAACAGACACTAACCCAAACGGAGCACCCTTGACCGTTTCATTTTCCACACGCATGTCTCTCCGGCGTGTGGGGGTGTCTGCATATACATCCCACTGCTCCTATGTGAATGTATGACTCCTCTGTGCACCCCATTAATATGCAGAGCACAGGCGGCAGAAACAAACTGCTGCTTTTCTCTGCCTCCGCAACGCTCCCCCCCAAAGCACTTATCGCATTTAACATTGAATAACCATTCATATAACGTCTGTCGAGGAATCATCCTGCATAAAGCGCCATCTGTGCTGTGCTGCCACGTCTTTTGAGCGCCCATGTAAACAGAGGAACACTAGATCACAGGCGAAATAACATGCACACACAAAAAAAGCTTACATCCGCAGAATGGGTCAGCCGTAATCAGTAATCAATTCTTAGACTGTGAGGAGAAGCTGCTCCAACGGGGGAAATATTTGCGGAATAATATGCAAACATCAGAAAGGGTGGAGGAGTCACATCAGAGCTGATTGGAGGGGGACACTGCTGATTAAACCTGCTCTGTCAGATAGATTGTGGGTTGCATGGGATAGGTCACACTTCTTTTTTTTTTACCCAACACGGGGATAAAGTCATAAAAAGCCCCACAACTCACAGGAACATATTTAACCTGTCTTCTCCACGATCAAATTAGCACTTTGTCTTCTTCATCCCCCGCTCGCTGTATTTAAATGTATGTAAATGAGGTGGAAAAGGCCGGCGCAGGGCGGAGCTCCGGTGAAGTAATCAGCACATCCATGATAATGAGATATTAGCGGTGCAGCTCTCATGTCTCCGGTGGTGTGTGCACCTAAGACCCCCACGCTCCACCAGCCTATGATTAGCACCAGTGAGCCGCACCAACAGCACATTTATTGATTAGAAGTGTAATGTGGAGGGAAAAAGGAGTTCTGGAGAGCACAGAAAGCACAAAGAGCATCATCAACAATGCACACTGTTGCCTTTGCAGCACTGATTTCAGAAGCAGCGACTTGATAAATTGTGTCATGGCTCCTAATATAAACTTCTCATGCAGCCAATATGTGATGTGTGTACATATTTAATGAGGTGAATTAATTATTTAAGGAGTTTCTGTGCAGCAGGTGAGGGGTGTTCACTAAAGCTTTAGAGGTGAATGGGTTTACAGGGTCCCCACTCTGTTCTGGGAATCATTTTCCAGGACATTCCCAGGACATTTTCACCCCTTTAAATGTATTTAGTTCTAACACTCGTGCATAAACACTGTCTGCGAGCTTTCTTTTTAGTTATTTACTCTGCGTTTTATAAATTGATATGTTGATTGACTGTTTCCGCATCCTAAATTTTACTTTTTGAGTTTTTATATTTTATTCCTTAACTTGCATTATTCTATAAAGTCATATTTTATGTATGATTTCTTTTTATTTTTATTCACTCACGTGGTAGAAGGAAGATCATTTTCCAGGACAATTCAAGTTTTTCCAGGACATTTTACTATTTTCCTCATTTTTCTCAATTTTCCATGACTGTTAACTCGTCAGTCATTTTCCAGGTTTTCCAGGACATGTGCAAACCCTGGTTTAGTCACAGTTGATCCATGAAAAGTAAGATATTGGAGAGATTCTGCTGTCATGTGGATCTTTTTTGTTGAGAAATTGTCAACATTTTAAAAATGTTTGGCCTCATCCCCCAGCTTCACTGTGTATCTTATGGCCCTTTTCCATTAGCCCTACTCTACTCGACTCTACCCGGCTCTACTCTACTAGCCTTGTGCTGCTTTTCCATTAGCCCCAGTCGCCTGCCCAATGGGGTGCAGTGTTGCTGTAAACAGCTGAGCGGCACTGCGGTGACGTCATTTTGAGCGCGACACAACAATCTGTGGCTTTTTGTCATAAACCCAGCAAAAAAGGAAAGCAGAAGAAGGCTGCAGGTGGCAAGAAGAAATACCCCTTGAGAAAAACAGGAGAGTTTTGGAAGCTATACAACAGAATGAAGCCGAGGACGAGAGCAATCGAGCTGCAAAGAAAAGAGCGATGAGGGTAAGCAAAGGTAGCTACTGCTAGAATGCTAGGTCGTCGCGCTCATGACTCATCGATGACGACATTGTCTGACCAATCATTAGCCGGCAGCCGGTGACGTCATCTTTTAGCATCAACTCAGCTCGCTTAGAACCAGAGCGGAGTAGGTACTAAACTAGCTTATTTTAGGAGATACAGTCTCGTGGAAACACGCTGCGCACAAGTAGATGTGCACCAAAGGAATACCAAAATTCAAAAATCCAGTCCATCCTGCAACCCACGTTCAGCACACAGAACTACATACGCGTGCACACACAGACACACAGATGTACACACAAGGGCACTAATTGAGGACTCTTCAAACTAGATGACTGAGGAAACTATATTGAATTTAAAAAAAAAAAGAAGAAACACAGGACCAAAGACTAAACCAGTAAAGCCATAACATTTTATATTAAAGACAATAAAGAACTAAAAGTTAATTAAAATAAGACAGTCTTAAAATCAAACAATAAAAGGCATTAAATAAACAGAGGTAATAAAACATAATATAGTTATCCTGAAACTTAAAAAGCATTTAAAAAATGCATATCAAGAGGATAAAACAGAAATCAGCTGAAAGTCAGACTAAATGGGTCAATCTTGAGTTTGCTTTTAAAAATATGAACAGTAGGTGCTGCTCTAAGGGCTTCAGGTAGACTGTTTCACAGAAGGGAGCCATAATATTCAGCAGAAGCTTGACCGTATGTTTTGGTTTTTACTTTGGGAACTGTTAAAAGACCTGAAGACCTGAGGGCGCGAATGGGCGCATATGGTAAAAACAAATAAGATAAATAGGAGGGAACAAGACCACCAAGACCAATAAAACAACCTCAAAATCTATTCTAAAAGATAGATCTGTGTCATATTGGTAATTGTTCTGTTTTCTCATCAAGGGTAGCCTGTCCACCAATGTCCTTGTCTTTTCCTGTATATCAATCACAGAAGTGACACATGGTCATTAGGCCTGTGCTCAAAATATCGATACGACAAAATATCGTCATGCACACCTTGGGGATATGTGTATCGATACGGATTCTACAGAATCAATACGGCCTCAATGTTTGGACAGTTGTTGTTAATACTCTTTGGGCAATGTTAACAATGGCACAGCTCAAAGTAGAAGCCAAGCTACATCATGAAACACAGTTCCAAATTTTAACTTAGGTGTCTACCATCTTTGGGGACCTGAATTAATGTTCTTCAGTTGTAGAGCCATTTAAAACTCATCCTTTTTCTTTTTCTACTTGTAATTAAAAAAAAAAAGCTGCTGGGAATTCTGTTAAAAGCACAGTCAGTGTTCACAATTTATGTATATCAGGATATGTATCGTATCGTGGGGTTGCTGGAAATACCCAGCCTTAAAGGATAAGTTCGGTTTCTACTGCTTTCACATTGTTTATAGAATGAAGTAGAACAATATACTCACCCAGAAGGCTTTCCTGATGCAAACAGTGCTTTGGGAGATATTTAGATCCAAAACCGGGCGGCGGACATCCATATAATGGTAGCACACGGGGCATGTGTAGCGCTGCTCCTAAAACTGCATTAATCGTCCAAAAACTCATTAGTTTCACCAATATTTCATCATGGTCCGCTCACGCGACTACTCCACGACAATCAGTGTCGCTCCGGACATGTCTTTGTGACATTTACAGAGCCACTACTCAAATGGTAAAATTATTATTTTTTCTAAATTCAAAAATCATATCATTGTACTGCACAATAACATGATGTCTACTGTCCCTTATTTTTAATTATGTCCTGATGAAGACTCTGTAAGTCAAAATGCCCTGACATAACCTATTCCTGCTAAAGTAAAGAACTTTTCACCACATTTGGTGGGGAAGTTCTCAGTTTTTTTTTTTTTTAACTGTACCTTTGTCCTTAAATCCTCAAAGAGCAACCAGTTCTGCATTTCTGTCATCAAACCCAGTGCAGCACTCCCCCCCGTTTCCTCTCAAGGTGAAAAGTTGTTTCCCAAGCTAGCACAGCTGGCCTGTTAATATTTTTGAGTGTTTTCTTAGCCTAGATTTGTCACCCAGTCTCTTGGTGGCATCTTGCCTTTATTTATAAAGCACATTGAACAAAGAGAGAAAACAGGTATAGACTGGGGAATTGGATTCAGGAAATAGGCCACTGGTTGATCTGAGTATCTTGAGCTCTAAGTGGTGGCAAGTAAGATGAGAAGCAGAAAACTGTAAAGTAATTACAGTATCTTACATTTGCACCCCAAGGCTGCTTTCCCATGGACGAATGTAGACTTAAAAACCAGGAAGCTTCCCATGGCATTTGGTTGAGATCAGTTTTTGAAGGAGGAAGGAGGGCCATGTCATGTTACTGTATGACCAGATGGTAATTATAGTTCAAGACTGAAATGAAGAATGAATTATCAGATTGGAGCGGGGTACATTTGGAGTCGTCTTTCATTTAAATGCATGAGACCACTGCTTGAATGAAAATGAGCAGATCTGTTATGATATGTGAGGAGTCTGTGGAGAGGAATCTTTGAGATTTAGTTTAATGTCGGAGGATTTCTTCAGGCTCTGCAACTCTTCACTCAGTGCTCTGAGATAGATGAGGGTTTAAATCAAGCTTTGAATCAGAGGAAACGTGATAAATAATAAGGAAACATGCGTGAAAACTGTTTTTTATGGTCAGCAAAGCGGTCTGTAGGTCATAGTGGCAGAGAACAAATATGTGCGAATGGGCCATCATACATTGATCAAAGTATGACACACACTGCTTAAAATTCAGAGGCATCTGTGTGCTGTGAGGGAGTTCCTGGAGTCTTCCGCCAGGTGCTTTGACTGATCTCTTTATCATCACTCTGTGACGGTCGTAGAGGAAACTGACTGACTGATAACTCACGTCTGGAGGGCAGACTGCAGGGAAGAGCTAAAATGACAACACCTGATGCCTCAGACCTCAGACACAAACACAAATGTCTCTGCCGAGGCCCAGGCCCTCTCTGTGGATCAATTACATTTAAATAAATAATCAACTTAGTAAAGACTTGCATGGTATCATTAATCTGGTAGGTTGTTTAACAAAATATGATAATGTGATGGCATTTTACATTCATTCATATGTAGCAGGATGGTGTTAATCATATTAAAAACATCAGCCTCGCTAGAACGTCACCTCCTAGGATCATTTTCCAGGACATTTCCAGGACATTTTCACCCCTTTAAATGTATTTAGTTCTAACAGTCGTGCATAAACACTGTCTGTGAGCTTCCTTTTTAGTCTGGCTTTTATGAAGTGTCTTACCCTCATAAGTTTTTGGTTTCTACTTTCTTGTTTTTATACTTATTTACTCTGCTTTTTATAAATTGATATGTTGATTAACTGCTTCAGTAGCCTACATTTTATTTTCTGATTTTTTATATTTTATTCCTTAACTTGCATTATTTTGTAAATTCATATTTTATGTATAATTTTTTTTCTTTTTATTCACTAACGCAGTAGAAGGAAGATAATTTTCCAGGACAATTTCATTTTTTTCAGGACATTTTACTTTTTTCCTCATTTTTCTCAATTTTCCATGACTATTAACTGGTCAGTCATTTTCCAGGTTTTCCAGGACATGTGCAAACCCTGGTTTAGTCACAGTTGATCCATGAAAAGTAAGATATTGGAGAGATTCTGCTGTAATGTGGATCTTTTTTTGTTGAGAAATTGTCAACACATTTTAAAATGTTTGGCCTCATCCCCCAGCTTCACTGTGTATCTAATGTCCCTTTTCCGTTAGCCCTACTCTACTCTACTCGACTCTACCCGGCTCTACTCTACTCGCCTTGTGCTGCTTTTCCATCAGCCCCAGTCACCTGCCCAACGGGGTGCAGTGTTGCTGTAAACAGCTGAGCGGCACTGCGGTGACGTCATTTTGAGCACGACACAACAATCTGCCTGCCTGCTGGCCCTGAGGCCCTCGCTAGAACGTCACCTCCTGGGATCACTCTCCAAGGCCTGACGGACACTCCCTTTTGCTCTGGTGTTTCCATCTGCTTCTGGGTCATCTCGCTCCTCACCACACCTCAGGTTTGTCAGCAGTGGTGGCCACATGAATTGGCAAGTATGTGAACATGACTTAGACTTGACTCATGTTTCTTTGTCACAATTACTTGAGATCTTATTCTTACTGTATTCTAATCATTTATTTTTCGCACTTAATTCAAATTACTTGTATGTGAAAAGGTACTTATCAATGTACTTATATCAGTTCTGATTCTGATTTTAATGAGCATGGAGTTAGATCTACAGAAGGAAGAACAGACATGGGGATTTTTTGGTCTAACAAATGTTGTCTCAAGGCACTTCAAGCAGGCTGAAGCATATTATTAATTTAAAAGACACACACACAGATTTTTAAATAATTTTTGAACAGTGAATTCTGGAAGCATGTGAATCATTCAGGTCTTGTTGAATGTGGTAAAAAGCGTAGATTTTTTTTTTTTTAACAGAATTTAGCCAGACATAAGAAGACACGAAAATTAAAGGGATGTTGATAAAATCTCACGAAATTCATCAGTTTTCTCCCAGTTTTTCCGATGTGTTCCTGACATTACTTGTGATACATTCAGGTACCCTCAGAAACTTGAAAATCTCAAGATTACCAGTCATGCCAGTCATTTAAAAATTACTGGTATTTTGATATTGAGGGTGGGATTGGGTAAGTAAAGGTTAATATAACAGCAACTAGTTGAACTGCCATTAAATTGGGTTTAACTGGTCTAAAGGTATGAATTTATGTTAATATAATTTCTGTTGATGGTTGGTGCAGGATAGAGCAAATGGAGTCAAGGTAGTCGGCAGCAGCAGGTCATTCATGATTGTTTATTATGGTAATACTAATATATGTGTGCTGTTTGCAGGAACTAACATGTATTTAATTTTGTTAATCTCTCAGAAACTGTAATGATAGTGGAACAGGGCTCAAGGAAAGGCCAAATATCTGTAAATGTAGTTATTGAAGCTTGGCAAGTCCACAACACACCCTCCATGCCAAAGGGTCCCAGGCTGCTTACAAATAAGAACCAGAGGCTGTTATCGAATTTGCCTGCTACACTAGCAGTGCGTACTTATTCGACCAAAATGTCATTTGCAGTATACAGCATGCGAACAAAAGCGAAGTAGCAGTATGCAAAAAATACCCGGATGACACACTGATTTAGGAAAAAATTCACAGTATGCGTCAGACCAGTCTGCTTCACCTGCTGTTCTGTTACCCACAATGCAAAGTAGCTGAAGCGAAGCTTCAACAACCGGAGCAACACACGAAAATAAATGTACGAGCCACTACTTGTTATCTTTACCTTTTCAACATGTAATAATGTGTAATAAATTGTAAAAAGGTCAGTTGTCGGGTTTTTTTCCGTTCACAGTTCGTAACGGCCGGACAGTGGTGTTACGTCCGTCCTATAACTGCGGCATCATTATTGTAACCCAAAACAAGTCTGACATTTTACCATTATGTTCTGTATTTTTCCTCTGTATTTCCACCACCTTGATTTTTCCTGCTTCTCCTCATTCTTCATACTGTAGCCTATTGTGTGTGTGATGTTTATTCTTGAACTGTTTTTTTCTTTTAAGTGGCCCTAATACGCCATCACACGCCATTACACAAAAATCTAAAAAATAATTACTCTCGGAAATAATACGTATTCTCCACCGTTGACTATTTCATATAAAATGCTGCTTCTGGCAATATCTTTGCAGATTAATAACTGAAATTTCAACATGTTCTCATGGTTTGTTTGTTTTGTACAATTTAAATTAAGTTTGGGAAATAAATATGCTGTAGCCTACTTCTGCTTTGCTCAAACTGGAAACCAGTGTAGCATACTACAAAATAAAAACAGAACAGAAAAGTCATACTACATATTACATTCAAGTGTAGTAGGCAGTATGCAGTGCCTACTACATACTACTTTCATACGCAGTATATATAGTAGGCGAATTTGAAAATTGCAAGGGACTTGTATTTAAATAAGTTACCCTGACGTACGTTGGACCCAGCACACTATAGACACATGGGACATACACAACCTGCATCTTTTGGAAATCGATGCCCTACCCGCTTGGCCACTTAAGACTTCCACTTGAGAGTCAGAACATCAAATCCTTACTTCTTGCTGCTTTAAAGTGTTTTATTTGGGGAATTTTTCTTGCTATTGGAGCAAGCCTCAGGTCGATGCTCAAGAAAATGCATGCTTTAGAGACGCTGGCAGCTTATTCTGGGAGTATCCTACGTCAACAATTGGAAGGTTGCAGTTTGAAGCCCGTCTCTAGCAGTCATGGGTCGATGTGTCCTTGGGCAAGACAGGTAACCCCAAGTTGATCCCACTTCTGCATCAGTGGCTTGTAAATGGTTTTGAAAGGGTGGGGTGTGTAAGCTACACTGATAGACATCCCGTCACTATCACTGAATGGATATAAGAGTGAATCAATGCGGATGGGTAGATGTGACCTGTGAAAAAGCACAACATAAGCTCATGTTTGTATCTCTGCCTGAAATTGTTTCATGTCAGTAACTTTGTAAATGTGCAGCTGCCTGTCTTAGCCAGGACACAAATAAGATTTTTAATGTCAATGAGGTTCCTCTGATTAAGTACATAAAGTCCATTTACCATTTACTTTACTGCATGCACACTTAAAATTTAACTATACATTTGAACCAATTAATCTTATCTGTCCAACATTTTTCAGTGTATGTTAGCTCAACTGGTTCCAATGAAAGGCTCATTAATATTACAGGGTTTAAGAATAAAAATTAGACGAGTAAGATGCATATAACCCTTCTGTGATTTTGTCAGTTGGGAGCTTTGTGACAGAAGAATGGACCGTCCTCAGACTTTAAAGGACTATTCAGAGCATCAGCCTCTTTATTCTCAGGCACTAATAATACCAAGGTCATCCTGTCATCAGTTTCATTTCCTCACATATTTCCACTCTTTGAAGTTAAAAGCATTGTTCTGTGTGTTTGGGAGGAGAGTGAACTGCATTCAAACTGAGGCACAAACCCCCTAAAAAAACACATTACAGAGTCACAGTCGTCATGAGAAATTGAAGAATTTCAGATCCATAGTCATGGCTGCCAGGACGGGTTTTTCCACCTTCAAAGCTGACGACTGCTATTGTCCTTTTTTTACTCTTCACACCAAGTGGGCTGCAGAAAAAAACAACATAAAGCCACGATTTCCCTCTTTAGAGCTACTTTTTAAAACACTTTTCTGTGATATGTCACTTACTGAAGGTTTGACTATAATAATGTCAGAATGTAAAAGAAAAACTAAATGAGGGCTTATTTTCTCACATGCTTTACATTTGCCGTAGTTTAAAATGTCTAGATCCAGGATACTAAAAACTGCAACGATTGATGATGTGTGCACCCAAACCTCTGTTCACCTATTTGATCAGCAATCTCATGTCTATGGATTTTGTGTTTGAGGATTAAGGTTAAAGTTTAGCAAGTAGGTCTGCACTCAAGCCTGACATTTTTTGAAGCCACAAGATGGTAGGAAAAAATATTTCAAGTGTAAATGTTGGTTTGCCATAATGATAAAACAGGATTTTTAACAAAATAGTCTGTTTGAGCTGATCAGTGGAATAAGTCTGCAGGTTTTGCATTCTCAGAAGACATTAAAGACAGAAAGCTTTCTCAAAAGTCTCTTTTTAGGTTATCACAACTGTATCTGGTGTGCATTTCTGACTTTTTTATAATAAGGAAATTAAGGGTCTGATCTACAAAAGGTCTGCGTGTATGAAAACGTGTAAACCTGGTAGTGTGCAAAGCTGATCTACGAACAGGGTGCACTAAGGATTGCGTCTGTCAGATGAACAAAATTGCATTGCATCAAAATTCAGCACGTTTAAAAGGCAGGTGCAAAACAGGCACAGCGTTAAGGATGGAGGGCTGCGATCATGGTGGTGAAAAATAGGAGTCGCTTTAACCAAGTATTTTCTACTGTTGAGTGAATTTTTTGATGAATGCCGGAAAGATTTGGAGGCTGTCTGTCATTATCATGGACTGGAAAAAGAGGGACGATCCAGTGTGCCATCATACTCATGCAAACACATGCGCAAAGTAAATCCTCTTTGTTTTGCACTCTACGTCATGGAGGAGCTCATTAAACCTGTGTAAAAACAAACAAAAAAACTCTTTATAGCCATTATCACTTTGTTTTCACTCGGAGCTGACTGCATCACACTCTCCACTCACTGACAGCGACTTGGAGATCAGTGCGTAAAAAGGTGAGAATACTCATGCGCGTGTAACTGTAAAGGTGCGTTCACACCGGACGCTACTTGTACTACCTCGGCGATCACTCTCCATTCAAAGTCAATGTACAGCCGCGATGGGGCGGGGCTAACCCTCCCGCAATGCTACAGCCGCGTACAAGATGACCACTTCACTCGTCGCGCGATGTCAAAGTTAAAAAAAAGTTGATCTATTCAGGTGATGTGTGTGGCTGTGCGGCAACGGCCAATCAGAGGTGTGTGTAAGTGTGACGGTACCCGAGACAGACAGTTATTCATCCGGACTACAGGGCGGATGAGTTCCGTCTAGGCGGAACTAATGTCAGTAAGGACATTAGTTTCGTCTAGACGGACCACGGTAAACTCACAGATAATGCTGCTGCAGGGCATCAGCTGCAGTGTTTTGTGGTTGATAAGTGAATGAAAAGGATACACCTGGAATAATGTCCGCTTATACATCCTATTATATGATACATGAAATGATCGCGGTGAAACTCGAGCAGACGTGACGTCACTAAGCGACGGCCGACGGTAGCGGTTACCAAAATGAGGTATTTACGCACGCATGATGCTACGTCAGTGGGCGACGCGATTTTGGTAGCTGGGTCGCTTGCGGTGTGAACGCAGCATAAGACTGCTTTTCACATGAGAGGTTATCAATGATGAAGCTGTGTAACTATGTCAATGCTGTCGTTTAGTTTATGTTTAATTGGAATCAGAAAAGGAAAATTATAAATGACAGATAAAAATATGGCATGAGGGAAATTGACGAAATTGTCGAAATGACAGACAGCAAAAAGACTATACTTAAAGTGTGTTCAATTGTGTTTATTTGCCTCCAACTCCATGGCTTCAAACTTAATTTTTCTGCTTTCCCAAACTCTCCATGATGACAGCCAGTAGCACTCGCAAAATCTTCCTTAAAAGGGGGCGGTCCGCACCACTTTGCACCTGTTATCATTTTCACACACAGTCATAGTCACCACAACTCACCCACTAATTGCACATGCAATATTTTTAATTTACGCACGCAATTTAGCACTCTTCATTTAGGAATATTGTAGATCTGGTCCTAAATGTTTTGACATCTAACAACTATTAAAAAAAAACAAATTACACAGCTTGCCTTAAGTCAGGAGCACAGTTGCCAGGTCTGCTTACTATAAGTGACTTTAGGCTTCTTTTTTGAAAAGTATCTTGTAAATATTGGCAGTCATGGGTTGCATTTTTTTGGGCTTGTTCCAAAAATGCAGTTGCTCATCTGGGCTTGTTGTGCCACCAAAATCAGGAGGATCTGATACATACTCTACCAATATGAACTAAATTCAGAAGTTACACAAACTATTTAGTCCCACTCCAAACACAAATGTAATTTTTTTTGTAAAAAGAGGGGCAAAAATGATGTTTCCACCAAAAAGAAATCCATATAGCCAGAATTAAATGTCTTTCAAATGTAGCTTTTACTGTTTTCACCATAATAAAGCTGTAGAGAATCAACACAAGGCTTAAACCAAAGCCTGACTATGTCTGTTTGGTTATGAAAATCAAAATTAGACAGACTCTACAGAGATAACAGAGCCATAATTAACAGTAGCCCCTCCTTCACTTCTATTTAAAGAAAAGGATGTTCCACCTCCAAACAAAAGGATGTTGCAAGTAAATTAGCCAAATAAGAGAAAACTGTCACCGTGAAACGTAAATGTAATGTAGATGAAAATTAAAACACACTTTATGTAGACTTCTCTTTGTCACATTTGAACAATAATACCGGGAGGTTGCTATGTTTTGGTTTGTTTAATTGACCTGGTTGCTTATGTCATTAGAAAAATCTGGCAACAAAGATAAGGAACACTCCCTCATTACTCTAATTACATTAAATTACTCTAGTAGCTAGAGTTATGAGGGTAGGTAAAGTATTTGGATCTCTCAACAAAGTGCCCAGCTGGTCCAAGACTCATTTTTGTGAACTGACCACAAGCTTCTGACTTTCAGCCAGGCTACGCCGACTAAATACGTCACTTCTGTTCGGGAACACAAAAAACATTGTTATCCTTAAAACCACCTCATTTCAACAACATGTATTTCAAAGCTCAGGGCCTGCAAGCTTCCATATTTGTCAAGTTAAAAGACAGCCAGTGTTTGTGCTGGCGTATAATTTGCTCAGCAGAGTAAACACAGAGCTTGACAACAAGAAAACCACATGTGGTAACAGCGTGGCTCATATTATGACAGCTGGAAACAACAGAGGAGGAAATTCTACCACTCCAGAATGATTTTAACAAATGATCCTGATTCAATGACATGATTATGTGATTATAGTGGAATTAGCTTTAATTCACAGCGCCCTGTAAACAAGTGATTCAACTTTTTCTGTTTGCAGTAGCTCTGGCTCCCTACCTGGCTCAGCATAATTAAAGAGGATCATTGAAGCCTGCACTGCGATAATGATAACTGATTGTTTTGTTGCTTTGCAGGTATGATCCATGTGCAAGCTCTAATGTGACACCTTCATGATCAGTTAGAGGAGCTGCAGAGCTCAGAGTGGCTCGTCCCGCAGCGTCTGAAGGGACCGGGTATGATGGAGAGTGTAATAGCTCCGACCAGCTTCTCCGCCCTGAAGAGGCAAAGAGGAGAGGACTCTAAATCATGTTTCCTTCCTCCTCTCCTGTTCATTTAGCAAGCAGAGGCTAATTTATTCAGCCTCTCTGCGGGTCTTTTGGCTTTTCTCTTCTCATTTTCTTTCTTCTCTGTGAAAGCTTAGAGAGCCCCATCCGTTTAAGGTAACACATGCTGCAATAAATCCAAGTCGGACACCTATGAGGGCATCTTGGAGACAACTGTGGAGTCTCCTGATCTGCCCTTGAAAATGCCTTTACACAGAACTTTGCTGATAAGCTAAAATAAGGTGATGTGGACCAGAAATTATCACGACAATTTAGTTGAATGGCAGGACAAAGTCAAGAGTACTGTACTAAAGAGTTGATGCTGTGATGATGTGACCGCTCTGCCTTCAAAACAGCATCAGTGTCTTCAAGTTACAAGTAGTCTGTTCCAAACATCTTGGAGAAGTAACCACAGATCCTGTGTGGATGTAGGCTACCTTAAATCCTCCTGTCATATCATGATATCCCAGACAAACTCCATGTAAAGATCAGGGCTTTATGGGGGCAAGACTATCACTTTAACAAATTCTTGTTCTTCGTTATGTTGAGATAGTGCTCAATGACAATGGCGACATGGTTTGGGTTGTCATCAGTCTTGGGGAAGTTACTTTTAAAAAGTAGTGTTTGCTCGTTACTTGCTACTTCTTATAAAAAGTATCTTGTTACTTTACTTAGTTACCCTCTATGAAAAGTAATTTTTACATGACTTTTACTTTGCTTGACTTTGGACAAAACCCCACATCTGTTCCTGAATGTGAAGGCCTACAAAAAGTTCTACTACAGAGAACATAACAGTAATGTTTTTTGTGCTCTTCATTTTACAAAATGTCACATACCCTGTGGAATGAGAGCTCCTGCCCAGTGTTTCCACATTTTGCCTCTGAAAAAAGCAACCAGGTCGATAAAACCAAGCCCTCCAGCTATTTCCTTCCCAATGTGATATATTACTTTTTAAAAAGAGAAATTGACATGAGGTGTCAATTTTCGTCTACATTACATTGCAATATCACAGTGCCAAGCATCTGTTTTAAAAAAGAACGTTGCAATAATAAGTGGACCTGCCAAGTTTGGCTCTGGCGCATGTGCCATGTGCGTGAGTGTGTGGAGGCGTGCGTGATAACCAGGAAATGAGGAAGTAGACAAACTGCCACCGGACTCGTGTTTTGTTTTATTATTGGGAGCTGGGAGATAATCAGGGGGATTCACACAGACAGAAGAGCCCCAAGAAGCAACTTCACTTTAAGAAACAAGCCCAAAAATCTGCGACCCGCAGCCGTGACTAACGAGATTTGCGGCCCTTAGAAGCTTATAATGAGCAGACACTGCACATGTCTAACATGGGAAGCTGAGAAAGCAGCTTCAGTGTCAGATCTGTCTGTGGGAAAAGGAACTACATTTCCTTACCACATTTTCAGTAGTAATGTAATACTTTACTTTTTACCCGAAAAGTAGTTACATTACTGTTACACACAACACAGGTCGTCATTGTGTAGCAGCATAAATTTGGATCCAATCAGACATCTCCCTGATGGTATCACATGATTATGTAGACAATCTAGACCTCCTGCTGTAGACTTTCAAAGCATCAATAACTACAATTACAATTATTTGACCTTTCCTTTAGCCCCATTCCTTTCCAGTTCCTGATATTAACTATATTGCATACATCACACATACACTGCCTGGCCAAAAAACATTGCCACCAAAAAACAAGGTCACACACTTTAGTATTTTGTTGGACCGCTTTTAGCTTTGATTATTGAATTTGCTGTGTGATTGTTTCCATAAGCTTCTCCAATGCCACAGATTTGTCCCAGATCACAGCCCTGCCCCCACAGGCTTGTACAGTAGGCACTAGGCATGATGGGTGCATCACTTCATCTGCCTCTCCTCCTACCCTGATGCTCCATTCACTCTGGAACAGGGTCAATCTGGACTCTTCAGACCACATGACCTTCTCCCAGTCCTCCAGGGTCCAATCTTTACTGTTTATTCCTTAGCAAACTGAAGCCTTTTTCTACAGTCTTACTGATTAGTGGTTTCCTTAAGGCAACACAACTGTTCAGTCCCAATTCCTTGAGTCCCCTCGTATTGTGCATGTGGAAATGTTCTTACTTTCATCATTAAACATACCCCTGAGTTCTACTGTTGTTTTTCTTTGATTTGATTTGGCCAAATGTTTAAGTGATTGCCGATCAGGATCATTCAGGATTTTATGGTTCCCCACTACCCTTCCAGTTTAAAATAATGCATTGGAGAGTTACGCTACATCCATAGTAACTAACTTTACAACCATGTTGACATGAGACCCCTCTAGAAAATGGGATGCCACATATCAAGAGGCTAAGCTTTAATAAATTTATATTCAACAAAGACAAATATGATGCTGTAAGACTGACTGATTGATTGTCCCTACATTCAGCTGAGACAAATGTTAATATGTGATGAAAGCAGATTTATGGTCTGGGCATCCATGGGTTTGTAACAGTTATAAATTTTTATTTTTAGCCCCTTTGTCTCTGCCTGGATGGCTGCATCTCTGGATGGATATATGTGCTTATACAAATATGTATATATTAATTTGTACTTATGCATATATGTGTATGTATAAAATGAAGAGTATGGCTTCAGCCTGCTCTGTTGTAAAGTGCCTTGAGATAACACATGTTATGATATTCGTTCTACAAAAGAAGATTCATTGATTTCTTTCTTAAGTATCTCTGAAGTAGGGTTGTATTAGGTACTTAAAAGTCAGTGAAGTGGCTGAAAAAGCTTCCATCAGTGCTGCACCTTCAGGAAGAACATCCTGAGACCACAAGTATGGTATACTGCTGTTAACACACACACAGTAATTCCATGCTATTCTTTATTTTACAGAAAAACAAGCCACAGAACTCTGTTGGGCTTAATGCATGATTAGTTGTACAGCAGTTTGTCCCTATTTTATTATGCAGCAAATGGCTACTTTTTCCTCCATAATCAGCCAGATGTTGAGACATGCTTGTGCCTGGATGGTCTCATACATCATTTAAATGTTGATGATCGTGAACTTGATTTATCTTTGTCTTTAAACTACTCTGCAGATGTATTATCTGTCTTACTCCCTCTGCACTGATCCTGCTGGTCATATGAAGAGTGCAGCTCTCGTCTGCATCACTTTAAATGTGGAAGACAAGGATAACCAACATGCTGAACCAATGGAGGGGAAGCAGAATAGTCATCATACATACATGTACTTTACAGAAAATATATCCCAGACTTTCAGCAAGTTTGAGGGAGGGAAAAGCAGATTCCTCCAAAATTACTGTAGATGAGAAAAAAACATAGAAAATCAAACCTGTTCCAAATAAGTGCAAACACCTTTAAAACTCAATGAACTGCAGAGGTAAAACTATGCATGGATGTGGATATTGTATTTGGTTGTGCACAGTGTCTCTTGATCACACCAAACAGCTGGGTGTAAGCCATTTCAAAGTGAGAAACACATTCAGTGATACATGATTTTAATTTCATCCTCCCTGTGTGCACTAATGAGGAGTCAGTGTTTACACTGTGAGAATGTTTGAGATTCTCACTGTATGCATTGTAATGGTTCGTTTAACAGTTTCTTCTGCAGCGCCGGCTGTGGAGAAACAACTTACACTTTAATGTAGACACTTCAGAAAAGCTGGTGTTAACTGCTCTGCTTTTCTACATAGACAAACAGAGGCTGAAATAAACACATTATATAATGGAGCAGGAGGAGGAATATAGATTAAAGGGAGTACAATGGCTTTTTAGAGACATTTCTGCCTGCTGTTTCTGTTCAAAGAACAGAATTCGCTCAAGTTATAGTGGAATTTTCTTTATAATATTGGCCTAAAAGTTATTTTTGTATTGGCCTGTAGCCGAGGCTGGAGGCATTATGTTTTTTTTAGTTGCCAGTGAGTGCATGTGGGTCAAACCTCTTTCAGAAAGATTTGCAGGTATCATATTCAACTACCACGTAAATAACCAGATAAAAAAGGGCAATCTGATTAGATTTCTGAAGGTCACAGATGGAGGTTATGGAGTTTTGTGGTTGTTTTTCCCTCTTGACTGCATCTCCTTAAAGTCATTCTAAGGATTTTCATCAAACTTTACACATATGTCCATTTTGACTCATGGATAAAGTAAATTTATTTAAATCAAAAAGTGGGCAAATTTTCAAACAATATTATAAGAATTCTTTGAAAGCTTTTCATTAAACTCTAGACAAATATCCACCATAACACACATCTGCTTGTGATGGGATATGTGCTTGAAGGGATTTTGATACTTGGCACTAGAGATGTGAATGTTTCCCAATGTAACATTTCAATTTGTTTTTGACTCTCAAGGTGCCAATTTGATTTAAAGGGACTGTGAGGAGTTTCTAAGTAATTGCAAAAAAGTCTCACTTTTAGATATATACCTGATTGAAATACACACTTTAAGATGAGTTTTATAGCATCAAAATGGGTTATCTATAAATGCTATTCCTTAGCTTCATGGTCTGGTCGGACAGGGCTGGACTGGCCTGGATACTCAACTTTGGGAACAAGACAATTAAAACTAGAGCAAATTTATATAATTCAGACACGTCTTAGAGCACTGGGCTGTTGGTAGCCATATATAGCCGGCTACAAAACTACGATACTAAGTTTTCCAAGAATTGCTTGTTGTCACACATCAAAAACTACCGCTTTGTAACTAGAAAGAGATACATTACCTCGTCGCTTTGCATCCTGTAAGTTGTTGAAAAAGAAGTTGTAAAGCAATGCAGAGTTCTGTGGAAGGTCTGAGTTGCATTCATTAGCATCACAACAAACACACGCTTTGGCTTCGGTAACGTGTTTTGGTGCGTTCCGGTTGTAGTCAGAAGTAGGAATTTCCAAGTTCTGAGTAAGAAACTGCAACTGGAACGTTCCCCGAAGTCGGAATTTCCTACTGGGAACTCGGTGAAACCTCGTCACCCCCGAGTTGACAATCGAAGATGGATGCCCCCAGTGTGAACAGTTATTTAGCTCCTGTAATCATCAATTTATTTGCACTTCTGACTGGGGTGTGTCGCTCTAGATCAGCTGTATACATAGTATTGTTAGACTTATATTTACAAAAATGCTGCCATAGTGATAATCACATTCTTCATGCGATATTTGTGAACAACAACACAGGGCGTGCTAACAACAGCTAACAATAGCCTGGTAGATCGGCATGTTTTTTTCTGACTTCAACTGGAACGCCGATAAGTCGGAGATGATGTCACTCCCAGTTCTGAGGTTACTGGAACGCAGCATTACGACAGTCGCCGCGCGTGCTCATGGGTAGAAGAGTCTTAATGTCACCGGTAATAGATTCTCCTCACAGTCACTTTAAAATCAACTTTTCATTTTCGAATTGATAAACTTGTTAAATGTAACAAATGATGCTTATATCAAGAATTACTACAGTTTGTTTTTTATGGCATTGACCAGAAGGTATAAAAGGGCTTTTAAGACTTCAGAGGAGTAAAATAATTAGTTAGTTAAGCAATAGTTTAATATAACCCAGCTTTCATGTTAAAATGGGTTTCAAAAGTTATGTCTTGAAGAGTTTTCACAAATAAAACAGACAAGAAATAGTCCTGGGTTAAAACTGGAAGTTGGGTCAGCTGTACAGCATGCAATGGTCAGCAGTCAGTCTTTACTGGCCACTGCTTGACTTCTTTTGAGATGAGAGCTAAAATTTCATCCTGAAAATGTTATGTCAAGCTCTGTCTTACTCAGGACTTTGAAGAATCCAAAATTAATCCACACACTTAATTTTGTTGAAGCAAGGACAGCTGGATTGTTCTTGACTGCTACATACAGCAACATAACATGCAGCTAGCTAACGGCTAAAAAGCAGACAACCAGCTACTACCAGCGTGCAGTTAGCTACAAATGTGTACCACAAAAAAACATGTAAGCAAACCACAAGAACAATCAGTTTCAGGGTGTCTTGGAAAGGACTACAAACGTCTTCATGACCGTGGATTTTTAAATGCTATAGACGGGTTCACAATCATAGAGTAAGAATTCCAACTCTGACAGTAACTTATTTTTTCCAACACTGTTCTTCTACATATGTATAGTTAGGTAAATGAGTACACCCCCTAATAAAAGTAATGTATTTACCAATATCTAAATAAACAAAAGAGCATTTTCCAAAGTTTTCACAAAGCTGAGTTTAGCATAACATTTTTAATCATAAGATGAAAATAAGGGTACTATGATAACTAACATTTAGCTTGCTCCCAACCATTTGATTGGGATGTACTCATGTTTTGCATCCTGAACTAAAATTGAGAAAAATACTTTTTTGTGTGCATCTTAAACAATCTTGTTTGCAATTAATGGCCCGCATTTGGGGGAATTTTTTGTGGTATAGTATGCCATAGAAAATGTTAAGTTTGAAAGGAAACGAAAGGTTTTCTGACAAGTCTGAAAGGGTGTACTCATTTTTGCTGAGCACTGAATGTGTTTTTGATTTGTTAATTAAATGAAAAAAAAGTAATGTCAAAATAAAAGCTTAAGTGTTACCGGGTTGAACTCTGTCGTTGAAGCCAAATCCGTCGGGTTACTTTAAGAGCGTGTAACTTCCGATCATGTAGCGTGACGTCATCCGTGGGCCGTGGCTGTCCAATCATATTGCTCGTAGTGCCTGTTACAAGCAGTCCGCTCTATCTCTCGTTCAGAAGGTGAGGGGAGGCACGTGGAGCAGCTGCTACAGGTTGGTCGCTACAAAGAATTAATATTTTCTCTTGTCAATTCTCATCTATATCATCGTAATGCCTCCGTTAAAACATTCAACCCTTTAGACATCAACCAACGCCCGGGGAGGGATAAGTTGGTTGTGTGGTGAGTTGGATATATGCTTGAAGTGGTGAGTTTGTTAGGTTGTTGTTAGCATTAACATTAGCATTTGTCAATGCATGTATATGGACTGGCTACGGTACACCAAGCTTTCAAATGCGAACGCTGGCTTTTTTATCCATAACTATGGGTAACATGGAATTAATGTGCCACGACAGCACAATAATTGAATGTTTGTTTAGACTTATGAAATTAATGGAACTATTTTATGAATGATGACGTTGTTTCAGAAATGAGTGGCTTTAATTTGGATGAGATGGTTAGTTTATTGTTGCTCATGAAGCACTGAATTAATTAATTATTGTGTACACTGGATATAATTTATTGATGAAATAATTTATTGAGATATTGTCCTGTTTACATTGTGCAGGCCAGGGTGCCTGTGAGGATGCTGAATCCAATTGATGGCGAGCTAAGACACTGGTTTGGAGCAGAGGAATCCCAGTTAAAAGCCTCTCCTGGTCTGGTAGGAGGCTCTGGCAGCCTTGTCCCCCCCTCACCTTCTTTTCCACCCACACACATGTGCACTCGCACTTTATAGACATTAAGAACTTGGACTTTGCCTTTGCGGCACACACACAGGACTGTTTCTATACATCTTATCTTCGATGAACTTTGTGCCTTTGCAAGAGTAAAACTCATGTATGAAACTACTGCCATATAAATTACAGCGGGGACTGATTGGATTATAATATTTTGATGCATCAGACATTTTTTGTGCACTTCACAATTTTGTTAATATTTCTGCAGTTTATAAATATTGGGGTTTATTGTATTTATTCTCACAAATCAATATATGGTACCAGCTGTATTTTTGAAGAGCTGTTGTTGTGTTTTCATTGTAACTTTACCTCCTAGAGTCGAACCTGTCTTCTGTACACCTAGTCCCAAATATTAGCGTCATGTTAATATCTCTTAGAGCTATCACATAGCCTGTGTACTTGTTACATAAGGTATTAGATAATCTTGAACAACCTGTCTCTTGGGGAGTGAGGAAAATAATACAATTAGCTATATCCTTGTTTGCTCTGCTTTGGTTTGATTATAGCTTGTGGCCTTTTTCTCTCGTTCTGCTTTCCTGCCTCCTTCCAGTTTGTTATATTTTTTCCCCGCTACCAATTAAGGCAGTAAGCAATCAGGTAGGTCAGTGTCATACTCTTCTCCTTTTATGTATATTTTTAACATTAACCTGCCTTGAGTATATCAGTACCGAAAACAGTTTCAATGGCAGGAAAAGCCAATCTTAGCAGCAGGAATACTCATTTGGAACAGTCATCCATTAAATCATGTTGGGGAGCGAGGTTGTAGAGAGAGATGTAGATTTTTATTTTTTCAAAAAGTAAAAAAGAGAAACCATAAAACTATCAATAACTGCTACTTCTGTATTGAAATTAGGGATGTAACGGTATGAACATTTCATATCATGGTCATTGTGACCAAAATTATCACAGTTATTATTATCGCGGTATTGTTGTAGTGTGCTCAAAATGTTCAAAAAGTACTTTAACACAGTCTTGAAATCATTTAACCCCTTTAATATTATAAGTACGGAATAACAGTTCTTTTGTCTTTTTTTTGTCAATAACTTTGTACTTTTACAAGGATGTCGAGGAACTGATTGATGACAGTCACCCTGTCTAAAACACCAAGCTGCTGTGAAAGACAAAAATGTGCGTGATTAAAACTCTTTGAGTAAATGAGCAGACTGAGAGACAGAGAGGATTTATAGGACACTTACAGGATGTCCTATAAGTAAATTTGATTTTTTTTTAAATAAAAAAATAAAAGTAAGCAATTCTGGCAAGTATTTGTCATTATTATGTTATAAATGCTTTAAACACGTGTGTAATTACAAGGAAAGAAAAAACGGATTTGTACTTTAAACAGTATTCTCTTTATAAACAATTGTAAATGAACATGTTCAAAGTTTTGAGACAACCAAAAATAAATTTAACCTATCTTACATACACTCACACATTTTTGTTTGCCAGCAGTATTAGTGTCCATGTTACAGCTCGTTATATTAAAGCTATGGTCTACGATTTGGAAGCTTTGTACATATTAATAACACCGTTTATAAGGCTGTTATGGTCCTATGGTCCTATCTACACAGTATAAAGACCAAAAAGAATGAAAAAAATCCATTCAGTATATCCGCTGAAAAGCTGCATACTAGCTGACCAATCAAGCCTAAGAACCTGCAACTATTAATTGGTCCGTGAGTTAGTCCATGAGTCCATCCAATCCTCGTCTCCCTCACTACGCAGTACGCAGCATCTTGCCCATGGTCCCGCCTCCCCTCTACCTCCGGTGAGCAGCTAGCAGCGTTAGCTACTGAACTATCATGGAGCCGGAAAAGCCTAGCGCCGAACCCGGGAATCCGCCTCCCTCTCCCAAGACAGTCTGGCTGCAGACCACCCTTCTCCTCTCCCCTCTCCCTCGTCTCCCTCGGCCGTTTCGCCCCTGGTTGATCAGGTAATGGCTTTGTTTACTACAGTGTGAGATGTCTGCTGAATAACTCTGGTTAGTTTGTGCCTGTACGGGCTAATAAGTTGTAGGGGAGCGGGTTAGCCTGTTAGCCGCTAATCGTTTGCACTGTAAGCTGAGCTGGGGAGGACAGGCTGAGAAAGATAAATCCTCCCCCACACTCGGCTCCGCTCTGGCGGCGCCAGACCCGCATTGCTGCCGGTCCAGTTGAAATGGCTACTGCTGTGTGTTATAAGGGAGATGTCTGTCGTGTTTGATACTTTCAGTTGAGCTGAGCTGTTTTTGATTGAGTTTGCTGCTGATGCTCTGTCCGAGGGGGCTATATGAGGCGTCACGAGCTGGGGGCGGGATCTTGGAACACGGAGAGGAGAGGTGAGGGAAGGGGGGGCAGGCTGCGGTTTCAAATCGTAGACCACAGCTTTAAACCATGTCCAGGCCTTTTTTCAATTTCATTTTTGTTTTACTAACGATAGTCCCTGAAACAGTTAGCCCCCTGCATGACTCTCCTCAGGTCTCCCCTTTCCATGGCAGATCACATCTCCTTCTTTAATAATTCCAAATTACAATTTATTAAATCCATAAAACACAAACTATGACGGAAAAAGACGATCTCCTACGAAATACGCTGAAACACCGCAAATCAACTGCTAAAGAACGGCAAAAATACACTCCAGATTGATACTATGCTATTATTTACAACCTTTATGCATTACTCCCACAGAAAATACTGATAAACCACCCTAATTCACTTAGGTATGGCTCTTTGAATCCTCTCTCTCTCCCTGCTCGTTTACTCGAGGAGTTACAGCAGTTTTACTCACACACATTTTTGTCTTTCGTCGCAGCTGCGTGTTTTAGCCAGGGTGACTTTACTTGATCAGTTTCCTCTCAACATCCTTGTAAAATCCAAACTTTGACCAGACTGTAGACTTTTTTTATTTCGAGTAGCAAAACCTGTAAGTCTGAGCGAGGCTACAACTGCCATACAGGACTTCTCAGAAGCCTAACATTGCAAACTGAGCATGCGCGCCTCTGTCTGTGTGAGATAGCTACTTCACAGCAGCATCATCGTGAGTTACTGACACAGTGTGGTGATCAAACACAGTTTAACGGTCATTATAATAGGACACAGGAATGATTACTGTGGGAAATTTCAATGCGGTTTACCATTTTACCGGTAACTGTTATATCCGGAATTGAAATATGGTCCATTGAAATTGTACTTTGGTACTTGGACCAGTGTTCCTCCTCTGAGTCTTTGAGATCTTTTTCTGTGCGATGTCTGGTCTCACAGTCAAACTTCTTCTAATCAGTTGAAACATTTTCTATATTTGCGATCCCCCATGTTTCTAAAATGAAATAAGATCTGAAACATCTTCTCGTGAGTGGCCAGTCTTCATCATACCCAGAGGTGATTGTGAAGTACATCCTTATGAAAGATGAGAAACAAGATCTCTATACACTCTGAAGTCTGTTAATGCCTTGAAGGAGATTTATTTGAATAAGACTCTTCCTCACATTTGAAAGAGTAAAATATCTCCGGGCACGTCTTTTTTTAAAAACTTCTATTCCAGCTTGACTCCCTCGTCGTAATGACACAATGAGAATGTAATGGACTTTTAAGTGGTCTGGACATTCAGACGGAGCTGGACCTCAGCTTTAATTTTACTGTAAGAAATGACACAGAGTCGATGGGTGAGCAGTGGAGGGAGATTTTCACAGTTTAATGACTCTCTATAAATAGAAGAATTACTGAGCAGACACTCGACAAATCACCACTGCAGCCATAAGCTTGCTACACCTAAGCTGTCCCCAAGGGGCCCTGAGTAATGATTATGAAAATCGGCCTAATTGTCTTGAGACTGCCATGTTTTTTTCAAGCCTACAGGACTACAAATAAACTGTTCAAATTGGTCTGTAAAGGCTCTCGGGTGAGAAAAAAATGTAGATTTAATGCTACAAAACATAGCCAAATTAAGTGAACAGGAATATTGTAGACACATTAAAGAACAGAGCAGGGGGCCTCACGTGTTTGAGATGCAATTATGTCACATACTAAAGGGTTATTCAAGAAGAGAAAATTATATTTCAATAATTCTATCACCCCACTTACTTTAATATCTGTCCATGGTCACTGCAGTATCACTGTAGCATAGCGGTGGTCCATTGCTTCATTATATGACAATGTAGGAACTCTGGTGTCCATATTTTAATGTGGAGGACTAAAGCATCAGTGGGTTTGGTTTGATGGACTATGTCGGCTATCAAAGATCACTGGCCGATATAGAGGTGTTATAATTTGTGTGTCAGGCTAGCAGTTCTACCCAGTGAGGGGAAGAAGGCAACATTTGGTAACTGATACTAGTGGTAGTGAAAATGCTGTAATTCAGCGGAGGAAAAAACACATTTTTAGCTAATTTTAGTGGCATTTTTTATGATGTTTACCACAGGAAATGTAGATTTCTAAGCTTATATATGGTTAGAAATGATTAAACAAAACTTGCAAGCATGTTTTGTAAGCTGCTTTTAGTAGCCCTGTAGTGACTAACTGTATCTGTGTGATTTGTCCTGAATCATACCTATACTGCCTATGCCTTTCAGGGTCATGGGGGGCTTGAGCCTATCCCCACTGGCATTTGACAATAGCCAGGGTACAACCAAACCTGATCCCCCCAGAGGTTACAGTGCCACATATACCCCTTTCACACTGCCCAGAAAACCTGTTTTAACTCTTAACAATCTGTTCCTGACGGCAGTTTGAAAGGGTCTAATCAACATTTTAGTTTATTTGTTTATCAGCTCGCCTCTGATCGGCTTCAGTTGGAACTTCACACCCGGGTCGACCTGCTAATTAACATCATGACATCAGTGTAATGTGCTGACAGCATAACATCACACCAGTCCCCTCCATCTTTAACTTGCGTGACTTTGCCATCTCAGAAATTCCATCTACCTTTGCATCATCAGCGCTCAAATATCGTTCAGTCTGCAATGAGTTTGTACATTTTTAAAGAGGGACAAAAGCACAAAGTACATAAAACAGCTCACCATCATGTTCATGCCTTCCTTGCTCCTTTCCATTGTTTACATGGATGTGTTTTGTCACACGGACAACGTTATCAACGTGTCAACATCAGTTTGACACACCAGAGGAAAAAAAACAGCTGCACAGCTCGTCTGCTGCCGATTAGACCCGGGTCTGCTGACAGTGGGAAAGGAGTCACTACCAATTGTTAGCAGGTTAACCTGTGTTGAAAAAACATGTGTTGACCTGCTAATTTTACTGTTAAAGTGGTAAAGGCCTGTCATATATGCTACAGCTTTTCAGGTTTTAAGCTAGACCAACACATTTCTTAAAGCAAACCCATCTGAGAATGATTTTAACACAAATCATTTTTAATGTTGACAGCGCCTAACAATACTGGTTTACCATCTGTTTAATATCATATCTTTAGTTTTATTTTTAATACTGCTATTTTTTTCTTATTTTGTTGACACCTAGCCTGGTCATTTCATTATATTGAATTAAAAATTATAATAATAATACTGATTTAGCAATCAGAAGTCAAAGTTTGTTATTTCATTAATGTATGGTAAAGTGAATATACTTAACTTTTTTTTTAAAATTCTCACTGTTAATTCAGTATGTTATCAGATTTTTCTGTGCTTTTGGCTGCTACAAGCATGAAACACAATGTTTTGTTCACAGTTTCTTGTCATGACAGTTTCATTTTTTGAATAATTGCTAAAATTGTTTTTTTTTTCTCCAAAGTAAAGATCTGAGGACAGTGAAAGGAGTGAGGTTTTTTTTTTAGCATTACCTGACTGTGTATAAACTCAGTGATATGATACCAGTTGCTGATACAACATAGCTGACTTCAAAAGCTCCCAATGTCTCAAGATTATCAACGACCAATGTTGTAAACTAGCCAAGGATCCAAACTGCCAAGGGTGAACATTACTTAAAACTTCAAACTTGTCGTCTGAATACTGTATATGGTTGCTCACTTCACATTAATTGATGACTTGGATTCATGTTGGGTGTTAGATGGATATATGAACAACCAGGCACTGAGAAATGTGGTGGGTAAACACAGCTAATCATAAAAGTGCAAAGTGCTCCTATTTGGTTAGAAAATTATACTTGAAATATCGGACAATCTTCCGGTATGCTGATTTTACAAGCTCACAACGGCGAAGCCTTGATCTGGGGGTGTGGTGTAATTCCCAGTTTCCGCCTACGAGTTCCAGGGTACAGGGGATGCACCACATTATTGGGGTGGCATTGACAATGACCATTTACAAAGTGTTTGTCCTGACTAGTGTTACAGCATGTTACAGTCCTGGACCAGTCAAGACTAAGTCAAGGAAATTGGAGAACAGATTTAGAGAAACGTAACTCCACACAGAAAGGCCCCGACGGACTTGGAGTGTCAAACCAGAAACTGTCTTCCTGTGAGGCCTGAGCACAACCTGCACCATGTAGCTTCAAAGAAATGAATACATCTCCAAATCTTTCAACTGGTTTTTACTGCTTTTACTTTTATTTCTTACTCTACCTGGCTGTGAAGGAAACAAGCCATCAACTCTCACTGTTACGAGGAGGTTGTCAGTAGCCAACCCCCACCCCCACCCCCCTCCCCTCACTGAAACAAACTGTACATCCAGACCCCATCTGGTGCCCGACGGCAGAGTCTTCACACGCTGCTGCATTGTCTCCATTTGGCCAGAGGAACAAACGGCGATCTCCCACAGGAGTGCTCTCTCTGCCTGGATCAAAACCAAACCAAATGAAAATAAAATGGAACAAAACAATACATCCAGCTCTCAAGCTGCATTATTTCTCCAACACACTTCGTCTGCAACCAAGGATTCAACACACTAAAACACTGTATACCATCTCTACTTTAATGTCCCGTTGAGGTTGAAATGTATGGTTACCTTCTAATGCATACTTTATGACCTTAGGGATCTTGAGCAGAGCTAAGGGTGTCAAGGATCATCTGCAAGGACGAGGGTCTCTTTAAATTCTCAGGTCAACATCTTTATTGTCCCCAAGGTGCCTATCATGACTTTACACACTCCTGTCTTGTGAGGTAATTACACTTTAGGAAATTCAGAGCATCCGTAAAATAAGACGTAGCTTTCATTATAGACCATGCTTCACAAAGAAAATGCTAATTTTGTATCATTAAAGCCCCTCTTATGCATCACTGTGGGATACGAAGTGTTTCCTCTTGTTAAAGCTGATAATTTCATATATACAAACTGGAATCAAGGATCTTGTTTTTCCAATTCAAAATGTATTCAAGAAATAATTAGTCAAACAATGCTGGAATTTCAGAAAAATGCTCTCTCAGGATGATATAAGGTCAGTAATTGACTGGCCAAAATTTGATCATTACATTATGTTAAGCCCCAGTCACACATTCCTGTTTCCCATGGCGATAGTGCACGATTGTCATAATCCTGATGAAATGTGCTTTGGTCGTGGTGCATGCGCTGCTTGGACTGGATCAGCGTTGTATAGTCGTGCATGAATGGCGGGGAACGGGAAAGGGTCCCGACAGTTTTGAACTGTTCAAAACTGTCGTGGAGAATCACCGCTCTCAATATAGCGGGATGGAAGCCTAATGCAGACCTAATGCGAACAGTATTAGCGTGGCATGTTTGGAGCTCAGTCGGGCTGATCGTGGCTCAATCCTGAAAGCTTTATGAGGATGACTGTCAAGGATGTATCCGTTTGTGCCCCGACTGTGTCCCGTTCAAGACGGCGCAAGCGATGGGGCTCGAGCGGGGCTGACGTCGTGTCAGCAGGATGTAAATTCATGGAATCCTCATCATATCGCTGTATTAACCTAGCTCGAGCAGGACAAACGCCCCTGAAGCGCTGTAGAAGCGCTACTGACGGGTATTTACGGGTGTGTCCAGGGGTGAGACAGTCATTTCATCCCGTATCATATCGATCACACCAGCCTCATCAATCGTGTACAGTCGTGCACAATCGCTATGAGAAACGGAAATGTGTGACTTAGGCATTATACAAGTCAGAAAATTGGAACAGAATGTCATGAAATAATGACAAAAAGGAAAGATAGTACTCGCTGGGGTTGGCATGGTGTTACCTTTGGACAGCGAGTTTATGTATTCTGTGTCTACTCCTGTCTCCAGCTATCAAGTATGAAGTATGAAAACAGTGTTTAATATATATATTTTAAATACACTCTCTGGTCCTTTTAATGGTACACATTGATATCAAGGCTTCGCTATGGGAGGGTAAAGTGGGAAGCAAAGTCATGTAGAGGCCCATGAGGGGTCAGAAAAGAAGTGGTCCATCCTTAATTTAGATAATGATTTTCTATTATTCTACACCTAATAAGAATGATTTCTTAGAAAAAAAATCATGGTATTTGTTGTGGCCTGTTTTGAAGTGTAAACCGAGCACCATAATGTTTGATCTGTTCAGCCATAGGAAGACCTTAAACCAGGGCTGGATCTAAGAGTGGGCCCTAGCATACTGACAGGTGGCCTGCCCTATCAGAGTCATGGAAGTAGTAGTAATATATGAATAAATAAAAAAAAAAACATGAGGTTTAATTGACTTTTTTCTTAATAAAATGTGGGAGGAAGCTGGAATGCCCAGAGGGAAGCAACCGTCCTGCTGTTAGGAAGGACGGTTGCCACCCTTAATAATAATCCAGATTGAAAAACAAAAAGAAGCTTCTTAAAGTGATTTATACTGTAGAACATCCTCTCTTAAGTAAAGAGATGTGTTCATTATTTGCGTATTAAAAGGAAAGTCTTTCAGCATTTAAAGGAAGCTGGTTTCACTATTAAAAAGGAAAGAATTAAAGTACTGAGGCTAATCCTGACATTCTCTTGCCCACCCTGTTAATATCATTATGTATCGACCACTGCCAGCTACAACTTTTTCTCTATTTCTCTTTTTCTCTCCAAAGTTGCCCAGAGCGTGAATGTTCTTATCACAACAGAACAGAACAGATATTGTATGGAAAAAGTTCTGAGGTGGATGTTTATGAAAACAGATGTGTACATTCAAAACAGTATGTGTATGTATATAAACTTTATGTATAATATGTAGGTATTCAAGTATATATAATTTGTTTTATTTGAGACACTTATTTGTTATTTGTGATTTTTAGTTTTTCCTCTTAAGGCCCTTTTCCATTAGCCCCAACTCTACTCTACTCGACTCTACCCGGTTCTACTCTACTCACCTTGTGCTGCTTTTCCATTAGCCACAGTTGCCTGCCCAACAGGGTGCAGTGTCGCTGTAAACAGCTGAGCAGCACTGCGGTGATGTCATTCTGAGCGCAACACAACAATCTGTGGCTTTTTGTCACAAACCGAGTAAAAAAGGAAAGCAGGAGAAGGCTGCAGGTGGTAAGAAGAAATACCCCTTGAGAAGCACAGGAGAGTTTTGGAAGCTATACAACAGAATGAAGCCGAGGACGAGAGCAATCGAGCTGCAAAGAAAAGACGTATGAGGGTAAGCTAATGGTAGCTACCGCTAGCATGCTAGGTCGTCACGCTCATGACTCATCGATGACGACATTGTCTGACCAATCAGTAGCCGGCAGTCGGTGACGTCATCTTTTAATCATACTGCAAATCGAGTAGGGCCAAGGCGTGCTAGTGTAAAAGGGCCATTAGAGTTTTAGATGAAGATTGGGGTTGTGCTTGCTCACATTTACTTTTCTATAAAGACTGACTGTAGTTTGTTAAATGTTGCTGTTACTCATGTTTTTATACTGTCTTTATGAATAATGACAGCTGGTGATGAATTATGATTTTAATTCATTGTTGGACCTGATTTGTAAGGAAGGGGCAGGACCAGGTAAGGTCTTTGCCTCGTGTGCTCACGTGTTTAATTATTTGATGAACATGTGCAGTTGTTTGGTCTTTATATGTATGATTATGTTTTTGACTTTGCTGTTTTTTTTCCCCTTAAGTTTGAGATGTGTTATGAGCCGCTTGTATAGGTCACAACATTAAAGGATTTCCACACAGTAAACTTGCTGTTTCAAACCCATTTTATTCAAAAGAAAAGCACAGACCAAAGGTGAAAGCAGTCTCCAGCAATCCAGACGGGCAAAGACAGTGAGCAGGTTGAACCATCACGGTTTTATGCGTTTCAGACAGATGCTCACCAATCAGTGACCAGTACTAGGGAGGGGCCTCAGGTAGGCCCCACCCGACCCTACCAACACCAGGTAGGCCTCTACTCTGGAACAAAAGAATAGCAGCAGTAACATTTTACAAGACATTGCCACCAGATCAGACCAAATCTGATGGCAATGTCAAACAAAAGAACAAAATCAGTCAAAACACAACTAACATGGCAAACAGTCAGTGCCGTCACAGGACCCGCATCGTTGAGTTACGAGTGAAACTTTGACTTTTTTCAACATATTAGAGATTTACTCCAGATGGCATCACGACTGGTGTTCTGGGTGACAGTTTGGCTTGTTTCAAAATGGCAGATTTTCTGTCCAGATGGTGACAGGGTCAGCATTGAGTTTTGGGCTAGTTTTGACAGTTTTTATAAATGTATGATTTTCAATCCAGACAGCATCAGGCCTGGCATCATCAAGTTTTCAGGGAAGTTTTCACTTTTTTCATAGTGGGCAGTTTTCAGTCCTGACAGCCCAAGGACAGGCATCATCAGGATTCAAGTGAAATTTTGCTTTTTCTCAAAGGTGGTCGAGTAGCCCCCCACAGGTGTTTACAGCCTCAAGGTGCCTACACACCAAAACATTTGCGTCTCTGCAGCTCTGTGCAAATGTCAATGTCAATGAACAGCTGCGATGGGGGCGGGATAACTCTCCGCGACTGCGACTGCTGGCAAAGGTGTGGCTGTGCGGCAACAGCCAATCAGCAATGTGTGCATTGTGTGACAGTTTTTCTTCCGGACTACAGAATAAAAATCTATGTCCGTGTGGGAAACATTTGTCAGTGAGGACAATAGTTCCGCAGAGATGGACCACAGAGAACTCACAGATGATGCTGCTGCAGGACACCAGCTGCAGTGTTTTGTGTTTGATAGTGAGTGAAAAGATACAGTTGGGAATAATGTCAGCTTATACATCCTATTATATGATGTATGATATGATCACGGTGAAACTCGAGCGGACGTGACGTCACCGAGCCACTGCAATGGTCACTGGTGACCAAAATGAGATATTAATGGACATGTGATGCGACTTTAGTGGGCAACACGATTTTGATCGCGGAGTTGCATTTGGTATGAACGCAGGTTCAGAGAATTTTGGCTTGTTTAAAAACCGCAAACTTTCACTCAAGACTTAACTTTTTTCAAACACAAATTTCATTCCAGAATTTGTCAGAACTGGCTCCATCAAGTTTTCAGTGAAATGCCTGACAACTCCTCTCTGAGTGACTCAGCCTGCAGCCTGATTTTTGCTCCTGCTGCTCCCCCCTACCTTTGTGGGAGCGTGTCTTCTGTGGCTCCCTGCTGATCACACCTGTTTCTCATATTCCTCATCAACCACCTATATCAACCCCTCCTGGACTTCAGTGCCAGATATTTCCAGTGTTCACATGTGGTATTGTGGCCAGCATGAGGTCTCCAGATTGTACTCTTGTGTTTTTTGGATTGTGTCTTTTGATTGTGTGCCTGTTGACCCATACTTATCTGCTTTTGTGCTCCTCTCGCCCAGTGTCTCCATGGGCCTTCACTACTGTGGCACTCATCACTTCCTCTCTGACTCAGTCACTGCACTCCTCAATCCTCCTCCCCCCAGCTCTCACTCCTCCCTTGATTCCTGCTCACTCATTAAGCCCCGCTCCTCACTCCCCTTCCTCCTTTCCCTCAATAAACTGGATTGTTGCACCTTAATTATTTTGGTTTGCTTTTGGGTCCAAATGAAAACCTCTGGTAATCATTTTATATCAAATGTTAACTTTAAAGAAATCAACAAATTACTCCAGACAGCATCAGGACAGGTATCATAGTGTTTTGAATGAAATTTTGACTTGAAAAAAGAAATCAGCTATTTTCCATCCAAACGGGGTCAGGGCTGACATCAGGAAGTTTGGCTGAATTTTGACTTTTTCAAAGTTGGCATCATACTGCTCTAGGTGAGGTTTTGACTTGTTTAAAAATGACAGATTTTTCCTCCAGATGGCATCAGGATCGACATCATCAAGTTTTGCATGATATTCTATTCATTCTAGGCACCATCAGGAAAGGTGTCTTTGCTTTTTCAGTAAAAGCTAACACTTCAGAAATCAATGTCTTTCACTCCAGAGCCTCCACAGCGTCAAGACCAACATCATCAAGTTTTGAATAAAATTTTGATTTTTTTTTTTTTTTAAATTAGGTTTTCCACTGGACTGATCATCAGGACCAGCATCAACACATTTCAGGTGAAATTTTGACTTCTTCCAAATCAACAATTTTCACTGAAGATGGTTACAACGCTTAACCTGACAAGCCAGATGGACAGCTCCATATATCTTCCACAGAAATATTTCACTAGTCCATCTGGGTAGGAGCCCTTTAAATTTGTTTTCAGGGGCAGAACGTAAAAAAAAAAAAAACACAAGCTTGTGATTGGACAATCGTTTGGCTCGTCACATTCATCACAGACCAATCCACATCAAGCAGGGTTGCCTCCTATAATGTAGCATACATAGCGGCTAATGTAGCGGCTAATGGCTAACAACAGTTAACAGTTCATGGATGTTAGCCATAGCGGCTAACTTAGCCGCTTACAGCTAACAACAGTTAATTGTTAGCTTAACTGTTAGTCGTTAGCCACTAACTTAGCTGCTAACAGCTAACGGCCTTTTACTATCGTCTTACACTAAATTGTACCACACAGATGATTCATTTAACATTTATATGTAACATGAACCTCGTCAAAGACAACCTCTACAAGCAAACTTCTGAGGAGGGTAGATTTCGCCAAGTTTCACTACGTAGCCATGAGGACAATAGGCTAATCGGCATGTGCGTTCTAAACTTCCGGTTCTCAACTTCCGGTTGTCGTCACGTCTGCATTCTGCAGCTCCCGCCTCTCTTCCCTGATTGGGCCGTTAAGAATTCAGCCGAGTGAATTTGCTGGACAACGGAGGCTGGCAAGTCGGACCTGCAGGAAGTCAGAATCAGGCAGGTCTGTCTGCTCTGCAAGGCTAAACAGCGCTGGCATCATAGCATTTTTGGTGAAATTTTAAATTATTCAACAGTGGCAGATTGTCAGTTCAGATGTCCCCATGGCCTGCTTCATCTCCTTTAGGGCCAAATTTAGACTAAGTTAAAAAAAACGTGTGACTTTGAGTCCAGACAGTGGCGGGGCAAGCATCGTAAGTTTTTGGGCTAAAGTTTGATGTTCTTCAAACATGACTGATTTTGATCCCAGATTATAAAAGGTCAGGTATTATCATGCTTTGGGACAAGTTTTGTCTTCTTTCAAAGAGTTTACATGAGCAGAGTTGGCATTTAGGGAGAGAGTGTGGCATCACTCGGAGTACAGGAGCCACAGGTCATCTGTATTTTCTACAGAAAAGGATTTGAATCCTTTGTTACAAAACCTAGCAGTGGTTGTTCATGTAAATCCCAGAAGATCAGCATATTTAAAAATAATATTCAGACAAGCCCTTCTACTGTCAACAATTTAACATTTAAAATTTAAAAAATTTCACACAAGTTAACACTAAAGGCTTATTGTAGAGACAGACACCAACACAGGTAAAAATGTTTATGTTCATTCAAGTCAGAACGCTTTTGAGAGTGACTTCTCATTTTTTGGATCATTAAAAACGAGGATCTTAAAACATTCGGGCATGTTTGATGTAAAAATGAAGCCCCCGGACATGGATGAACATTAATCAGGCTTATTTTTTTTTTTCCCAAGTGTTGCAGTGTGACCATTTTATCCTGTTTTAGAGCTGCCAGTTTTTTTTATCTTACAGTCAATGAGACCCATAATTTCAAAGGTTCCAGATTCAGAATAATGAACCTTGTACCTATGTACTTTTATTATAGAAGCTGCTGGGATCCAGGTTTAAAAGCAAAGTCTGACTTTGGTCGTTTCATGTTCCAACAAGCTTGGAAGTATTGTAAAGTTGGAAGTTTATTCTCAGTGGGTTCACCAGCACAACAAAGCTCTTTCAGATTAAACAATCATTTGATCCTTTGTCAAAACACCATATGGACAGTAAAGGACTATTTATTTTTAGCTAGGTTTGGTCTGGACCTGGTGTGAAGTTGGTCCCTTGGTTCCAATTATGGCAAAGATACATCACACTGAAATGCTTCAGACAAAGGTGGTGGTCCTCCAACTTTGAGCACAAAGTTTATGCTTGTCCCTTTCCTCTTTCAACATTCAAGCCAACACCATAGAGTTGTGACGTTCACAAACGAACCGAATCTTTTGAACGGCTCATTAACATGAACAATGGGAGCCGAGTCACGATTGGTTAGGAGTCGTTCTTTTTCTCTCTCTCCTTGAGTTCACACCTATGGTCCACACACAAGCTCACACAAACTCCCCATGCTCCTTCACTGAGTGAGACGGAGAGAGAGAGAGCATGGGGAGGAGCGCAGCGCTTATTTCATATGCAAATGTCGCAGGAGTTGTGCACGCTCCCTTCAGGTTAGTGCCTCAGTAAAAAAAAAAAAACAAGCAGGTGCGTCGGAATTGGCAGACGGAGAGAGCACGGGGAGGAGGGCTAGTAAGATGTGCACATAAGTTGTGCACACTCCCTTCACGTGAGTGCCTCAGTGTCGACAGTGCAGTCAACAGCAGCCTGAACGAGGGGGAGGAGTCCGTCGTCGTTATTATTTTGGGAAGGTAATTTATTTTGTTTACACTTTATTTTGTTATTGGGGTTATGGTTCAGAGTAAAAGGACTGGTCTTCTGTTTTTGTGGGTCAGGTATAGGCTACTATTCACCCAATCACTCCAGTTCAGGAGTCCTTCTCAGGGTTAAGCTCTATTTTCATTTATTTATTTATTTGTTTGTTTTAAAAAAGCAACTATATCAATTAATCAAAAATTATTTATAAAGCACTTTTCATACAAAAAAAATGTAGCACAAAGCGCTTTACAAACTGACAAATGAATTAAATGCACCTCAGGACAGTTCACTAGTCCATTGTAAAGTTTTATTAGTAATACTAGTGGGATGCACAGTTTTTCTCTAATTTATTGTAATTTTATTTATTTTAAAAATATTTTGTGTGGAAATATTTTCACTAAAAGCTTTTGCGTGGAACTTCATTGTAGCCTGCTTTGTTTTTTATTATGTATTTATAAGTATTTAGGTGTTGCATGAATAACATAAGTAGTTTTACACACATACACACACTTTATACAAAGGGTAAATAGTGATCTCACTGTCAACTCAGAGGGATATGTCAAGGGAATATATACAATGAATCCATATCAAACTTTAAAATCTTGTCCGCACATGTCAAATGAAGCTAGAATCAATATTTCAGAAGAATTCAAACTCAAATATTGGTGGGAAATCCGAGTTTGAAATTATTCTGATCCAAATCTCAGCCCATCATTCCTCCCTGTGATTATTTCCAGGATAAAATAAACTAAACCCAGGCTGGCCTCTTAAAAGTGAATAAATATAAAAATGAGCCAAATGAGCCAGTCTTTTGAACGGCTCTTTGAAACGAACGGATCTCAAAGATCCGGCTCCCTCCAAAGAACCATAAATCCCATCTCTACAACACCATAAAGATGTGTTTTTCCAACTTGGTGTGCAAAAACTCAGAGGCCTGCAGAGGACTGATCAATACTGGGATGAACTGGCCAAGTAAGGGGAAAACTTTTGCACGAAACATCAGAGCTGGACCTCATTCATCATAAGAGGACAGAGTTTGTATTTGAAATAGGGCTGTCTTTACAGAAGATTACTGTGGCCAGAAAATATCACTGTGTTAATATTAGCACTATATTTATAGAAAACTTGGATGAGTCAGACTAATCTTCAGCAGTAGTTGTGTCCTTGCCTTGATCCATGGACTTTTTGCAACCATAACCATAAAAGAGGGACCGGAAACTATAATAACAAAGCAATAAAGACAAATGGATTCTTAGTGGTAGTGCTTCAAGTAAATTCTTACTTACTGATTAGATTAATCTTGTCTTCTTAGAATATAAATGTTGTAAATGTATAAATGTACAAAAGGTGTGGTTACCTTGACATGTTTCGACGTTGCTCTGCTGTCTTCTTCAGAAACTGTCAGCAAACCCCACACAAAACTAAGGCAGTTACTTGTACAACCCAAGGACAGAATACACCCGGACAATAAATGCAATGTTATCTACAACATACCATGCAAAACGTGCAATAAAACATACATTGGGGAGATGGGGAGAACCTTCAGCACCTGAAGAAAAGAACATCATCAGGAGTGCGAAAAAAAAACAGCAACACGTCTCACCTGGGCAGAAAAGGAAAAGGCAAACCAGGAAAACTTAAAATCAGCAATATCAGACCATTGCATTACACTACATAATGGACTGGGAAAATCAACAATAATCGGATCAGAAAACGATGCGTACAAGAAGTGGATAAAGGAGTCAATAGAGATCAGAAAACGGGGCACGGACACCATCAACAGGGATGAAGGAGCTTTCCTGCTCTCACACACCTGGGATTCACTTCTTCAGAGACCACCAGGCAACAGGAGGGACAGATCACGTGATCAACCTGTCCCGCCGGCTGCTTCTGGAGAAAACAGCTGATAAAGACACGTCACAGCTGTCAGGATGACAGTTTCTGAAGAAGACAGCAGAGCAACATCGAAACATGTCAAGGTAACCACACCTTTTGTCTTAATAGAAGAACAGTAAAACATTTGAATTCTTACTTAGTTTTGTACTATTCAGAGAATAAAACAACATGCTAAAACATATTATTACAGCTTTAACACAGACTGAAGTAAGCGTCATTGGTCATCACACATAAGCTGATTATTTTGATGAGCGAACTAATAGATTTGGTTGAAAGAAAATCCTATCATCAAACTCACAAGATTGAACATCTTTGACTGTCAGTCATTCTTAACCCTGATTAAATCATATTAACATTCAGCTTACAGCATGTCATTCTGCACTCTGATTAATTTCATATTTCATGGTGGTCAAATGATAAATACCAGCTCATAGTAATAAGGAAATACCTTTATACCACTCTTTTGTTGCTTCAGGTGACCTTAACAAGACCTCTAGTTCCAAACTTTGTTGTGGCTTTGGGTGTAGTGTCATATTTGTCTAATATTACTGCTGTTATTTTACTTGTCCATGACCCTCTATTCACAAACACCAACTATGACAGAGGAATGACTTGAACTGATTTGAAGGTTGTTGTTCCAAATTCAAATTCACGGAGCTGTAAGGTCACCCTGTGAGTGTGATTTCTGAAGTATGCTTAAGGAAATTGTGTGGCTCGTTAACATAGTGTTATATTCTCATAGAAAAGTGAGGTCCCTTGCATAAAACTGATGGATTCTTGACCTCTCCTTACTCATGTCTTTTTTAAAAACATTTCTAATTTGATTAAATGTAATCACTTATTGTGCAAACTAAACACACTAAATTAATGGCATAATACAAAAGTTAATTTGGTAATTTTCTGCAATTTCTGCACAAATTTCTGATGAACTGATGAACTGATAGAAATTAGGAGCTCAATGTCACAGAGCTTCTTGGTTATCCGTTGCTTTATGTCAGGGATCATCAACTACATTTATACAAGGGCCGGGTTTTTCCTTGGCATATGCTCTGGGGGCCGGATTTAAGAAAACACTAATAATAAATAGAAACAATTATAATTAAGTGGTTTGGTCCACCAGTCCAAAAGCAGTCACATGGGCTTTCATTTATAGTTGAGGGTATCAAATGACAAAAAGCTGTCCTTAATTTACTCTGCACATTTCCTCAGGTTTAGTAATACGAAAGACCAAAAGGCTGGGTTGAAGTTGTTTCAAGTTTGTAAAAAGTCAGAATTCTGGAAGGATTCTGAGATTAGTTTTAGTATTGTGGGGGGAAAACTCAGACTTCTATGATTAAATTTAGAATTATGCAGAAAAAAAATCAGAACTCTGAAAATTAAGAAGAAATTATGAGGAGAGAAGCAAGAATTATGAGAATTAATCTATACTTAATATTGCATATATTGTGAATTTTTCACAGTTAAAGAAAAAGTTAGATCTCCTCAAAAACCTCCTTTGCAGTGGCCCAAATCCTCTTCTGTAAAATAAAGTCAGGGGGCCGGATAGAAAGCTCTGCGGGGCCCCAGGCCACCATTTCGTTCGTGATCACTGCTTTATGTTACTCACAAGCTTTACAGCCAGTGGTCAAAAGTTAAGGTAAAGTATCTTTCTAGTCATCTTATGCCTGTGATGGAACAATTTCTCTAAAATTCTTAACTTTACAAACTTGTATACGGTGCTTGGTTACAAGGATTTAGAAGATTGATTCTAAGGTTATAGGGTGCAGGTCAAAGCCATGGAGTCTAAAAGTTATTTTACTGTACAGCTCAATATTTCATGGCCATCTTTGAGGGGCTAATCAAACATGGCACCAGTGTCCATCCTAGCCTCTAATCCGACGATAGGCTCAAGGTGCATTCACACCGAACGTGACTTGATTACCGAGATCGCCTCGCCCACCCAAGTCCTGTCGCCAGTCCATAGCCTATTTGCGTGTCTCAGTGACACAACACCCGCTTCAGCTTCACGCCGCTATCATATCATTTATGATAACAGGATGCATTAATTGACATTATTCCGACTGTTGCCCTTTTCACTCACCTACCAACCACAAAACACTGCAGCTGATGAACCTGCAGCAGATTGTCTGTGAGTTCTTTGCAGTCTCATCTTTGTGGAACTAATATCCTCACTAAATATTGTTCCCCACACAGACATGGATTGTCACTCTGTGATCAAGAATAAAAAAAAAAGTCTATTAGGGGTGCTATATGGCACCCACACAAGTCTGATTGGCTGTTGCAGCACAGCCATATGCAACAGCCCCTAAAAGGTTAACATTTTTCATCCTTGCCAACCAAGCTCCATGACCTGGTCCAAAGCAGCCCAAGAGTTCCGATCTGCAGCAACAGGGGCGCCACCACATGACCCCCAAGGTGCAACCAAGTCACCAACATTGTGTCCGTTGGGTTGTGTGATGTCTGGATGTGACCAATCCTGGATGCACATTGACTTTGTATGGAGAGTGGTTGCCTCGGTTGCCCAAGTCACATTTGGTGTGAACGCAACTTCACCCCACAAAAAACAAAAACAGTAACCCACCCAATCAAAGAGTCATGAAACCTTTGTTGCAGAAAAAAATTAATCATTAATGCATACCCATTCTGTTTTGAGTCTGCTGCATTTTCACGACTATGTAGCTGATGAACATTATAGTGTACCTCTGAGCCAATATACTGCTGGTGGTGGCTGATGAATAAAATCATACCTGCATATGATCAAAAAAATGATAGTCTACAAAAACAAACAATCGTTGTTGGCTTATTAGTTCGAGTATGATATTATGAGGAAATGCCAACTTAAATAACGTAATATAGATATTTTTAAAATTAGCCCCTTTCAATGTCTCAGAGTAAATCAGTTAAAATAAAAATCCTGTGCTTTTGGCAATGGCCCACCCATAATTCAATGTCTGTCCTGATTAAATATTCAAAAAATGAGTCAGAGGTCAACGACCCTCATTAACACCCTTGCTTTTAAATGTCCACTTGAAGAGCTGATATTACGAATTGATTCAAGCTATTCCCTTTCAACTTTGCACCAATGTCTGACACGACATGTCCAATTACAAATCAACTGGATTTGGCAGGTCACAGGTCAAAGATAAAGACATCCCTGTCTGGTCATCCTGTCTGTTAATGCAGTATCTCAAGACAGCTTTGACGTTTTTCATGTAAAAATCATTCTTTTCCATATTCTGAAGGATGACCGGATCAGATTTAGAGGTCAAAAACCAGGGATTGTGTTCACTTCTTATTTGCAAATACAATATCTCAAACACACTCTCTTTGATTTTCTTTAAATTCTTGAGAAATGTCCACTTAGGTACAGTATAAAAAACCATGGCCGAATATAGGATCTTGAAATACTGAGGTCATTTTATCATGCAAGGGGTCGGGAGTCTGGCCAGTGCTGTCACGTCCATCATGTTCCTACTCTCTGATATTACATTAATTGGCCTTTAGAGTTGAAGAAGAATCAATTTAGCACCTCTTTTTTGAATGCTGGTTTCCCCAAAAGTTTTGGAAAGAATTCGATAAGTATATTACCCTACAGACCAACCTTTCGGTTAAATTGGAAGCAAAGGATGTGTTGTTGTATTTTGATGATAAAAGCCAAAAATTCAACATCTCATTATTCTGATGATTCTTATAGCAAAATATCACATCCACAATGCTAAGTTCTGTAAATGTAGACCTTCCTTTCCAGTTTTCCAACTTGATTTTAAGAACTATGTTGAATGGAGGGGGCGGCACGGTGGCGCAGCTGGTAGAGCGCGTGCCCCACAGCAAGAAGATTCCTGGTTTGATTCCTGGGTCGGGAGGGCCTTTCTGTGTGAAGTTTGCATGTTCTTCCCGTGCATGCATGAGTTCTCTCTGGGCACTCCACCAAAAACATGCTCATTAGGTTAACTGGTAACTCTAAATTGCCCTTAGGTACGAGTGTGAGCGTGAATGGTTGTTTGTCTCTCTATGTGGCCCTGCGATCGACTGGCGACCGGTTCAGAGTGTACCCAGCCTCTCGCCCGATGATAGCTGGGATAGGCTCCAGCCCCCCGCAACCCCAAAAGGGATAGCCGGGTATAGAAAATGAATGAATGAATGTTGAATGTAAAAAAATGATTGACATTATGAAATGTCTAAATACTATGAGTATAATTCAATAACTATTTAGAGTATTGTGATCCCACTGCCTTTTTTTATGTTGAACACTTAATGTTTATATTCTGTACTTATGTACCTATCTATGTTTTTCTCTACTTCTTGACTCTTGTTTATTTATTTAGTGTAGTGAAGATGCCAAACTGTGTTCTGTATTGCTGTATGTCAATTGTTGTTGATGGTAGTTGATAATACTTTCAATAAGGTTTTGAGGATAAATAAATAAATAATATTAATTGCCCTAAATTTTAATACACTCCATTAATTACCAAAAAACTAATGGCCTAAAGAAAATAATGTTTCTAAGATTATTCTATCATAGATATTACATAACTTTTCATTGCAAGTACTTAAGGGACCCCTGGAGAGCAGTGGAGATCATCCAGAGAGGAAACCTGTTTAATGTAGAATCATTTAAAAAACAAATTTCTCTGCTTCTGAGTCGTATTTTTTTTTTCTTTCCAAAAACATTATTTCAAAGCTCTGTATACCAATAGTATCCATGCTGTACTTGCACTTCACATTCTGGGAGTCATTGCACCCTGCAACCCAGGTGCATTTATGGAGAAGTGAGGAGCCAAACCGTCACCCTTCTTGGTCCTCCAACGTAATTTTTACAATGTAGTGTTTTGGGTGTTTTTAGGACTGAAAAAATATGGAAGTCATGACATCTGTGACATCAATGGTAGCTATGGCCATGATATACACAGTCAGGACATACTGCTAAAGTATAAAAAGAGCATCAGAATGGGAAAGAAAGATTGAGTCTATTGATTTCATTGTGGCATAGTTGTTGGTACCAGATGGGCTGGTCTCAGTACTTCAGAAACTGTTTATGTAATGGGATTTTTATTCAGATCACGCATAAAGCCCCATCCACAGGAAGACAAAACGCTTAACAGTTTCAAAAATGATCGTCAGAAAGACGAAGGCATCTCAGAAAATGTGTGCGTCTACATGAATGCACTCGATACGCATGAAAACACTGTAAAACACATGCCAGATCTCTAGTGGCGCTGTAGCGATATGATGGAAACAAGCGGGAAAAGACAAATAAATACTGGGCTTGCGCACTTGCGGCAAAAGTTGTAAAGAGAGATTGTGATAAAGTGATCATTCTTGATAATTGTTTGTTCAACTTGGTGGTGATTAAGAAGGAGATTTTGCCGCAACAGGGTCAATAGCTTCATCAGCACATATGCTACACTGTATACTGCCATTGTTGTCGTTGCTGGGTGTGGCGCATGCGTGTCTATGAAGATGTGAAACTATGACGTGAGTGTATCTGAAAAGTTCCGGAGAGCCAGTAATCACAGAGCGGCGTATACGACATTTCAAAATCTTTCCATTCTGAAACCTGGTTTCAAAAATGATCGTTTACAGACCCCCAAAATGCCATCTTCGTATGGATGATACGCAGATTGGGCAAAAAACTTATACGTTGAGACCTTGGTTTGTCTTTGTGTGTCTCTAGTGTCTTCAGTGTTTCCTAGTGTTTGTAGTTGTCGGGGTTTTTGCTGAACCTTTTAGTGACTTTGACTTGTACTTTGTTTACCATAGTTTTATGTGTTCCTTTGTTCGAGATTTTTGTTTGAAACTTTGTTACTTTGTCAAAAGGTTTTTGTGTTGTACTTTGACTTTTCTGTGATGGATTTTTTAAAATCCTTTTTCTGTAAGTAATAAAGCCTTTTGTTTTTTTTCTGCATTTGGTTCTCTTTAGCTTTTGTTTTTCTTAGTTTACTCTCGTTTCACGTCTTGGCATATTGGAAAAGTGGAAAAGTTTCACCTTGTCTGATGAATGCCAAATTTTTGTGGTGGCATTCAGATGATGGGATCTTAATTTGGTGTATGCTAAATGGAGCCATTGATCCATCTTGTCTTGTACCAACAGTTCAGTCAGCTGGTAGTGTAACTGCTTTAGAGATACTGTATTTTCTTGGCACGTGCAGGTGGTAAGTCTACTACAATGATTTCACAACACGTCAATATGAAACCAAATCTCAGGAATGTCCCCAGAATCTTGTTGAATTTATTCCACAATGAATTAAAGCAACACCCAATGAAGTAGCCAGTTAGTTGATATCATTGTAATGTGAGATAACAAACACCGGAGTGTCTTAGCATGTGGCACTGAGGTAAAATGGCACACATGCCTGACTCCTGCCAACATGTCTGTCGTGTAAAGACTCGTCTGTGTTTGCGTGTTTGTTTTTCTCTCTCTTTAAGCTGGTTGTGAACTCTGAGACAGGATTTCTGACAGTTCCCAGCTACTTGACTTCCCATCGAGCCACAAGGTCAGACAGCTCCTTGGGTGCTTATCACCCGATGGTGACGGGGCCCCTGAGTCAAGGCGAGGTCGTATCACCGGGGGGGAGCAGTTAGGGGCCCCTGGTCCCCTGCTCTGACACTGAGTTATTGAGCAAGATTGTCTGTGGCTACCTGCTTCACAATCACCACTCCAGCAGCCGGGGCCCACAGGCACACTTCACAGGCTGTGGGTAGAAACTAAAAAATATTTCACCCCCTTCAAAGGCTCATGCATTGTGCTGCTTTGAAGTGTTTATTTGGAGGGCTAGCTTCGCCGCAGGCTGGAGGGGTTTGACAAATTGAAAGGGGAAAAAGAGAGACACACCATGTTGACAACTTTCTCACCCCTCTTTGGGCCGCTGGGATGAATTTGCTGAGTGTTTTAAAACCTTTGAAATTAATATAGTTCTAAATAAATTCAGTTTGGTAGAGGTGGCAAATGGCTTAAGGGATTAGGATGTTTTAATTTGTAAAACAAATGGCTGGAACCAGATACAGAAGCTGCATGAATTGCCTTCTCAAACCACAGCTGCTTTAATTTGCAAATTAAAATGACTGTACGCAGGGTTATATCAGGTTCAGTGTGAGCAGGACTGAAGAGAAAAGTCTTTATTCATGAGTTATAGGGTTATGTCCTGAACATGTGAGCCTGAATATTAAACTTTTAATCAAATCAACCCCCAGTTTGAGAACGAGAGCATTTGAAACATCTTAATGACTGCCAATACATTTAAAATCTGAAAAAATCAAGTGGTTTTAGACAATTGCTTGGTATCCGCAGAACACAGCTTCTTTCATTTGCACATTTCTTTGTTAAAATATGCTTGTTTGATTATTCTGTGATTTCTAAGGATGCTAGAGAGAAAATCATAGTGTTAGGATCTGTATGCTAATGAGCTTATCAACAAGGAGAAGCACAAATATCAGAGTGGCTGAAAGTTAACAAAGAGGGTCACATGGACCAGGATTGAGAAAATTATATTTTTCAATTGTGCCTGACTTGGCTGACTTAGAGGTTGGGTAATGGTCTTATGGTGCCTTTCCATTTGTTGTACAAAACAGATGAATGGGTGAAAAGATTGCTAGATGGATGGATGGTTTGGCAGATGGATAAATGAATGAACAAATAATTGAAATACAAAATTACAGATGAAACAACAGATTGATGAACGATGCAATGTAAGGTAGGGAAAATAGATTTACATTCAATTTACCAGATTAGTGTGGGGATGGGTGAACTAATGGATGCAAAAGTCATTGGATGGGCAAACTGATAAAATGAAAGGGGAATTGACCAATTGATGGATGACGAAATGGATGGCGAAAAAAATGAACTATCATGATGTATCAACAGATGAATAGATGAACAGATAAAATTAAGATTGGATATCTTCCTTTATGGAGCAGTGGGTAGGTCAAACAGTGGCTGAACTGACCGACAGATCAATGAACCATTAGATGGTTGGTAAGACCTAACAATGAACTGTTTGATGGGACAAATAGATGAAATGATAGTTCAACCATTGCTTGATTTGGCAAATGAATGGAAACACAAAACTATTAAATTAAATTATGAAGCCACAGGTGGGAGGGAGAGTGATTGAATGGATGTGTAGATGAGTGAATGGATGAAAACTGAATCGATCACATGATTGACAGACCAGTGGATGGATAATTTTATCAATGGATGGATAAGCAAAAGGATAGCTGGATGGATGGATGGACAAATGGACAAATGGAAGGTGGATGTATTAATGGAGCCATGGGTTAAACTACAAATGAATTTATAGACAGACAAAATAATGGATGGATGCTGTGCAAATGGATGACTGACATATAGATTTACCAATAAACTGAATGATGAAACAATGTATGCTCAAATGGACAACTGCATGAAAACATTAAACTATGTAGTAGCCCAATAAATCAACAGAAGGAGAAATAAATGGAAGAATTAATGAAGTTTCCAGAGTGGTCCAGATCAATACTCCTCAGACCTCCAAATGTTTAAGTAAAGGAGTCAGGCTACCTCCTTTCCCAGGATAACCTTGCACAGCAGCTGGATCTGCTTGATTTTCTCTCTATTATCAGACTTTATCCTTTCAAAGCTCCAATCTACAATGATTGTGCTTGAACTGAAGAGGCACGGCCCAATCTTTGTCCTGCAGGAAGAGGTGGGAACTATGCAACAGCAAGAAGAGACGGCTCAAGAGTTAGCATAGATGCTAACAGTTTCAGTAGCAGTTGTATCAGATCCAGACCACATCTCTATATTAAATGAAAAACAAATAACCACAATGACAGTTTTTTTCTCAATTGAAGGGATATTTTTGCTCCACCTGCAACATGCTTTGGACAGAAATTGTTCTATGATGGGGCTGAAATATTTTACTGCTCATTCCCAACACTTCCTATGGGCTCTTTCCCAAATGGACAAGTGAAATATACATAACAGTCCATCTGGAGGGTCAGGCCAAGAGAACGACACAAAAAATTGATACAACTCTGTGAAAATGAAACAAGTTTTGATTGTTGTTGTGCTGCCCCCACAGCAGTGTTAATGCTGCTTGTTCATGTAATGGTGCCATTTGGTGGTAGTTTGGAGCATTGTTTTCTGCTCCAACATGTTGCTGTTTGCACTACCTGTCTAAACCAGAAGTAGCATTACTTTGGCAATTTGATGGTCCATGATTCTTCGAGTCTGCATGCTGAGGCAATATCTATAAGTGTGGTAAATATTCAAAATATTCATTTCATCTTTCCTACTGTGTTTTCTGAGTTATTTGGAAGTGAATTTGTTCTTAGTAGAAGTGGCTTGTGGCCATCAGACATGCTAACAAGCTAGCATTGCCAAGCTAATAGGCTAATACCCATGTTGATTTATGTTTCGATATGCCTTTTATTTTTTTGTGTAAAACATCCACAGAGCTTTTTGTATCTTTGCCGTTTTACAGTCATGTCAATGCAAGAAAAAACAAATTAAATGTCATAAAAGTCCAAACTACATTGTGAAGTCCTTTGAGATTGTTTAGCTGGTGAGTTAGCTAGAACTGGAACCTTGTGAGGTCAGCACAGTTGTCGTGAAGAAAATAAAGATAAACTGGGTTATAGTTATATAGTTATAGTTTTTATATTGTATCTAAACCAATACATGGACACATTAAAGGAAACATGAAACTTTAAAAATGCACAATGGACCAGCATTTAAGGAGATGAATGGATCTGTGGATGGACAAATTAATGGATGGATCAATGGGTGTCACAAACTCAAGGAGGACCCAGATGCGAAGTAGCTTTTGTGGTTCACAATAACCAGACTTTATTTTACAAAAAAATGGAGATACACAGTCGAGTGTGGGGATCAAACCCACGAGCCTTGTCTTGCTGGTACAGTGCTTTAACCACTTGACCACACAGGAAATGACGAGCAGACAGAGACTCACAGTCTTTGAAGACAAACAGGAGAGGTGAGAGCGGGGATCGAACCCGCGAGCCTTTGTATAAGGATACGACGAGCAGACCACTCAACCACGCTGAAGACTCACTCTTGTTGGGCAACACTGAGACTTTCAAGAAGACTTGGACTGGATTCACTCTGTTTTTAGGGTGCAGGGATGAACAGGAAAGCCAGGAACCAGGCTGCCACCACTGGTCAGGATACACAGACGGATACTCGGCGTCGAAGACAGGCAGGAGGGTCGGATCCTAGAAAAACCACCACAGGTCAGGATACACAGACGGATACTCAGCGTCGAGGACAGGCAGGAGGGTCAGATACCAGAAAAGCCACCACAGGTTAGGATACACGGATGGATACTCAGCGTCGGAGACAGAAGGCGAAGTCGAAGTTGAAGCTGGAATGTGGCAGGCTGAGGCAGAGACTGAGACTGTGACAATGGGTAGTTTTTTGATAAACTAATGTAAGTATAAACTCATAGAGAGATGGATGGACAAGAAAAAGATGAAGTAATTCATAGACAAATGACTGACAATGGATATATGAATGGAAGTAGAAGACTATCATTTATGATCAATCAACAGATGGATGGATGGATAACTGGAAGGGTCTTGGTTGTACCAATAAATGGTTATATAAGACTATGAACGAGTGTGATGAATCAAGCAAACTTGAACAGAACTTGACTCATATAAATTATCTGCAGAGCCTGTAACAAAGGGAACCAGACTACTCTTTACAAAGTATTCGGTCCTATAGTTTTGGAGGGATTGTTCCAGCTTAATGCCACCACAGAATGTGATGTTCAAGGTCATCCTCATTTCTAAGTGTAGATGTCTCTGATAATCCCAGTGACATGTTATCAGATGGGGTGAAGCAATTCAGATCTAATCTGCAGACTGAGATAATGTTTTCCCTTCATCTAACATAAAGGAAGACAAAGAAAGGCCAGTAGCTGTAGATGAGTTTTTAACTTTAGTCGATCTCCCTTTCCAGAGTATAATCTCACATGGATTCAAGTAGGCAGAAACTTTAAGATTAACGTGACTGCTAGAGACAAAGGATCATGGTAATGGTCTTTTCTGCTGTCAACATAGCTTCATAACTCTATTGTATTTGTCGCTGATGGCCTTAGTTGCAGAGGAGGGCATATTTGAGGAAGAGCCTTCGTTTCCCGTGTGTGCAGGCAGACAGCTCTGGCCCCGTGTCACCCGCTCAAGTCCTTAATCCCTACTGCTTATTATTCACCCTGTCTGGGAGGTTTAGACTATCCTTTTTATATCCTCAAACTGCTGAAGTGAACCCATGATCAATTTTTCACAGCTTCCTTATTGACCACACTTAATGCTGCCATTTAAGGTCCCAGTGTGTGCTCTATCAGGCTTGAGGTGTCAAGGATTATATAAAAAAATGACACAAGGATGCAGCTTTGCTGTTTACAAAGTGAGGATTACATGAAGGAAAAGAGTAAAATAATGAGAGAGATTGGCAGTTCAGCATTAGTCTCATTAACTGCAGCTTTCTTAGCCAAACTGTAAACATTTACTGAGAGCTTTTCCTTCACTAAATATACATGTAGACATCTCAAGAGATAAAAACTTAAACCCAAACAATTGTACTGTCTGGATACCTCTAAAGGTAAGTGATTATAAAAACGTGTGAGTGTTCAGTGTGTCAGGAGTAGCAGTGTTTGCCTCTGAGGTTTACGTAATGCCACTTAAACTCTTAGAGATGCATTAATTGGTTTTGCAGTCACTCGGGGGCAGAAGGAGCTGTAAGCGCAAATTATGACATATTCCCTCTTTAACCTTGTGACAACAGATGATTACATCATCCTGTTTGTAACTGCTGCTGAATAAAATGACAGAGAAAGCAGGAGACTTCATCTTTGTAGCACCACGGGGGTTTGAGTTTTAGTGATTACAACCAAACATCATCATAACTATAATCATGAGAATTATTATAAAATAAGAACTTTAATGACAGCACATGATACATTCACTAGATACAAAGCTCTTATCTCTGATGTACACATTTAGTTGACCACTGATCATGTCACTATGTTATACAACAGTAATGACCAGCGACGGGCGAGATAATGAAGATGACAAACTCCAGATGCTACTATCAAAGTTTGGCTTAAAGGTGCTATGAGACTCTGCTACCCATGAGCACGCGCGGCGACTGTCGTAATGCTGCGTTCCAGTAACCTCGGAACTGGGAGTGACATCTCCGACTTGTCGGTGTTCCAGTTGAAGTCAGAAAAAAACATGCCGATCTACCAGGCTATTGTAAGCTGTTGTTAGCACGCCCTGCGTTGTTGTTCACAAATATCACATGAAGAATGTGATTATCACTATGGCAGCATTTTTGTAAATATAAGTCTAACAATACTATGTATACAGCTGATCTAGAGCGACACACCCCAGTCAGAAGTGCAAATAAATGGATTATTACAGGAGCTAAATAACTGTTCACACTGGGGGCATCCATCTTCGATTGTCAACTCGGGGGTGGCGAGGTTTCACCGAGTTCCCAGTAGGAAATTCAGACTTCGGGGGTCGTTCCAGTTGCAGCTTCTCGGAACTTGGAAATTCCAACTTCTGACAACGACTGGAATGCACGAAACTGTAAGGACACCCATCATATTCAAAGTTCTCCTCCACAACATCTTAATCCGATAGATATTCGTCCATTTTTTGCACAGAACTGGAAGAAGAAAGTTGTTGTGTAGCCGGAAGTCTTCCCATGAAACAATGAGCCGCACTGCGCATGCGCGGAGGCAAACCTTCTTCTTCTTCGGTTCAGAGGTCAGCACAGTCACAAAACATGTCTGGAGTGACACAGACTGTCTTGGAGGAGTAGCGCGAGCGGACCATGATGAAATATTGGTGAAACTAATGAGTTTTTGGACGATTAATGCAGTTTTAGGAGCAGCGCTTTCCATAGTGTGCTACCATTATACGGATGTCCGCCGCTCGATTTTGGATCTAAATATCTCCTGAAGCACTGTTTGGATCAGGAAAGCCTTCTGGGTGAGTATATTGTTCTACTTCATTCTATAAACAATGTGAAAGCTGTAGAAACCAAACTTATCCTTTAACAGTTCATATGTTTTTATGTATTTTCTTTGTTCAGACTGTCATCAAGCTTTGGCACTGATGAGGCAATAGAATAGAAAAACTAGACAGCAGTTGCAAATGAATCCATAACCTGAAGGTGTAATCTTGTAAAGCCAATCAGGAGAGACATTTAAGCAGATTAAGGCAAACACAATGGAGACCCCCATCCACTGACTGCTTTTTGTAGACATTTTTCTTAGAAACAGGTCCATCACAATATTCCCTCTTTGACTTGAAGCTCTGAAAAATGACACAGTATCCCCTACAATGTGACGCCATAAAATGGTCTCCATTGTGCCGCTGTCCACAGCAGAGACGATAACAAAGGCATGTGGACGGATCCTTTGAACCTTTCTCGATGTTTGCTGCATCTGACTGACAGTGAAGAAGTGAAACGTCTCTCTTTGTGTCTCCATGAAGCTCCGAGCCTGGATCAGATTCCCAAACCTCCGCCTCTTCCTGCTACCTTATACAGCACGGTCACCGTAATTAACCATGAGGGACATGTCCATTGTGTTTTATTATACGGCCATAGTCTTATGAGTGCATGATGTAACCGCTGTATAATATCTGAAAATACGTCCTTGCTATATTTTTATTTTTAGGGGTGACTTTGGTTTTTTTTTAGCTATGTTTAGTTTGAAATTTGGCACATTTTAAGCACACAGTCTCAGTAAATAGATCATACCGTCTTCGAATCCACAAAGGAGTCAGGAAAAGGAGTCTGGTGAGCGTGTAGGAATGCTGACAGGAGCGTTGAATATCCCTTGACATCTTATTTTAGGCGTACCAGCCCCAAAGGAGTCCACAGCGGGCCGTAGCTGCAGAGATCCCTGAGGGCAGAGGGCCCGGTGATGAGGCCCCAGTGGCGGCTGACGTGTCCACATTTTGCAGACACACTCATCTCCCCAGCAGCGAGTGTCTCTGCAGACGCTCAGGCCGGGCGCTCTCTGAGCAATCAGAGGATTAAAATAATTGGGTGTGGAGTGAAACAGTACCCTGCGTGAGAGCGGGAAGGCCGTGCTGGGTCTAATTAGGAGACACTTGAAGGGATTCGCAGCGAGCTCCGGACATGTACACATAAGCAAACACACACCACTCACACACACGCTGGCCTGCCGCCTGAAGACACTGACGGGATGCGTAAGCGCTGACCACGAGATCCTTCATAATTGTCATTAATTTGATGTGCTGTAGGCTCCAAATAATCTCCGTCCTGCAATGCCATTGAGAGAGGAAGCGGGACTCCCACCGCCCCCGTGTTTGGGTAAAGTAATTAAAATTGCTTCATATGGTGAAACTTTAATTCCTGCTGGTTTCCAACAAATATCAAGCAGCAGTTTGATTCCAATCATATGCACTTGCAGGAGACGTCCCTTTGGCAGTTTTATAGCCACAATCAAAACTAATTTGCATGATGTGCTCGAGCATCTGTACGACTTGGGAGAAATATGTTTGAAATCACGCACATCCTGAGAAGAGGAGAAACACTCGCTGCTTATTATTATTGTTTTTCTAGTCAAAATGATTTTTCCCTGCGTGTTCTCATTTTTATTTTCATGTTTTTTAAAAACCAAAATCACTCAAGACACAGAAGAGAAAAGATCATTTAAGATTCATTTGTGTTACAACAAAGAACAGAGCTCATTATGTTTGAAATTCCTCTTGCTGATATCAAATGCAGTCGATATCAATAACAGGCTTTTGTCTGATTAAAGGGGATTTTCAGTAAGTGAAGTTGGGTTATATCAGGTACTTGAAAACAGTCTGTAAAGTGGCTAAAGGGCTCCCAGCAGTGCTGAGGAGAATGAGCTGAGATGACTGTTGAAGTACTGAAATGGAAATTTAAAGTAGATGAAATTCAAAACACAAAATTTCTCTAATATTGAAAAAAATATGGTAACACTTTACTTTAGGGGTCTGCAAATTTCATCACACTTAGGTAATAATTAGACAAAGGTTTTTCTTATTATTATTTCTTTAAAATTACTCCCAGAATGTCATGAGAATTTGGTGAAAATTAGCACATAACTTCTTTAATGTCTAAATTTATCGTTGCAAGTCAGAATTGGTAGGTTACTGTTTTTACTACCACAAAATGTTTTTAAAAAATGTACCACAAAATGTTTTTAGAAGTATCCCTACATTTCTGCTATTTCTAGAGAAGCAGGTGATAAATAGCTGCTTAGTTCTTGAGTACAGAAGTTCGGTTCATTGTTTCCTGTGATAATTAGCTTTAAAATATTAAGTGAATAATTCAATTTCTCAATAAGCAGTTGATAGTTAGCGATTTGTTTTTTAATTTCACCAAGTTCTTTAGTACCAAGTTTGTTGATATGCATAATTGAGATCACATGCAAAATAGAGATGAATAATATACCTTTATGATTAGGCCTACAATCATAGGCCCACCACAAAACATTTTGTGGTGGATTGTGATTTAATTTCAAATAAATTATTTGCTCATCGTCACCTTCTTACCTTGCAATTTGGAGTAAATTTCAAAGAAACTGGAAAAAAACAGTAACCTACCAATTTTGACTTGCGACAACAAATTTGGACATTATTTTAAAGAAGTTATCTGCTAATTTTCACCAAATTCTCTTGAAATTTCAGGAGTAATTTCAAAGAAATAAGAAAAAACTTTGTCTAATTATTACCTAAGTGCGATGAAATTTGCGGACCTCTAAAGTAAAGTGTTACCAAAAATATAGCTGGGGTCACTTGTTTTGGGCTTGTGTTTATTGACCTGGTTACTTATTTCAGTAGAAATATTGGTGTCTTTCTGAGTTCATGGATTAAAACAACAAATTGGCTGAAGAACACAGCGGTTTAAATTGACAGTAAAATACTCACAACTACTGACCTACTGACCTACTAAAGACCTACTGGGAGAAAAATTAAGCACTTTGAAATTTTTTGCCTGGTCAAACATTTGACCAGACCTAATAATAGTAGGAAAAAATAAATAAGTTATAATCATAAAATATTTCATTTATGAGCTCTTTTCCCAGTTTTGTGGTCCCTTTATACTCACACGGAATTAATCATGGGGGCTCTCCACACTGGGAGCTGCTCCTGGTCCACTTCTGGGGCCGCTGCCGGGGTATGGCTCCGCCTGCTTGGCTGGAGACCCCTGCACTGTGGTGTGGGGCCTTGTGTCTGCATGGGGGGGAAGTCTCCGGCTGCTCTCCTTATGGGCCAGGAGCCCTCCTCAGTGTTGATGGACCCCAAAGGAAGCTTATTTCCTTGCCTCAGTCCTCGGTGCACAGCCATGTCTCTCTCTCTTTCTCTTCAATGACAGCTCTTATGAATGTGTGTGGGTGTGTGTGTGGGCGCAGGTGTGTGTGTGTGTGTGTGTGTGTGTGGGTATGTTGATGTCTGTGAGTGTGTGTCTGGATATGTCTCTGTATTTGTGTGTGTGTGTGTGTGGGGGGGGGGGGGGGTCTGTTTTTATGTTGTATTTAGCCTCTGTGAGGCACTTTGTGTTGCTTTTAAGTATGAAAAGTGCCTTATAAATAAAGTTTGATTGATTGATTGATTGAAAGTAACTGCCCCCACCAACAGTAAACCTTGTACCTAGAGCTAGTTCAATACAATCAACACAAAAGGAATCATGTTATTGGTTTTTATGTTTCTTATGACCAGTCTTTCATTGTACATGATAACTGGTTCTAAATTGACCTACCTGGTAAAATAAAGATTTTTATTATTGTAATTACAAAATGTGCTGGGAGCCCTTCGATTATCGTCAAGTGTTTCAAACAACCCAATTTAAAATAATGCTGGAATATCCCAGTATGTATACATAAAACTGCACACACAATTCAATATTCCACAAAACTAAAAATATCCTGTGTGTTCTTGGTCTTGCTATAGCAGTGGAATAAAAAGCAAGATTTCCAGATTTTTTTGGCTGCTGCTATTGAACTTTTTTTTGCAATTGAAGGGTCAGAAAATATGAAAGGTCCAGATTTACCAGATCTTGTATTGTTTGATTAAACCCACTGGTGCACCATTGTTTTGGTGAGATAAGAAGTTTGGTGTGCTGTGCAGCTGTCCATCCTATTTTCTGTTTTATATTATAAAAACTGGAGGGTCATGTGGAAGTCTGGCTAATTTTTTTCACATTTCTGACGTCGAGGTGATAATTTAAAGAAAATTAACATAATCTGAGCAACAAATTTAATACAGTTGTGTGTATCCTGTGTATTCTTTGCCATAATTAGAGAGAAGGTGATAATCTGGTGAGAGTAAGAACAAAACACTAAAAGCTGCCTCATCAAAAACAATCTGCCATCCTGCAACCACATTCTCCTTTTATTGCACAATAAAAGCCAGGTGTTATTGGTCCAGAAAAACTCTATTTTTGTGTAATAAAGGCATGCCATCCATCCTCTTTGCACCCTGCACATTGCTTTGCTTTGGGATTAGGGGAGTTTCACACTGAATGTGTATGGCTGACGTACACCAGCTTCTGGCCCAGGACACCTTGGATTTTATTCCAGGGCTGCTGCTCGCTGTCACAGCTAAATATTAGCCTGGTAATGAGCTTTTAAGGAAAGTTTAGGAAACCAAAAACTCTCCCCACAAGTGACTTGATTCATTGAATAACAGATCTGGGAAATCTTACTTGAAAACTCAGATCTACCACAGGCTCTCCAAAAGGAAAATCTGCACATGCTGCTGTCATGACAGTAAAATGCATTCAGTTCGAAATTGCCCTAAAACTTCCTCAAATAGGAAAATGTAAACCAGCATATCCAAATTAACATGTCACTACAATGTGTACTTAAAAGTGCAGTGTGTAGAAATTGGCATTTTAGTGACATCTAGTGTTGAGATTTTGGAATGAGTGCATCCATCACATCGCAAAGCGACGAGAGCAGGTGAAGACTAACTCGTTAATAGGACATCATTTACAGCAGTACAGCAGATTTCAGACTTGTATTTAAAAGTCGTGTTTCTTTCTTTTTGTCCCCACAACCCACCCGTAGACAACATGGCGGATTGTTATGTCGGCCTACATGAATGGTGCCCGCGGTGATGTAAATTTTTCTACGCTTTTTCTAACTAAATAAAAATAAAATAAAACATTTTATGGGGATGATTGTACTCCTTTTTTGACGTACTTTACATACAAATAGAAACACTATATCCTATATTCACCGTTTCAGTTCAGCGAAATGCTGACAAATTCTACACACTGCACCTTTAAAAGAAGATTAAAAAATCTCTCACATTAGTTTTAATCATATTTAAAACATGACAGAAGACCTTTAAATGCAGTTCTGCATGTTTGTGCAAGTATGTACATATGTATACGTACATATTTTAGTCATTAAGACCAACATTTCTATATGCTAACATGCATTTTAAGCATTTTGTCTTTGTATAGGAAATAAGAAGGTTTCTGTTTCTGCTCTCTGTATTTTTATGACTTCCTTAAAAAGCAGCCCAGAGGAAAAGCAGGTCAGCATCATGATAGAATTTTTAAAGATTTCCTGTGACACACGGTGCCCTCTGTCCTCCCTCTCCAGCCATGAGGAGTCCTGCAGGGACGAGCTAATTGATTGTGCTGCTTGATGGCTGATAATATCTCGTTATGGCCATATGCATGGAGAGCCCCCTCAGTACCCTGTGCTCTCTCTGCCTTCATGCCCTTGATAAGGTCTGCTCTGCATTATCTTCACTGGGAGCCAACGCGGCGGCTGGGCCTTATCTACCACGACCTCGCACACCACGCATTAATCACCAACTGCAAAGGAAGAAATTAGCCTCAAAGCAATCTCCACACCATCTAGAAATGATTAACTCTCAGCCTGCTCACTTCTGACATTGCTGCACAATGCTTCAATGTTTTGAAGAAAATACCCACAAAAGGAGAAAGAGTATAGCGAGGCACTCAACATCATAATTAGCTGCCTTAGAGATCTGCTAAGAAGATGCGGCCATATGCAGAATCGTTGGGAAGTGGACATGAAAGCTTGACCCCCCATTTGCTGGAAACCAGAAATTTGTTACCCTTATATTTAGATATATCTGAACCTCAGTTTGAAAACATGATAACAGCATAATAATGGTGTATTACAATTAAGTTGAAAAACTTTAAAGATCATTATTGGTTAACATCTGTCTGGTTAGTTATCAAAAAAATTAAGGGGTTATTAAGCAGAGCTTTAAGCAGAATTTCGGGAGCAGGACCACACCTCAACCATGCCTCTTCCTGTGCTCCTATAAATTATAACCAACCATTTCCCTCTTTTGTTTTGCCCTCTTTTGTTTTGCACACAGTGAATTCCCCATGAAGTTTCCCCAAAGTGTTATCCACTTCATGTACCTGCTATGTTGCTTGTTATCCACTGTACACAATAAATAATTGTCAAATTCATCCTCTTGATGGTATGGTCCTTAAAAATGGTTAATTGTGATCCATGAGTGTGAGCTCCCAGTAGTTGGTCTAAAGCTGTTGGTGAGAAAATACTTTGGTTAAAGAGCTTCTACATACTGGTGTATTAGCCAAAACAGAAATGTAAAAATATGATTTTGGCACTTATGGCATCAGCCTAAAATTAAGAGGTGGCCTCATAAATATGTCAAGCACCATATATAAACATATATAAACAGTATGAACATAGAGAAAATCTTGAAGACAAAGAAAAGGAGTGCTACCTGGACTCGACAGAGTTTTTTTGAGGTGCTCTTTGGAAAGGGATTCAAAAAGTCCTGAAACAAAAGGAAGAGACTCCAAGGCACTCTCTTTATACTTTTGAAATGCCTTTATTTTAAAGGGGACATATCATGCTTGTTTCTCCTTTTCACTATGCCAGACTAGGATGCCTGTAAAGCATTTCTGCCCTCAGTACAAGTCATTTAGTTCCTTCATTGCCCCACAATAGCGTTCTCAATATCCTCATTTTAGGCCACTATGAAGCTCTCGTTGAAACACGAGGATCTCAGGATGACCTACAGTTACCTTGCAACATCACAGCCCTTTGTGCTCTGATTGGTCAGTTCTATCGGGGGTAGAGCCAGCTTGTCCTTCTTCTTCTACTGTATTTTCCGGCAGGCTCAAAGCAGCGACCGCGTATTTAGTCCCCCTACAGGCCAGAGCTGGTAATGAGTGAGTGTGAGCTAGGGAGCTATATACTGCTGCTGGACGAATGTGTTCCTCGGTGACGGTTTTGTGGCTAACGTACATCACAGAGGAGGAAGTGTGTTATCAGATTACTCCAATAAAAAGAAAGGTACCTCGTCTCGTTACGACGATTTAAATCTTGCAATGACCTATTTTCAGAGGCATCAAATCTCGTTCTAGGATATCAGAAACAATACAATATCTAATTTTTTGAAAATTAAGGGGGTGTAAGGTCTTGTTTTCAAATGTATTATATTATATGTAAGTATTAAATCATGCATCAGCATGATATGTCTCCTTTAACAGCATGGTCATGTAGACCTTAAAAACAAGGTCTACATACCCATGCCGTTAAAATAAAGACATTTTAATAGTATAAAGAGAGTGCCTTGGAGTCTCGTCTTTTTGTTTCACAGAGAAAACCTTGTTGCTAAGTTTAAGGAAAATTGTTCAATTAAATTTGGTTATAGGCAAATTAAGAACAAACATCCAAGAAAAGTGCCAAATAACAAAAAAAGTAGCAATGTAAAAAAATATATAAAATAACAATGTCAACATCACAACAAAAAATACCTTCCATTGCAAATAAAGTGTAAACTACAGTTAACCTTTGGCTTTCTGCTCACAAAGCCCTCTCTTGGGTTGCCCTTTTGGCTCTGTTTCCATATTGACAACAGATTTATAGATTTTTGTTCAGTAACAGTAACATGTTAAAATAGAGGGAGAGAGATGCGCCGTTTAGAAGCAGCGGTGGAAAGTAAAGTAAAGACGACATAAGAGAAACTGCAGTATTGATCTCATCACGCTAGTATCGATCCGATACAAATACTCAGCTTGTTATCAATACTATCGATATTAAGATCGATACGCCCACCCCTATTAGGGAGACACAGAGAGGGGAGGGAAGGAAACAAAACCTGAAATGAGAGACAAGTGTGAGACTTTCAAAAAAAATTGATGACAAGACATGAAACATGAGGCAGAAACAACTTTTTTCACATTTTGAAGCGTATGTTTTTTTCGTAAAAGCCTATTCTCTAAAAATATTGAGGTATAAGTTTGAGGACATGTAGCCTAACCAAAATGTCTATCGAATATCATCCCGCTGAGAGCTGTTCTGAAAACCTAAATCCATGGCTAACTTTTCATCTCCCTGATATTCTTATCAAGCAACCAATGATATCATCAATCACTTAGGTTGTTCCTCCTCTCCTTCGACAAGAGTTACAGATGGAGCCACTTAAATTTTTCCTCATTTCCTTGGCAAAGTCTTGGCTGGTCTGTGACAGGAAGTGTAAGGACCTTCCCACCCTCATGGCTGTGATGAGAGAGCCATGATGATGTGATAAACGTTACCTTTACGACTTAAATGGTACAGGATCTATGAACGAAAATTTTGATGAGCATGTCAAGTTTAACTGAGTACAGAAAAAGAAAAATCTTATTTAGATCCTCATTGGCAGGAAGATGGCTGGTAACTGCCTGGAGCTTAGATGAGAGGGGTGAAGCTGAGGTGAAGTAATTATAATAAAACAAAGACGGAGCAGGAATAATGCATCATGTTTTTTTTGTTTGTTTTTTTTAAATGTATTTTTTGGGCATTTTGTGCCTTTATTGATAGGAGAGAGACAGTGGATAGGCTTGTGAAAGGGGGAGAGAGAGTAGGGAAGACACTCTGCAAACTGGTCACAGGCGGGATGTGAACCTGGACTGGCAGAAGCATGTACATGGGGTACCTGGTTGCTAACCACTCTGCCAACCAGCACCCCAATGCATCATGTTTTTAACTTAACTCTTAGATGCATAAGTGGGGTCAAAAATGACCCCAATAGTTGTTTTTTTGCAACATCTTTGTAATTAAAATGTCATTACTTTATCATCCATGTATTCCTCAGATAGGTTGTCTTTGATATTAAGCCATTTGAATATGTTGTTGTTATACTGTTTAAGTTATTGTATTTATTAAATTAGTACCAAGTGGAGTCAAAAATGACCACAAGCATTTTCACATTTTCTCTTCAGTCTCACCACCATGAAGATTATATTTACACAACAACATTCATATAAGTATTATCATCATTTTAACACCTCATAATACATGTGCTTTTATAATATATATGAACTTTTTCCACATCGCCCACACTTCACCTATGGCTAAAACTGCCAGTGTTTATACAATCCTGCAGTAAACTCAACCCATTAGGTGGACTATTATACTGTTTCTGATAACACATTGATATTACAAGTGTGTGTGCACATGTGTGTCTGGTGTGTGGTTGTATGTGTATATCTGTGCATGTCCTTATGCAGTAACTTATTGATTCATACTTTGTCTATCAATCAAAAAATCATTTTTTATGTTCTCATCTAGAGTATCATGGCTGCTAGGATGTAATGATCAGCTCTTCTTCCTCTTTTTCTCTAAAACTGTTGAAAAAGAAAACAATGGAAATAAATTCTTTTGAAAAGAAATCTGGCTTGCCATTGGTCAGATTCTCCTGAAAAAGAATTACAGCAGGGACCTAGTGCCTTCCCTAAGTCCTTTGTGATCAGGAGTTTTTTTACTGTATTTAGAACTTACAGAAAGGAACTGATGATATTACGGTGAAATACTGTTGAATTTACAAAAAGCCTTTACATTGTGAGCATCCAAAGTCCACAGAAAACTAGAGTTATTCATAATTTCCCAAAGACTTTAAAAGAAAATTCAATTAAGGTATGTTGTCATTTTCAACATCTGAGAAAAAAAAATGCTTCCAAAAATTTGGTACAAATTATAAGATGAACCAAAAAGTGTAAGAAAACAATCTGTAACTAGAAAGCACTCAGAGAGCGCAGACCTCCGCCAGCGCCACAGTCCTCACCCATATTGTGATTTTCACCATAAATATTAGTCCTATCTTTATTTCATCAAATATTTAGATTCATCGACCGTGAAAACATACCATTAGCAATTGAATTCATGATGATATCTATTTTAGTTCAGTAGTTATTCACAAAAATCACATTTTTCATCATGGTGGCCAGACGCTGATCCAGATCAACACCAAAATCAAATCAGTTCTTCCTTTTCCTATGCTAAACATTTCCTGAAAATGTCATCAAAATCCATCCATCACTTTTTGAGTTATTTTGTTCACAGACAGACAAACAAACTCTCCCAAAAACATAACCTCCTTGGCGGAGGTAAACATAAAATCATTGTCATGCTGAGATCAATTTTGGATGTTTTTACCTTTCTAAGAGCTATTTAGTAATAAAAAATGTTTACAAAAAGTGATAAATGAGCATGCCAATCATGAAATAATTATTTGTTAATAAAAATATTCAACCAAAGTGAATGAAAAATCTTCACAGCACAAAATGCATTTATTCTAATGAGAGTCATTTTTGACCCCACTCATGGAAGAGTGGGTATTGGTAGGTCATGCAAATGACTCAATCACAGCAACCTTAAAGAGGACATATCATGCTTGTTTCTCCTTTTCACTATGCCAGACTAGGATGCCTGTAAAGCATTTCTGCCCTCAGTACAAGTCATTTAGTTCCTTCATTGCCCCACAATAGCATTCTCAAAATCCTCATTTTAGGCCATTATCAAGCCCTCGTTGAAACACTCAGAACTGAGGATGACCTAGAGTTACCTCGCAACGTCTCAGCCCTTTGTGCTCTGATTGGTCAGTTCTATCGGGGGTAGAGCCAGCCTGTCCTTCTTCTTCTACTGTATTTTCCGGCAGGCTCAAAGCAGCGACCGCGTATTGAGTTCCCCTACAGGCCAGAGCTGGTAATGAGTGAATGTGAGCTAGGGAGCTATATACTGCTGCTGCTGGATGTGTTCCTCGGTGAGGGTTTGGGGCTGACGGACATCACAGAGGAGGAAGTGTTTTATCAGATTACTCCAATAAAAAGAAAGGTACCTCGTGTCGTCACGACGATTTAAATCTCGCGGACATCTCGCAATGACCTATTTACAGAGGCATCAAATCTCGTTCTAGGATATCAGAAAAAATACAATATCTCATTTTTTGAAAATTAAGGGGGTGTAAGGTCTTGTTTTCAAATTTATTATGTCATATGTAAGTATTAAATCATGCATCAGCATGATATGTCTCCTTTAAGGAACAAGGTGGTACATCTGTTTCTTTGTTGGTCCATCCTGTGGAAGTGAATGTTGTTTCTGCAGAAAAGGATCCTTTGCTGTCTTTTTTTCAGTCATATCTCTCACTGCAGATCCCTGCTTTATAAATCCATAATAGCTTCAAAGGTATATTTGATGTCATACTGTTAAATTTTAGAACAAAATGCTCTCAGAAGGTGTATTCTTCATAAAAAATGTAACATTTTACATAATGCAATCTTAGATTCAAGCCTGTGGTGTTTTTGTTCTGTTTTGATTTGGCAGACATTAGACATCAGCAATACAAACACCCTGCAGATAAACACGGTGCATTATTTGGAGAACCTCAAAATCCAGACTTGAGCCTCTGGAGCTGTAGTGACAGAGTGATCTCTGATTGATGCTTCACACAAAGAAACACTAAAATAAATTCAGACTTGGAAGAAAAATGTGCTTTTCTGGCTGCTCCCATTTCCATTCCAGGCAAGAAGAATTCCAGGGCATGAAGCCTGGAACAAGATCCAGCAGGTCAGCTGATGTGTTCACTGCCTCTTCAAACACCGCTGCTATAGATTCACCTCACATGTACCGCGTTTTCCCCGAGCAGCAGCTGTGCGTGGGAGTCTAGGCCGTGCGATCTGCATTGTTTAGCTGCTCCTACAAAACTCCAGGCTCTATGGTGTTGTCTCCTTAGTAACCATGCAAAGCACAAAACAAAACTCTATTGGATTTTTTCCACTGTAAGACAGATGATGAGGGGGAGGGGGCCCGGAGTTGGTGGTGGTGTCCAAAGTGCACCGAACATGAAATCAATACTCTGCTTGGCAGAGAACTTTAGATGCTGTGTTGTTTGCCCGTTGGCTCATCAGTCATGGGGTCAACTCTTTGAGCATCCATCATGGGGCGTCTGTGTCCAGCCCTGAGCCAAGCCGGTCCAAGACAAACTCCAGCCAGGAGGACTGGCCCAGCGAGATGTAACGGGAAGGGGGGAGATGCCTATTTAACTCACAGTATGTAAATTCTTCTGCTAGGGCTCTCTCAATCAAAAGAGTAAAGTAAAACGGCAGGCTTAGCTACACTCGTTCAGATGCATTTACAAAACAGTAAAAAATAATTTGTTTGATGGATACATTTTATTTAATGAGGGTGAAAAGCTGTTAAAAGTGGCCACTAGCATCATGCTTCAAATTTTCTTGTAGTCAAGTGCATCATCTCACCATCAAGGTACATTGACCTCATCAAAAACCACAGCAACAGATGAACCACTCATAAATCTGTTCCATTATTCTATCAAAAGAGGTTGCATAATCTTGCAGTGCAGCTGGATTTGCTTGATTTTAAAGCTCTATCTTGCTACGCTCCAGTCTACGATGTGAAGTATCAAACACAAATTCAGTTTGCTTTGTTTAAGAAATACATTGCAAATTAATTTTGGGGGAAATTATAGCGCAAACGACGCAAATTCTTCATGAGGGACATGAATTTTGCCTCTTTCACCTTTTCTCCACAGTTAAACATATCCAAATCTGCAACAAATTCACCTGAAGCCATGGCACAACAGCCAATCAGCGTTGAGAGTAAAGGGGGATTATGATGACATCACAGACAGAAGAGGAAGTCGACAATGTTGTACACCTACATCTGAGCTCCTATACACTATTATTTTAATGTTCTGAGACAGAAACACAGAGAGGAGACACAGGAAGAAAGTCTCTGGAGAGTTTAATGTGTCCAGTAAGTTTAGTCATATTTACTTTACACTTTGCATGGGCTGTAGTGTGAATGAGGACCGCCAGCACGATGGTGAGTTGGCAACTGGTGTCTTTTTCTGGCTTACAAGTGCTGACTTAATGTGTTTTCACCAAAGAAAATATGCCCGACCTTAGGGGAGGGATACTGAGGCACCCAGGAGAGGAAGGGGGTGTACTGGGCTGTACCGCAAAAAAAGACAAGTAAGGCAGGGCAGGTACCCCAACAGAGGTGTGATCACCAAGATGTCATAAACTGGAAACTTTTAATGAGAGCTTTCACACTGGCATGGCTCCCAAACTTAACTTTGAACTAGCTGGCATGTTAAGACCAAAAGAAAAAAATGGTTCAGAACCTGAAAAGCTGTTTTGTGGCTGGAACCAAAAAGAAAAGTTGGTTCCAGCTCACAAACCGTAACACCATCAATGATAATAATGATATATTCTATTCAAAAGCCCCTTATTGAACATCCAAGGACACTTTACATTTATTGGAATTGTGTTTTTAATTACTCTGTAAACAACAAGCAAGAGTGCCATAAGGTTAAAAAAGAACATGGAAGTTATGGAGAGTATGGAGAAGTTATGGAGGATTGGGAAGGTAGAACACACATTGTTGTCGCTAGCAGACAGGTTGGCTCCTTCTCTCATCCCCTTTAGATAAAATTGCCTCACTTGATATGATCCAATTGAACATGCAAATACATGCAAAATATATGTCTCCTTTAAGTATTTGTGAGTAACATAGTTAGATTTTTTCAGAACTGTTTCCTTTACCTTTAAAAGTGAGATCAGTTCCTATCACCCATACTGCTGCGAACTACAAGGACATACTCTAGCTACTTCTGTAATGGACTTTCATATTTTCCATCTCTCTGTTCGGCTCCAGTGTCCTTGTTTTCTGTTTAAATTTCAGATCACAGGTGACTTTATGCAAAACATTTTTCATATGGAGTCATGCCTGATCAAACACTTTCAATCAAAGAAATTTAGAGGAAATTCATCAGTAGTTTGGGGGATTTCACAGCAGAAAGATGCCTTTGAAACCACAACAAAACTTTTGCCCTGCACATTTTTCTGAATTTGATAATCATGCGGGGACCATGTACAAAGCTACGAGGGGCCAGATGTGGCCCCTGAGCCGCCAGTTGGTGATCACTGCTGTAGACAGTCTTATATGCTTGTTGTTTCTTTACCGACCATGTGATGTTACTTTATCTATTTTCAAACTAAGATAAACATTTTTGTTCAACTTTTTAAAGAAATAAGAGAACTAAGCCACAGGAAGCATCCACAAACCTACATGGAAGTGCTTCTCAACATGTCAACAAACCAAAATCTCTGTTTACGAATAGATAAGATTGCTACAAAGGATTATGGCCAATTTAATGAGAGAGGAAGAGGATGATTTCTTCTGACACAGATTCAAAACCCTACCTACGTGAACCAGAATATACGGAGGTGGAACTACATGTTTTGAAAGCTGAGCGTGCGTGAAGAGAAGCCAAGGCAATGGACGAGCCTCGGGCTGAGGGGAGAGTCCGTATTGGTATGGACTGTGGTGTATGTGTGGGCTAGCCATGGCGCTAAATCTACGTCCATCTCTTTCTCGTTACTGGATGCACAGTCAAAACGATGATGTTCATCTGCTTGTCATGGACTGTGGATGGAGGTAAGACACAAAAACATCCAAAAATGTTGGAGTGTTCCTTTAACCCTATAAGGCCCAAGACTATACTATCTATTTTTTTGGAGATTAAATTTTTATTTCACTTTCTGTTGAAATCCTATTCAACATTCAACATATAGATTTCTCGTATCTCATTTGATACATTAGGTGTTTTTGGCAACTGATAATCCATTCAAGGACATTTTTATCACTTATCTGGTTGTATTCAAATGTTTTTTTGTAATTTGTTTACCACATGGAGTAGATAGAGGTATTATAAAAGTATGTATCAAATATGATACAATTGGCATTATAGTAAAATTACATGAATTACATATGTAGTACAACGTAAATAGAAAGGGTTGCATGTTTATAATTTCATTGAGGGGATATCATTAGTACCATGAGGGTGAGCAGGTCCTAGCACATTCCTGTCATTGACCAGTGAATGATTCTGACACAGAAATTTGGGAAAAACTGAAGAGGCTCCATCTGTATAATTTTATAAATTGGCCCAATTCTAAGTATTCTGTTTGAGTTTGCTCCTTTTATACAGTATTTTGCTGTCCTTGTTTTCCTGGTTGGTCCATTTATGCCCTCACATCACTGTTGCTGTATCCTTGCCAAAAAAAGTTTGCAGCAAACAAGATGAATGAAATAGAAACACCAAACAAAGGCCATTAGCAGTTTGCTGCTTTTTCTTAGAGCAGTCTGATTTAATATTCAGTGTTACTGAAGCAAAAGTGGACATGTAAAAAAATGTCATGATGTACTATCCAATATGGAGGATTTTTAACTGTGGTAACAGTGTAAGCTCAAGGCTAAAATGAAAAACAAAATAAAGGGATTTATATTTTTTTATTAATCACCAAAATGAAGAACCCTAAATAATCACCCCTCTGCTCAGTCAGGCGGGTTGAGGTCCTGTTCGAAGGCTGCGTTCAGAGGCCATGTTTCCACTGTAGTTGTAAAGAGGCGTTTGATTTCTTTAACCTCCCTTCTCAGGGCCTTCTCTCTGAGCTCTAATTGCCTACTCCTAAATGTAAACCTTTTGTTGTGCACTGATAAAACCAACACTCTCCATACAAATTAGTTGTCTGCAGCAGAAAAAGGGTTGTTCACACTTTAATTGCCTCGTTCTTTAATGAACATAATTGTTGTCTCCTCACAACAAAGCCTTTGGACATACATTAGATAATGAATTGTGTTGTAATTCATTAATGAGAAAAGAATGTTGGAAGTGTAATTTCATTAACACTATGCTAAAGAGTGTGCTAAATAATTTGCTAAATCGGTTTCATTATGTACAGCTAATTGTATCTTTCTCATAAACAGCCATCAGAGGAGAAACAGAGGCATAGAGGCAGAAGTGGCAGCATCCATCGACGAGAGTTTTACATCTTTATTCTACAGAAACAGAACAGGAACAGAAAGGAAAGGAACTTTTCTGAAGAACAAATCCAGAGATCAACAGCAGAGTTTCCATCATGCACTGGAAGAAAAGAACAAACCGGTGTGAATTATATACGTGTATACTCAGTATACTAAGAAATGTTATTTCATATAACCACTTATGATGATTAAGAGAACAATTATTGACCACTTGTTGTCGCATTTGTAGCCACATGACTTAATAACCATGTAATTACCACTTGTTGATCACTAAGTTGACCACTTTTCCCCTAAATTAACAATTTGTTTGCCACTTTTTAACCATTTTTGGCCACTTGTTAAATAGAGTCTATGACCACTCATCAACCAAGTACCAACCACTTACTGACAGTTTTTTTTTTCAAAATAAGTTGTTTCCCAGATTCTGATTCCTATTTACTACCACTTATTTTCTGTCTGTCGCCACAAAAAGTTCAATATTTCTTCGGCTGACATTGAAGTTTTTGCAAACATTTTTAGCCAGTGTATCGGTCCTACGTATTGGTCATATAGATCCCATATATATTCAATAATATTGTCTAAATACCAAATGTTACTTCACCTCATCATCACTGCATACATTAATTAAAAATAAAGATTTCGATTTTTCAAGAGTGGAATGTAGTTTTTTTATATTTAACATCTCTTCCTTACATAAACAGACCCTCACACTGAAAGCAACAAGTCAGTTTCCATAACGCAGTGACTCTCATTATATCAGTTCTGGCAGTAATGTGTTTGGAAATACTGGCTTACTGGCAAAAATCCAGTGTTTTGCATCCCTGTGATCCTTATTGCTGCCACCCAGCATTTTTAAAAATATGTCTCTCTAAGAAATTCAAGTTAACAGCAACCAAGGTCTAAATCTCAAGTCAGGAAAATCTGGAAAGTCCCTTATCCAGAACTGCTACTGAACAGTCTACCAAACTTTGAATGTAAAAAGCACCTCAGCTTTGGTGGACTTGGTTCATAAAGAGCTGCAACAATGCTGCAATATTTGTGTGATTTTTATTGATACACTGCACTTTGTTAAGATGCAGCCTGTCAGATGTTATGTAACGTATTTCCACTACTTCCAGACTGTGGCTGTGATCTTTGTTTCTGCTATCCAACCAACTGTTGCTATATGACACAGAAACAACTGGGCATTGAGTAACAAATGTACATAAAATACAGCTGTTACTGTTGATATCTAAACGGAGTAAAGAAAATGTTGAATTTAGGCTGTGTCAGATGATAAGATAGTGGTATACAAGCCAGAGAGATGTGTGAACTTAAACTATTCTGACAGGAGGCTGGTGATGATAGCATTACCAACATTACACACTAAAAAATGTTGAGTTATTTTGGTAACCCAATTTATGTGTTGCTTGTGTTGAGTTAAATTTTTGGGTTATTTTTATAAAGAGTAACCAATTTTCTATGTTACAGGGCTATTATTTTAACCCAACTATGTCACAACCAGCTCCACACTCACTCTGCTTCAGATCGTCTCGCTCTCATGCCAAGAACTCCAGACCTGCTATCCGGACTGATCACCTGTTGCCGACCTGTTCTGTTCCTGTTTCCGCCTTTATCGGCTGATCCTCGGCTAGACTACAAGGTACCGACCCGTTTCTGTCCTGCACCTACCCGCCTGCCTGATCCCCGGTTGCCAACCTTGCCCTCTGTTCCTGACGCTGAGTACCTGTTTGTGAATCCTGATCTGTGGTGGCCATCTGTTCTCCGGTATCTGACCCCTCTGCCTGTGTGGGATGCCGAGTACCCGTCTGTGAGCCCGAATCAGTGGTGGCAGCCTGATCTCTGGCAATCAGAACGGTTTCTTGCTCTGAAAGACAAAGTCCTAACCTGCCTGACTCTGAGTTGCGTTATGAATGTGTGGCTCCTGCGTGGCCGAGTGGACTACATCGCTGCCCTGTGTTCCAAGGATCGCAGGTTCAATCCCCGCTCTCTACAATTGTTCCATTGTCTGTTCAATAAAGCTGGTCACGAACGGCAAAATCTATGTTTCTTCTGGGTCCTAACTGCCTCTGTTTCAAACTACTGGGAGCGCTGAATTGCGCAACCCAATAATTGGGTTAGGAACAACCCAACATTGTAGTTAGCATAACCCAACTTTTTTTTTAATAATACAACCCAAAAATTGTGTTGAAAAAAAAGAACCCAACCTGTTGGGTTAAAATAAACCAATAAGGGGTTCATCCTTTTCTGAACCAGCAGTTGGGTTAAAATTGGGTTATTTTTTAACCCAACTGTTTTTAGTGTGTAGATGCACTCAGTGTGATATACGTTGGCTTACTTACTGTCGTCATATTAGACCATTTTTATTCCATAACAAACTGCCTATTGGTTTCCTTGAGTGGTCGTTTATTTGGTTTAGATCTTCCACATCCACTGTGAACTGATCAAGTGCACCCAAGTTCATGACAGCTTTCACTCCATCACCATTATAGCTAAACAAACTATTAGTTTTACCAGATATAAGTGATCTGTGAGTAAACTGAGCCAGTGGATTCTCATTTAAGTGGTTCCACTTTAATAATACTTCATCCTTTAAGTCTACGAAAGTTAAGATGAGTATGTTGAAGATCTATTTTTTTTTTGAGGAGGAGAATCCACAGACATATACATGAAACCAATAGATCCCTGTCCCACTGTGCCGATGCGTGTTGTTGAGGCATAGTCTGATGGATATAGGATCACGTCTGTGTGACACTGGCTCTGCTTGGGCTTTTGAGTTCAGGGCATCTGCTGCAGTAAAAAGGAAGGCTGGCATCCAACAAACTCCCCCACCAACCCCCCCACACTGACTCCTCACCCAGCCTGTGGCGCTCAGGAGGAGAGCGTCAGAGCCAGACAGAAACTCCTGATGAATGTGAGCTGTGACTGAGGGAGGGAGTCAAACTGTATCAGCCCCGAAGCACCAAGAGCTTTTCTTTCATTCACCACACACCCACACACACACACACATACACACACACACACACTCCTCCTCTCAGTGCAGACCTGCTGGGACTACAGTGAGGAGAACAGAGCCGAATGCTGCTGTCCACATGTTTTCACAGACAAAACAAATAACAAAAGTGTTACCCTCACTGTAAGTTCCACTCTGTAAACAAAGTCATTTTAACCTTTTCAACAGTAAGGTTTTAGGACCTGATGTGGCATTGAAGAACTGCTTATATGAACATCCTCAATATATTTTAACTGTATGATATCATAACAACCACGTTAGACATGGATGCATGTAGGTCGCTCAGTGTCTAGCTAAGCTCCATGTGTGCTACGTCATCAAAATGTCACGGCTCTGTCTCACTTCATTTATCACATCTGAGCAAAAGCCATAAATTATATATTATTTAAAATTCTGATAGCTTTTTAGTTATCAATGTCATATGCAACATAGAGCTCAGAGGTATGTGTTTAACAGCAAGTCTCAATTCTGAACTCAGTGACTCTAGGCTCTGTTTTTGTATGTTCCTGGGATTAATAGCAACCAGGCCTGACTTCCTACCTCCCTCTGGAAGGATTAGAGGCTATCCATCCAACCAGTCCTAAAAGATAGATGGATGGATGCATGAATGAAAAAAATGATGGCCAGATGGATGGATGTGTGAGTAGAAAGAAGACAGATGGATCAACTTAAAATGGTTGAATGGCAGCATGAATTGATCAAAACATGATTTGATTTAAATGGATGGATGATGGATGACATAAATTGACTTAATGATGATTTTCTGGTTAGATAAATGGATTACTGGATGGAGTGATGAACCAATGGACAACCAAATGGATGGTTAAATTATGAGTAGAGTACTTTTGGATAGATATTTGGATGAATAGATGGATGGATAGTTGGACATAAAGGGAAATGACAGGATAGATTTATAGATTAAATGTTTGGTTGGATGGATGGATGGATGGGTGAATAGAAAGATGGATGTCTACACTATAATATAGTTGAGTGACAGCATGAATGTATCAAAATGTGAATCAATTTAGATGGATAGGATGGATGACAGCACGAACTGACTAAAAGATGGACAGAAAGGTAGATGTCCCAATAGAGGATGGATTGAGGAATGATGGATGTATATTTGGATTAAAACTGGATGCATAGATAGATGGATTGATGTACGGAGTGAAGGACCACCTGATGGACAACCACATGGATAAATAAATTATGAATAAAAACATTTTGATGAAAATTTGGATGGATAGATCAATTGATTATTCAAAAAGATGGACATGTGGATTGATAGCTAGATGGGTGTATTGATAGTTTGACAAAGGTATAATGTAAGGATTAATTGGTAGATAGATTTAATGTAGTTGGATGGATTTATGGATAGATGGATGGTAGATGACAGTTTCAAAGGAGTAAGAAATGAATGGATGGAAAAATGGATGGGTTAATGGGTTAATGAAACAAATAGGATTATGGATGTATGGATTAATCAAAATATAAATGTTTATGGATGGGTGATGGATGACAGCATGGATTGATTAAAAGATGGGTTGCTAGTTGACAGATAGAAGGGTAGATGGATGAATAAAATGTATGGTAATGTATCGATGTATGATGTATGGATAGAAGAATGGATTGTTAAACCGATGAATGGTCACATGGGTGGATGAATTATAGAAAAAATACATTTGTATGGAGTAGCCTATAGATAGATGATTGATTGAACTGAACAAAATGATTGATATGTGAATGTATGAACTGTATGTGTAGGTGAATGGATTGATATGTGATGCAAGGATGAGTTGATGGATATATTGAATGATGGTTGGATGGATATATGGATAGTTGTATGGATGATAGATGACAGCCTCAGCTGATTAGAAAATTAATGGATCAGAAAATGGGTGAATGGATGATACATTACTGCATCAATCAATTGAAATACTGGTGGCTGGTTAGATGGATAGAAAGATACAGTATATGGATGAAAGAATGGATTGATGGATAGTTGGATTAAAAAATGGATGCATATATTGTTGGATGAATGGTTGAAAGGATGGACCATGTACATCCACATGAATGAGAGATTTATGGGTAAATACAATTGAATGGATGGATGAATGGATGGGTGGATGGATAGATGATAAGACCAAAAGTTGGATATGTGAAAGAATAGATTGATAGATTGGTTAATTTAACAAGTTGGATGGTTGAATGGATTAAATCAAAAGGTGTATGGATTTCTGAACATATGGACGGATGGACGATTAATGATTGATGAATGAATATTAAACAGATGGATAGATGTCATGTTGGCTGATTTGTATGTTCTGATAAATATGGCTGTATTTACACTCTTCCAGCTACTTTTACATCAGGGTGTAATAATCTTTTTATTGCTTTAATATATTTTATTACTGACTTGAGAAGAAAAATCTGCCAAAGCTTTCAGTTTAAGTTTTTCTTGGTCTGTCTGCTTTGGTTGTCCTGAAACAGGCCTGCAGTCTGAAAAAGTATGGGATGCAGGATGCTCAGAAGGTCATCTAACTTTATTGTACCCTGGAAAGTTAATAATGCATCAGGCAGCAGAACGTCTGATTGATTGTGAAGCAAACTGGGAAGCTCTCCCACCGTCATTCCCCCTAGACTTAAGCCAAAGGGAGGCTTCCTAACTGCACCTGCAACCCTGCCCCAGGCTGAGAGGAGGTTCATAACACAGTCATCATCTTTTTTTAACTGTAGCATCAAACAGGAAGCTGCAGCTCTGAAGGCCACTGAGGACATGGGGTTTAAATCTCTCCTGTAACCACAGCTCACTCTGCTTCTGCTGTGTGGTTAACTGTAAAGTTTGAGGGAAAAAATGCAGACATTGAATGTTCTCACTTTACAATAAAGAGGACTGTCTGTACACTCACAAAAACACAACTTTTAGGTCAATACTGGAACAACATGGTGAGAAGTGGAAATAGTCCAACAGTCCTGACTCGAGGTCAGCAAACTGTCTAGCAAACACTTTTGTCCTCAGTATTATGTCTGCTGCTAAAACTGACTCCAGAGAACCATTCTTATCGATTTTGTTGACACTTCGACCTTTAACTTTGTTTCAAAATCAGGAAAAAAAACTTTGTGAGTTGGCTTTCTGTGTTCACATGAAGTATTTCCTCTTTATTTCTACATTCTCAAACAAATGTGCCATTAAAGACAATTGCGGTTTTCTGTAAGATATGGAATTGGTGACACTGAGCAAATGCTAGACAATTCTATTGATTTTGTTTCATCTTTCTACAGTTACAGGAAAAAGTATGTGAACCCTTTGGGATATTTGGATTTCTGCTTAAATTGGTCATAAAACATGTTCTGAACTTCACCTAAGTCACATCACCAGACAAGCACAGTTTGCTTAAGCTAATGCCAGACAAAACATACAAGTTTTTATGTTTTTATTGAATATAACATGTAAACATTCACAGTGCAGGGTGGAAAAAGTATGCAATCCTTTGGATTTAATAACTGGTTGACCCTCCTTTGGCAGCAATAACCTCAACCAAATGTTTTCTGTAGTTGTAGATCAGACCTGCACAACAGTCAGGAAGAGTTTTGGACCATTCTTCTGCACGAAACTGTTTCAGTTCAGCAATATTCCCGGGATGTCTGGTGTGAATCACTCTTTTGAGGTCATGCCACAGCATCTCAATCGGGTTGAGGTCAGAACTCTGACTGGGCCACTCCAGAAGCCATATTTTCTTCTGTTGAAGCCGTTCCATTGTTGATTTACTTTATTCTTTGGGTCGTTGTCCTGTTGCATCCCCCATCCTCTGTTGAGCTTCAGTTGGCGGACAGATCTCTCTAGGTCATCCTCAGACGAGCCTTCCATCGTTGATTCCAGTCATCCCTGTCTTCCATACATCGGGCCAGTTTGCTGGTGCTTTGAGCTCCTGCGTCCTCCTTCAGTACCTCCACATAGGTTAATGTGGGGCATCCTCGTGACCGGTGCCCATGTGTTGGTTCCCATAGAACCAATTTGGAGGCTGGCAGTTCTCTGTGCCTTTGGCAGTGTCCTGCGAGTCTCATCCTCCTGGCTGCTACTTTGTCGCTCACCCTTGGAATACCTTTGTATAGGATTTTGTCAGGAACATGTGTGTCCTTGCTGATGTTGAGTACTGCACGCAGCATCCTGATGTAGAACCCGTCTAAAGACTTCTGCAGGGTCCGCTTCAGGGTCCAGCATTCACTGCCATAGAGTACAACAGATTCTACTGTAGCGAAGAAGAAGCTTAGTTAACAGATGGTCTTAAGTTTTCATGCAAAATCTCTTGATAAACTTGGGAATTCATTTTTCCATTGATGACAGTAATCCATCCTGGCCCTGAGGCAGCAGAGCAGCCCCAAACCATAATGCTCCCTCCACCACACTTCGCAGTTGGGATGAGGTTTTGATGTTGGTGTAATGTGCCTTTTTTTCTCCACACATAGCATTGTGTGATCCTTCCAAACAACTCAATTTTGGTTTCATCTGCCAACAGAATATTTTGCTAGTAGTGCTGTGGAACATTCAGGTGCTCTTTCGCAAACTTAAATCTTGCATCAATTTTTTTTTTTTTTTTTTTGGACAACACTGGCTTCCTCTGTGGTGTCCTCTCATGAGCTCCATTCTTGTGTAATGTGTTAAATATTGTAGATTTGTCAACAATAATGTTAGCATGTGCCAGGGATTTCTGTAAGTCTTCAGCTGACACTCTAGGATTCTTCTTCACCTCATTGAACATTCTGCGCTGTGCTCTCTCAGTCATCTTTACAGGACGACCACACCTTGGCAGAGTAGAAACAGTGCTGAACTTTCTCCATTTGTAGACATTCTATCTTACTGCGGACACATGGACATCAGGGCTTTTAGAGACACTTTTGTAACCCTTTTCAGGTTCATGCAAGTCAACAATTCTTGATTGTAGATCTACTGAGAGCTCCGCTGTGCGAGGCATGGTTCACATCAGGCAATGCCTCTTGAGAACAGTAAGCTCACAACTGGTGTGTGCTTTTAATAAGGCAGAGCACAAGTACATGGGGTGCCTTTTTGCTAACCACTCCGCCAAACCAGCACCCCAACATATTCTATCTTATCACATTAATTGGACCCCAGGTTGGCTGACTCCTGGCTCCAATTAGCTCTCGGAGAAGTAATTAGCCGAGGGGTTCACATACTTTTTCCACCCTGCACTGTGACTGTTTCCATATTGCGTCGATTAAAAACATTAAAACTTATATTTTTTTGCGCTGTATTAGTTTAAGCAGACTGTGTTTGTCTAGTGATGTGACTTAGATGAAGATCAGAACATATTTTATGAAAAATTTAAGCAGAAATCCAAATATCCCAAAGGGTTCACATACCTTTTCCTGCAACTGTATCTATCTTTCTACCTATCTATTTATTTCTTCAGTCATCCACCCAGCAGTCCATTAATTTTTCTATCAATCTTACCATCAATCCATGTTGTCAACTACAATCAAACTTTTTAGTCATCAATACAGACATCCATCTTTATACCCATAGATCTGTCAGCTGTCAGTCCACCATCCATCTTTCCATTAATTTATCCATGTTTCCATTAATCTTCTAAACAATCCTAACCTTAGACTTGCCAGATTCCATGTCTGACTGAAATCCCCAAGAAACAAAAGCATTCATCTGGTGTGTCAGGTTACAATGAGATTACCTAACTTCTTGTTTTTAACAATTTTTTAATCCTACCCTCCATCTACCCATTCAAGTTCAGGTACTTGGATTTTATTCATTTATTCATGTCATCCAGTCATCCATCTATCCACCTTTTGCTAAACCCTTCCACTTGTCAATTCATCCATTGATCCCTCCAGGGATTAATTTTAATCATTTCATAAATCCACCTATACATCCTTATTTCCACATCTTTCCATCTATTTCATCCAATTTTCTGTCTTTATTCCATGCATCCATCCACCTATTTATTTGTCTATCCCCCTCATTTATCAATTAACCAATCTATCCACCCATACAAATGTTCATCCAGCCTTTTATCCATCCATCCAACTTTCCATCTGACACTGTACTGTTTCATTCATCCATACATCCGTACAGACATATACACATTCATCCAGCTTACATAAGTTCCCTTTACACAATCGATTTGTTCTCCATCATTAAAATCAAGGTAAAGACTTTTATGCAAGGAAATCAAACTAAAAAAATCATTGTTCTTTACCATTTTATCCAAACAAAAATTTGACAACCTCAAAACTGACAGGGCCTCCCCTTCTTCCATCTTTTTTATCAGTATGTTTATCCATCCATCAGTTTTAGTTTCCATCAACCTGTTCATCTTCTCCATCATCAATCTCTTGTTCATCCATCAAATTTCCATCCATCCAGTCATCCATAAGCAATCTCTATCCATCCATCCATCCATCTGTTCATGCACTCATCTATTTGTCCACCCATTTATACATCCATTTTCAATCTTACTTTCTGCTGTTGATGATCTATTATCCATTCATCTCTCCATGAAAAAATCATCCACACATATTTCCATCGATCAGTCCATCTTGTCTTTCATCCATCTATCTCTCTATTTACACCGCCATCATCCATGAGTAGATGAATTTACACCTTGTATAAAATTGTTGAATGATTCGAATGAGATTAGAATAAATAGTTTCAGCCTTTGTGATGCATTTACTCTGGTTGGCCACTATAAAGGGGTTTTATGTATATGTAAAGCCTAAACTCTCCCACTCAGGATATTATTAGCTGAACAGAAAAAGGCAACCAGTGACAAAACTGATGCGATTAAAAAGACATTTTAGTGCCAATAATTTTGTTCACTGAAAATATAGATACAAACAATATATAGTCATCTTTTATCAGAATTGTAGATGTTTATTTTAGGACCGGTTGGTCCGGTCTATCAATGTGAATGACCTTGATATTTACCGAGAGAAGGTGAATTAGTTCAACCTGAAATAGACAAGTTTGACTGGCATCAGCTAACAGCTGCAGGTACGGACAAATAACTATGTAAAGCTACTTGACATCTGTCTTATAGGATAAATGCTGATGTGTAGTCTGCTGACAACATGTTTCTCCAACATTTGGCTTTAACATGACTTTATAAATGTCTTTGCATTTCCCAAAAGAAAACCATATGACCACTTATTTCACATTTCACTGAAGATGGTATGCAGCCAAATATATGTCTGCTTTAACTGTCAACACAGCCTAACAGCTCATAACCATTAATCTTTAGACTGATAATAGAAAAATGGACATTTTATCCTTTCAGCCTCCTTAAATTGTCACAATGTACTATGCAGAGAAATTCAACAATAGGCTCAGATGTGTAGATGTGTAGAAATGGCTGTGCAGCACAGAAGAGTCTATTTCAGCAATGCAACAGCTTTAAAACTGACATTTCATGCTGGTGTTGACATCTAAAAATTTGTGATATTTGGTGTAATGCAGTCCACTCTTCCGTCTTAGCTGTGTCAGTGATCACACAGAGCTACCAGACTGTGTTTACCTTTTGATGAGACACAGCTTCATGTCAACGTGCTACAAAAAAAACAAAAAAAAAACAGAAGCAAATTGATTTCAGATCTTCAATTTATCATGCATACTGTAAAATTCTCCTCAATTGTACATTAAGAAGCAGGGATGCATGATATTGGATTTCTGCTGATAATAGATATGCCAATATCTCAAAACTTCTTATCGCCAAAACCAACATTTTCTGTAAAGAGCAAAAAGCCTCCACTTAACTAAAATTGTCCCAATGCTTTTATGGTGACAGTGCATTTGTGTTGGAAACAAATGTAAAGATTTTTCTTCTCAGATTAATTACAATTTGATTTACAAAATTGGACAGTAAGTGATCATGAGGTAAACCAATATGTTACATTTGTACAAGTATGTTAAGACAATTTAAAAGTCCATATAGGGAACTATGACGGATATTTGTATGGCTAACTTTTCTGCTGTTAATATATAGGGAATATTTATAATGTCTGCCTATCCTGAAAATCATCTTTTTAGGCAATTACGAGCTGAAACCTGCATTGTCATTGTTAGCCACATTATTTTCACGAAATATTAACATTAAACTGTCTCATCATAATTAAAACTAATAAAAAATATGAGCCTGGAAGTGGCATGCCATGCCATTTAACAGTATGAAATGTAAGTACTTCTATCTCTAGAAAACCATGACTTTCAGGTCGATGTTATGTCTCTGTTGAAGGCAAAATTAGGGAGGGAGTGATGGAGGCCTAGAGGGTGCACAAATAGTGTCAGAGCAAGCCAAGTCAGAAAATCAAGATTTTAGATTTTAAATTTAGTGATCAAACAGACATATCCAAGCCCTGTGCAAAGTTTGATGAAAATCCCTCAGGGCTCACTTATGATATCACATGATAAAGATGATCACAAAGACTCCATGACACTGACCATTGACCTCTGAAATATAAGCAGTTCATCTTAAATCTAGATGAGCATTTGGCCAAAATTAAAATATCAAAACTTGTCAGAACTTCATATACTGAGAAACTTCAAAAATACCAGGGCTCAGTAATTCCCTGAATTCTACAACAGAATGCTTTGGCTTCTACTGACATGGCATTTAGGCAGAAAATTGTTAATTTAAGGATTATTATCTAAATCCCTTTAAAGTAAATAAAGGCATTGGAAGAAGAAGAAGCAGGCTGTAGATGCTTTGACTGTGTTCTACTCTGTGACTCTGAAGAGCTTGTTTGATACAGTATCTGTGCTTGTAATTGTTTTAGAGATTTTTAACCTTGATGGGGTTCTCCTGGTTAAAAAAGTTTAACCCAACAACAAACAGAGCTTTTGTAATGTTGTTCAATACTCCGAATAATGATCTGTGTCCAGTATAATTCAAACAAGTGATCAGGGTTCCCTCGGATCCTTGAAAAGTCTTACAAGGCATTGAATTCATTTTTCTAAAAATAAGGCCTTAATTGGCATGAAAATGCCTTAGATCCAATTTTCAAAAGTCTTAAAAATTTGACCTCAATAGTAAGATTTATGTTAGATTGAACTAAACAGTGATGTGGTTGCACCAGGATCTTTCAGAGCAGACTCGTGTCTCGATTCTACCTATAGTGCCTGGAGAGAGGGAAAAATGGGGAAAAATTGGCAAAAAAATTCCAAAGTAGCTGAGGAAAATTGATTATGGCAGCAAAATTGGGAATTAAATTTGAAATTAAATTTCAAAAACCATGTAAAAATTCCAAAAATGGTTCTTACAGTGGCCAAAAAAGATGAATGGGGGCAAAATAGGTAGAAAGTTGAAAAATGGGTTTAAGAAAAGGTAAAAATGGTCCAAAAGTGGGACAGTGTGTGTGAATAGAGGTAAAAAAGAGGGATGAAATTCAGAAATTGGGTAAAAAGGTTAATAAATAGGTGCAAAATAGGTATGAAATTGCAAAAAAATCAAAAAGTAGCTAAGGAAAATTGAATTAAATTTCAAAAACCATGTAGAAATTCCAAAAATGCTTCTGACAGTTGCCAAAAAAAGATGAATGGGGGCAAAATAGGCATAAAGTTGTGAAAACGGGGTTTAAAAAGAAGGCAAAAAGTGATGTTTTATTTAAAATAAACATTGGGTTAAAATTGCCTCCAACCCAGGTAATTCATGTGGTGTTTTTGTTTGTTTTCTTTGTTTCAATTGTGGTTCGTTGTTGACTTGGTCTTAAATTTGATTTCAAATGGCTCTAAAAAGTCTTAAAAAGTCTTGAATTTAACTTGCCTTGAGCTGTAGGAACCCTGGTGATGTCCAGGTGCAACCCAGATCAGCAAAAACATACTGTCCACTTATTCTTAAAACACAAGTTTGTCCACTTTGTGCAGTTTGTTCTTGTTTAGTATTTCTGAAGCAAGAGCCTCCCCTTGCTGCTGCAGGGAGCAGAAGTCACCCCTTAAACAGGAATGGATCCAGTGGTAGCCAGGCCCAAATGAGCCTGTTGTCTGTTTAGTTGCCTCAAATGCTTGATCAATGAGCTACTTACCAAGCTAAGCTATGAATGAAAAGCTCTAATATACACTTTTACTAACTGTACTTAATCGAAGGTGGCATGACATTTTTTCTTAAAGTGGCCCCTTAAAGTTTGGACATCCCTAAATTAACCAGACCAGGAGCATTGTACACACGGGGTTATGCTGCGGTCATTGCAAAGTTTGGCAGCTGCTGGTTAAAACATTCTACCGAGACTAATTTCAATTTTTATGTTGATAATAGAAGAGTCCTCCTTTAAAAACAAAAACACTCCAAACTCATAGAGGAGCTGTAGAAAAAAGAAAAGACTGAAGGATTTACCCTTACAGAATCCCTTTAGAGTAAGGCAATATTTATGGTACAGTAATGACTTACAGAATAAGCAGCACGATTTTGAACACAGTATTTTTTATTCACATTCATCCATTCAAGGTGATGAAAGCCATACAGTGGCCCGTTGTGTTTTTGAACTGACTTGAAGACGGATTACTGCACGGCTCTTATCAGTCCTGAAAGCTGGAGCATTCTTGATGTCAGAGCAAGTTTGACAAATGAGCGTGAGGCGCTCTCTTACAGCCTGTTTGTCATCACCACGGTGACAAGCCCGGCTCCGATCTGAATAGCGGCAATCTGCTTCTCCCCCTCCTCAGTCCTCCAACTGCTCGGTGTGTTCGCGCTCTCTGTGTTTGCGGCTGAAATATATCAAGGCTGGGGAAAGTGCAGGAAAGCTTTTTTACATTGCTAAATGTTGAATTTGTCACTTGCTTACAGCTCTCCTGGCCTTGAAAGGATCGTTTTCACTCCAGCACCATGGTCATAAACACTCACATGAATACAAAGTACAGTAACGGAAACTTTCCCTCCTGTGCAGCCACATAATTCAGAGCCAAGGGGAGGGTTTTTTTGTGTGTGTGGCTCAGAGCTGTGATTCACTGGAGCTGCTGGAGCCATTGTGGCGAATCAAAGCATCGGTACAGCCAAAGACAAGGGCATGGGTGAAACAATTTTAATGATCACAATGGTAAAATTCTGCTGTAAGTTATACTCTTCAGATTTTATGATCACTTAAACAAGTGCTTAGAAAATGTCCCAAGAAGAATTAGTTATTTCCTAATGAAAACTCTTCTGGCTTAACTTTTTTTATCAGGAAAAAAATGGAGCTGTTTCAGTTTTCACTGCCTTGTTTTGCTGAGGGTTTGTTCTACTAACTTGCTCACGTTCTGTTCTTTACACCAGGGCTGTAGTATCCACCTACTACATTATCTGCATGAATATAATTGATGGCATGATTATCCAATCACAGACTGGATGTGCTTCTGAAAAGGTTCTGCCCATTCCAAAACAGGTTCTATGAGCTAGTGAAATACACAACCTGGTCAAAAGAAAGTCACCACCTGGATTTAACTTAGCAAAAAGGTACGTGTCTCCTATTGGATAAGTACTGCATGGGCGATTATCTTTCAGTTATTTAACCCCTGCTGATGCAATGAGTAGCTTCTTATTTCTTAAACAACCATGTTGAAAGACACATCCTGTGGTTGTGGAAAAGATGTCAGTCTGTTTAAGGAGGATAAATCATTGGCATGCATAAAGCAGAATTAACATCTAAAGACATTGAAGAAACTACTAAAACTGACAACTGTCCAATGCATTATATAAAAAACTGGAAGGATATTGGGGAACCATCGTCTTTAAGGAAGAAATGTGATCAGAAAAAGCCCTGGATGATCTTGATTGGTGATTTCTTAAATTGATGTTCAAATCACATAGAAGAAAAATTACAGCAGAACACAGGGGTATGTTTGAACCCCAAGTTCCACGGCATGTGGAAGCGCCATGCCACGAAGCGCTACGGTCTTGCTTCAACAGACAAACCCCACTGAAAGCAGTGCGCTGAGCAGCACTCCCCTAGGGGGAAGGCCAATCCCCAGAGAGCCACAGGCTCTCTTTAGAATAGCCATGTCACACACTCATAAAACATGCTATAGACTGAGAAAAGATATGAACAACACCTCACTTCACTTCTCTAAGGTCCCTTTGCTGGTCCCAACCACACAGTGAAGTTTAAGGTAACTGTGAAGAAAAAAGACCTGAAAATCTGTGTAACATGGGCAGTGAATCTGTGCCCGCCTTTGCATTCACAGTGAAATTTACCTGATAGACTGGAATGGGAGTGAAGTGCTCAGCAGTACGTTTCAAGGACGCGGAGCTGCGCTTTCACGTGCAGTGGAATTTGGGGGTTAAAGTGAAAGTAAGAGCATTTCCGCAAGAAAATGAAACAAGGTTGACAATTTGGGTTTCCATTAACACACACGTTTTAAGTCAAGTGCCTGACACTTCACGTCCTGCTACGTGATTATGGTACATGAGCAAATTGTAAATGTATTGCTCAGAGAATAAAGCCCTAACTTCAGTGTACCATAAAACTACTATGAAAGATTTCCAGACCATTTAAACAATGCTTCAGAAATGAAAACCAAAATAATTGGTCACCATAAACCCGATAAGACTTTTTGCAGCTTTATCTTTGAGGAGGCGTCTGATCCCTGCAAGCTTCCTGTAATGGTACCCAGGTCCTGATGAGGGTCACTGAAAATGACATGCACAGATGTTCTCGTGGCGCTGTAGCAGGAAACCTGTATAATGGGCTGCCATCAATGAACCTGTCACAGCTGCCCCGTGATGCCAGACTGCATCCCCCGGCGAACTGAGGGGGCTCCCAGAAGCTCCATTACTCTTTGAGCCCCTCTCAAGAAGACACACGAGGTCCAACAGAGAAACGTGTTTGCCATCTTGCTGGTGGAGTGTGTCTTTGTCGACGTCCCACCAGCCCAGGTAATAAAAGTCTAAGCCATTAGAGGGGCTGAGGGGAGCAGGAGGGGGAGGCGTGCACGCAGCGCAGGATGGTGGTGTTTTCAAAGAGTTTAAGATGGTAAGCAGCATTAATGAAAATCCCACACCCACTGCTGTCTGGTTCCCATTTGATGGAAGGCTTTGTTTGAGGGACCGCTGGGATTCAGGAGCCCTTAGCAGAAAAACTAACACTCACGCTGCCATCTGTAGTCGATGGATTCAGCTTCTTACAGACTGACCACCATGTGACCAATTAATGGGCTAATACATCATCTGCTGTAAAATGCTTTCACTGAACTTCACAAGCTGCAATAAAACCTTGACATTCCTGTGTGTCTTTTTAACCCACAGAAAAATGAGATTGTCTGGAATTATTTTCTACTTTCCTCTTGTTTCTGCCTCAACAAAGATGAAGACTTGTAGTCTTTTTTAGCACAAGTTAAGAATAACTTGCAAGTCTCTGTCAAATATTTACTAAGTATTAATATTCATGATGTAAAAGTAAATATTTGAATGAAAGAAACACAAATAAACTCTAAGTAGCAGTAATCTCAGTACTCCAGTTCTTAGTTCTTTGGTTTAATTTAAAAAAGAAAAGCTGTCAAGTTCTGATTTAACACTGATTAAATGCAGAGTCGAGGGATGCACATTTTTACCTCCTACCATGGAGGTTATGTCTTCACTGGGGTCTGTCAGTTTGTCTGTGAATCTGTTTGCCTGCTAGCAAGATTTAGCAAAAACTACTGGATGGTGTGGTTTGGTTCAAGGAAGAAGCCAATACATTTTGGTGCTGATTCGATTCAGATTGATGCCACTAAAACATTTAAGTTTATAACGGCAAATACCATTTATTTATGGCATTATAGATATTGTAGTTTATTTGCAAACACAGCAGAGAGGAGGAAGTTTTGCCATTGAAGAAAGCCCGGCACTGAACCTTGGTCTTAATGTAAACTAAGGCAGAAGTCTCATGTAATTGTAATAAACACCTCAGTCCTCTACAAGTAACAGCTTAACAACATAACTGTGAGCCCATTAATGTTACAGAAACATGTGCTCGCTCCAGACGTGCCTATTTATCTCCCGAAACAAGGCTGCTGATAATGTCAATATGGGAATAGTTAATCATTGCAAAAGTCCGTGTGTGTGAGTGTGAAAACCTAACCCCCAAACTCCACATAGAGTGAACGCGCCATGCACCAATGCGCCGAGATTTTGCTCCAACCAACAGGCTGGGGACATCGCCTACTGGGAGTGCCGCAGCAACATCTGTACCAACAGCAGCAAATTGGTTCAGTCAACAAGTTTTACAAGACCCACTCCTAACTCGGTCACTCTAATGGATGATATTTCTATCAACTATAATTACACTTCCTGCAGATTGATATTTTCATTACAATGCGTGTTTAAAATAAACATAGGACTATAATGTTGGGTGGCAATCACAGTTTATGGGTGGAACTGAGCTGCTTGGTGGAGGTCTGCCCTCTCTGAGTGCTTTTCTGGTATGTACTTGTTTTATCTTTTTGTAGATGTATTTTTTTGAAAAAATAGACATTTATTTAAAAGAACATATAAATGTTTACATCATTATTTAAAAGTGGATTTAAAAAAATGTAGTAGTTTCACCAAGATTTTAAATTAATCTCACTTTTCAGACTTGATAGTTGGAAAATGGATAATTAATGAACAATTATAAAAGCACTGAGAAAAATATAGGTATTTACAGTACAGGCCAAAAGTTTGGACACACCTTCTCATTCGATGTGTTTTCTTTATTTTCATCACTATTTACATTGTAGATTCTCACTGAAGGTATCAAAACTATGAATGAACACATGTGTGGAATTATGTACTTAACAAAAAAGTGTGAAATAAATGAAAACATGTCTTATATTCTAGTTTCTTCAAAGTATCCACCCTTTGCTCTGATTACTGCTTTGCACACTCTTGGCATTCTCTTTATGAGCTTCAAGAGGTAGTCACCTGAAATGGTTTTCATTAATTAATGGAATTTCGTGCCTTATTAATGGGGTTGGGACCATCATTTGTGTTGTTCAGTAGTGAGGCTGATGCACAGCCGACAGCCCTATTAGACACTTTTGAAATTAATACTATGGCAAGAACCAATCAGCTAAGGGGCTGATCGTTATTTAAAAAGGACCGGGGCAGAGCTATAGCGATAATAAGAGTTACGACACTCGCGACCTCGCTGCGGAGAGGTCACGTGGTTCATGTAAGCCTGAATAGTTCCAAAGACACGCCGTGTGTTGTGTTCTTCTATGGGACGGACAGCAGGGATTGCAATATTTCATGGTAAACATGAATAAAATCACATATCCAAGTACTTTTTTGATTTTTATTGCATTCTTGCATATGTCAATTTTACACTTGAAGTGGTAAGATGACCACTGAAGACTTTGTAAAGTATTACGTATATGTTTTTTTTTGGAGGGAAAGTTTCACGTACGTGTTACCATGACAAATGGACTTTTACATTGAAATGCAAGATGATTTAAGGTGTTCTTTTTGCCCAACTGGATTACAATATTTCCAAAGAATGTCTATATTCGCTTAAGTTTGCTTCCACTCACTTACCTGTGGCCTGGGAATGACTGAAAAGCAGAGTAGAACGAATCCATTCAGCAGGACCGGACCACAAGTATCATTTTAAGACTAAACCATACACAGAATATCTATCTATCTATATATACATATATACAGGGGTTCCCAAAAATGTACACGTTCAATAATTGTAAACTAGGTGTTTATTATAATTACATTTCCAACATGTAAAACAATTTACAAACATCGTTCTATTGTTTAATCACCACTTCTTCTCAAACTGATGTCTGTTCTGATCCAGTGATGGTAACTTGTGTCGGTGGTTCTTTTCAAAACTCCCTCTTAATTTGTCTTTGCACTTCAACTGCATTTTCAAACTTCCAGTAGCATTTTATTGAAATTGAGTTATCAGCTGCTAAAACGTATATTAATTTTTTGGGACACCCTGTATATATCTATATCTACCTATGTATCCCTCTCTTTACATACATATGTGTGTATATATATATATATATATATATATATATATATATATATATACATATACACACACACACACACACACATATATATATATATATATATATATATATATATATATATATATATATATACATATATATATATATATATATATATACATATATATATATATGTATATATCTATTTAATAAATCAATATATTAAATAACTCATTATGCTGTACACCTGGTCTGTGAACAGAAAAGCCACCCTGATCACAGAAGACTCCTTCCACCCCCTCTGCCACTGCTTTCAGATGCTGCCATCAGGCAGACGTTATAAAGTTCCTCTGGCCTGGAGAAACATCTTTAGTCTTCATCCCCTCTGCAATAGCCACCATGAACAGAGATAGACACATGCTGTTAACAACTCCCCTCCTCTTTTGTGGAAGAATGTCTGGTGTATTCCTTTTTAAGCATTGTATTTTCTTTTTAATTTAATTTTTAATTTCTTTCTGTCAAAGTTTTGTTATGTTATCCCTTTTAAATGTTTTGAAGGAGCGCCTACCAAAGACAAACTTATCATTGATGACAGACATAAAGTTTCTATCTTTGATTCATGAAATAGTATTTATTTTTTATTCAACTTGTCAAACAACAACAAGAAGTGTGTGTGGGGGTTGGGTCGGGGTGGGGGCTAGGAGACATCCTCTTCTTCATCTGTGTCCTGGACACTAAAAAGCACATGAAGGCAAATAGGGAGAGAACAGATAAAACAGTTAGCACAGCAGGTAGTGATGCACTTAGAGCAAATTATTCAAAATCACATGTTAATGAAACAGCCCTGAAAATTCAGGGAGAGACAGAAAGAGAGATAATCTTGAAAATTATTGTAAATAATTTGTAAATAACTTTTAAATACTTTGTTCTATATCCATTTTAGTTTATTATTTGTTCTGAACAATTTGAGCACTGCAGTACCAATTAGTAAATTTTGTAATATACAAAGTTTATCAAATTTGAACCCAATTACTTGAATTCATTGTTTTAATCATCCAATTATCTGTAAATTGTTTAATACTAACATCATTTCAACGTTCATTTGCTTACTATAACTTTTAATTTGCCATCAAAATTAACACTTACAATAGCCTACTACGTCTGACTGTTGTGATTCTGATTCTGTTCTATACTCTGCACCGTAATCTACTAATACACACACTTACAGATACGTTTATGCATTACAAATGACCTCTCATATGGAGTTGACGGTCAAAAAAGTAGCGATTTAATCAATTTATCCTACATACAGTCACAGTTAGCAAGAGTCAACTTAAAAAGTAGCAGGAAGTCGGACACCAACTAAGATAAAAATCTATGTAATTATGCTGTGCATATACAACTAAAGCAAAGCATATGCATCATAACGAGCCTCTGATAGAAAAAAGATGATTGAATATTCGAAAGGGGTAGCTTTTTAAACAACTTACCTGTTAATATACTCCATGGCCAACAATGCAAATGAACGGCGTCCGTCGCTGTAGAAGCGGTGTTTGGAACTATTCGAGGCTCCACAGCCCGGAAGTAGACCCGGAAGAAAGCGTATAGCTCTGGACCGGGGTATAGTTTGGACGTGATTAAGATTTTATTTTTTCCTTCCCCAAGCGTCCAAAAAAAACGTTTTGGCCCCCCTGAGGGATTGGAGAAACATGTATGACTCCCCCCCCTCCCATCCATGAACAACATTTTTGTATATAATCACACCAGCAGTAAAGAGGGCAATAATGATGTCGATTTCCATCAATAAATAGCACCGTATTTGACTTCGCCATTGTTTCTATATAAAACCTTACTCTGCCAGGTGGGGTCAGTATTGAGTTCACAAAGCTACTGTGAAACTAAATCTGGAAACGTCTTCCATTTGATTCTGACACTGCAAAATAAAGACAGACTGGGAGCTATATTTTTCGTATTTAAAATAAACAGCTGTGAGTATAAAAGCTGTCATTATCAACTGTCAGGCGTGAGTTTTTTTCTCTCCTACCTTCCCAGCTGTAGAACAGTGTTGTGTTTTAAACCAAATGGACCCGTAGCAGCCGCAAAAATCCATTTTGTGTCCTCTTGTAGTATTCCAAAGCGGTCCTTTAAAGAGCCATTCAGCATTTAACATACAGGTAATAGCTGCAATGTCATATGAGCAACAAAATACAGTTCTGCTCCTCCAAACTTGTTTCTACCGGCTCGTGCCATCTTGTCATATTTTGGTACGACCCACACTGTACTTTACGACCAATCAAATCACCCTGGATTAAACCATTGCATTAAACCAGGGGTGCCGGGTGAGAGAGCATTCCATTGGCCACTGTTTTCATTCAAGCCTGGTGACGCGAGGATAAATGTATATATATGTATATATATATAGGGGAGTATAAACCAAAACCTCTGAGTAAAATATGAATGGAAACAGACAAAAATGCATTCAAAACTTAACAAATTAAAGTTGCATGACCCCCCCGAAGCCAAAATAAAAACCATATGGCCCCCCCCAGTGCTCCAAAAAAAAGTTTGGGAACCCCCCCCTGTTTTGGACCAGCCCCATTTGCATATAAATATCGATCAGCCCCTAAGTAAAGAGAAACGAGTGGACATCATTACTGCAGTAAGATTCTACAATGTAATTAGTGATGAAAATTAAGTAAACGCATTGAATGAGAAGGTTTGTCCAAACTTTTGGCCTGTAATGTATATCTGTAATGGTATCAAAGAAATCACTGCAAAAAGTAATGGCATCATATGGATATGAAAATGTTGGGTATTTCCCATCACTTGCCCGAATCTCTGCTATTTTTTCACACGAAGGATCTTGATCGGTCAGTTGTTCAGCTATAAGCTTTGCAAGATGGATCAGCGAGATCCAAAGTTAGTACTACAACTGAGTTGTTTTGAAGTAACACAGATACAGAGACACCCCATTGACCAGTGTTTCTTAGATAGTGGGGCATGGCAACATCCAATGGGGGTCCATGACGTGATTAGGCAGGCAAAACTGGAACATCCCATGTGCCAAACCGAAATTCTACATTGTGATTGGCTACTTGCATTGTCAGAAGTGCAATTTTTGTGAAAAAAAATTTGGGGAAGGGGGTAAGTGATATAGATCTTGAAGGGGGTCATCTCTGACACTGAAAAATTAACTGTCTCCTGAATCAGATGTATAGGACATTTATTATCTGATTTAATGTAACGAGTGCTCAGCAAAAATCACTTCACCAAACTTTGTAACTTTGTGAAAAGAAGTCAAACTTACTGAAGATTTTCTTTTTTACAGAAGAGTATATTCCGTTCTTTATTAGACCTCTTGATGGGCATTATGCAATGATTAACTGCATTAAATAAAATTAGATGTAACTGAAAGGATGCCATTGTGGGATCATTACCAAATGAATGCAAATTGATTTTAAACCAGCAGAAATGCTCCACAGTGAGCACTTGAAAGCTCAGACAGAAATATGAGAACACCTTAACAGTGACGGTGTCTGTACTTGACGCTAATGGGCTGTAATTGCTGTTTCAGAACAAAGACAGCGTCTCATGTATTGAAGCTGCACTTTATTTAAAAGGAAGAACTTGGAGATGATTGCTCAGCGCGGCAAAGTTTCCACCTTTGTTAGTTTTTTCTCTTTATTCTGTTGGAGGAGGCTTCCATTTTCTCTTACATTACACAATGGCTGCTGTCTGGAATTAAGTGTTTCCCCTGAACACATCCGGACCCTCACAGGCGCCACGACTACTTAAGGCAACTGGAAAGGCGTAAGAGATAGGTAGAATCAATAGCTTTTTTTCTGACTTCCCCCATCAACCGTCATTGTTGATATCTGCACACAAAAAGCTGGCAGGCTTCGGCAATAAAAATAGCTGGCGCCCTGCATGACGAACACAGCATCCTGGGAATTACTGAGAGAAGTGGCGATGGAAGTGACGTGAAGATTAAGCGATTAACGTCCTGTAGTAGTAAGCCTAGAGCAGTGGCTTAAACAGGATGGATGCCTGCTGGATACAGTAAGCTACACACTGAATTGTTTAGGTTTCTCCAGCTTGTCTGTTCAAACTCAAGTTAAGACTTTCTCCTCTTGAAACAGCAGCGTGGGCATCTGGGAGGAGGGAGAGGAGGAGAAGGAGCAGCTGATGCAATGCTCCTCCTGCTTCTGCCCCAAACGCTGCACACACACTTTGACCTGAATCAATGGAATTTTAGAACCAGGCTGCCTCTCCTCCATATTCCCTCTTGTGTGGATGTGTTTGAGGTGTTGTGTATGAGTGCGTGTGATTGGCTGGGAAGTATTGGTCATGGCTGCAGGGGCTCAGACTGAGTGTTTTATCAAGGGGCGAGTTTTTCTCAACTGTGCACTTTTTCAAGTTTACAGAATGTCTCCACCACACTAACACCTAAACAAAAGACTTAACTATGAATATAGTCCAGCATTCTCATGTAATGTAATCTCTGCTGCCAGTGCTGTCAATTAAAAATAGTTTAACTTTTGGCACAGCGTCATGCTCGTCAATGTCACTCCGCCCCCACTAACTAATCAAAATCACGAAGAGGTGGGACTTCTTTTTGCTTTGTAAGCAAATTGGAGACCAAAATGAGATGCAATATTATATTAACTAGGGAACTATTTGGTCTTCAGATTCCATCAGATGCAGGACATAACTTTATGGCTGTGTTTATGCTTTCTGGGTGATAATTTGATGAGTTTTAATTAACAACAGTTGTGAGCAGGGTGACCCAAACAGCATTCTTTAGAAGAGGGTGAGGTGGAAACTACAGACGGAGTCACCTACTTTTTTTTCCCACTTTCCATGACTGAGTCTATGGTCCATGACTGGAACACACTGGGATCTGTCCACTATCATGACTGTACTGATATCTCCCCACCATTTAGGGATGTAACGGTTACCAGTAAAATGGCAAATCGTGGTAAAATTTCCCACAGTAATCATTACAGTGTCCTATTAAAATTACCGTTGTACTGTGTTTGATCAACACACTGCCTCAGTCATTCAGGGTGATGCTGCTCTTTGACTGGAAAAGCCTGAACTATGTTTCTGTCCTTAATTAAGCAGCCTGGCGCGAGGCTTGCATGCGCAGTTTGCATTGTTTGGTCTCTGAGTCTGATAGCGAAAGTTAGAGACACAGTGGAGACCTTTTCTCTCAAGACGGACTCTGAAGTCTGGTTGAATTTTAGATTTTACAAGGATGCCGAGAGGAAGCTGATAGAAGACAGTCTCCCTGTTTAAACTCGAACCTGTGGCTAAAGAAAAAGACGTGCAATTAAAACAGCTGTAACTCCTTGAGTAAAGTTTTTGTAGTAGTTTTTTGATGTGTGACAAGAAGCAATTTTTGGAAAACTTAGTATCGTAGTTTTGTCGCCAGCTATATATCGCTACTTACAGCCCGGTGCTCTGAGACGTGTCCGAATAATATAAATTTGCTCTAGTTTTAATTGTCTTGTTCCTGAAGTTGAGTATCCAGGCCAGTCCAGCCCTGTCCAACCTGACCGTGAAGCTAAGGAATAGCATTTATAGATAGCCTATTTTGATGCTATAAAACTCATCTTAAAGTGTGTATTTTGATCAGGCATATATCTAAAAGTGAGACTTTTTTGTAATTACTTAGAAACTCCTCACAGTCCCTTTAACACAGGGCACTTCTGAAAATGAAAATGAAAAATCTCTCTATTTCTTGTGACAACATTGTGCAAACGGAGCCTGAGGCACATGGACATCAACTCTTGCTCCCCGTCAACATTAAGCATCAGCTAGATGTGCTCTGAAATGGTCCCTGTTGACTTCTGCTTCTTCTACAACCAGCTTCAAGTGGACACTTTTTGCACCTCTGCATTTGCTTCACTTGTGTCTATAAAGCTGGTGTGAAGGGTACTTATCATGAATGTAATCCTTTGGGTCATCGAGTGCATCTAAAATCAACCTGGCACTACAAAATACACAGAACAGGTTGTGAACTCAAATGCAAGGTGAGAATTTTTCAGCACAGAGTTGCACGTTTCCTGGTGAGTCTCAGAGGAGAGCTGCTGCACAGGTCTGTGTGTGAAGGCTTGAGGCCATTATGTGTAAACGATGACGGTGGAGCTCAGCAGCACACAGAGCCACCAGCAGAGGTGTTTCCGTGACAGGTCCACAGCGCCGCTCTGCACACCATGCTCTTGTTAAACATTTAACACGGAGGTTGCTTAATTATATATCAAAGTAATTGTTCATCAGTGAGAGGAGGCACGTACGCTGTCATTTTTTCTCTCATCAGTGAAGGAGCGAGCTGCTGTTAAAGCCTGTGCTGTTAACTCCGACACAGTCCTCAAACATGCAAACCAGCGCTGGGACACATGTTTCTGTCATCATTATTCATTAGTGTAGCGGAATCAGACCTGACACTGGAAAGTTAATTTAGAATAGTGACTCTTAATGTGAGTTTGAACAGCATGAGAGAAGCTTGGGTCACACAGCTCAACTGTACTGAGATCAGAATACCAACACGACTATCAATTAGGAATGCAACAATTTTCAGTAAATGTGGAACTGTTTGATATATGCTTCAATATATTCATGAGGACAGCTGTATTTTTTTAACAGACAGCAGTCAGAAGAGCCTCTCACATACTAAAAAATGTTGAGTTACTTTGGTAACCCAATTTATGAGTTGCTAATGTTGAGTTAAATTTTTAGGTTATTTTTATAAAGAGAGCCATTTCCTGGGTTATAGGGCTATTGTTTTAACCAAACTATGTCACAACCAGCTCCACACTCACTCTGCTTCAGATCGTCTTGCTCTCATGCCAAGAACTCCAGACCTGCTATCCAGACTGATCACCTGTTGCCAACCTGTTCTGTTCCTGTTTCCACCTTTATCGGCTGATCCTCGGCTAGAATACAAGGTACCGACCCGTTTCTGTCTTGCACCTACCTACCTGCCTGATCCCTGGCTGCCGACCTTGCCTTCTGTTCCTGACGCCAAGTACCTGTTCGTGAATCTTGATCTGTGGTGGCCATCTGTTCTCCGGTATCTGACTCCTCTGCCTGTGTGTGATGCAGAGTACCTGTCTATGAGCCCAAAACAGTGGTTTCAGCCTGATCTCTGGCAACCAGAACCGTTTCCTGCTCTGACAGACAAAGTGAGTCCTAACCTGCTGCACCTGAAAGACTCTGAGTGTGTGGCTCCTGCGTGGCCAAGTGGACTACGTCACTGCCTCATGTACCAAGGATCGCGGGTTTGATCCCCACTCTACAGTTGTTCCTGTGTCTGTTCAATAAAGTTGGTTATTGTGAACTGCAAAATCTGTGTCGCTTCTGTGTCCTAACTGCCTCTGTGTCAAACTGCTGAATTGAGCAACCCAACATTGTAGTAAGCATAACCCAACTTTTGTGTTAAATAATACAACCCAGAAATTGGGTCACAAAAAAAAGGACCCAACCTGTAGGGTGGAAATAACCCAAAAAGGGGTTTGTCCTTTTCTGAACCAGCAGTTGGGTTAAAATTGGGTTATTTTTTAACCCAACTGTTTTAGTGTGCAATCAGCAAGGAATTTTCCTGATTTTTGCTGCAAGAAATCATGGGCTGAAGTTGGCCAAAACTGTGAAAGAAGAGACAGCATTATGCACACTCGTAATTGAGTTCGGTAAAAGACAGCAAAGCATTTGCCAATCCTGAAATCAGTTCCTCCAGTGTTGTTAATTATTTTTCATTGAACTGAACTGTGGTCCTGACCATTGCATGATCAGTCACTGTCTGCTATTATCTTGTAGCCACCAACTCTTCCTACTCTGATTGGCTCAACTAAGTTGGTCATAAACTATTTACAACAAACTTCATCTAAATAAGTCCAAATCTTACAGTATGCTATTTTGCCCCCGACCTCTATCTTTGCAATGGTCTATTTATTTTCTTGACGAAACAGTATTAGAAAAAGAAAGTGAATGAATTTAAATATTTGGGGGTTTGGCCTGACTCCCGTCTATCCTTTAAGTTTCACATTGAATCAATCGCAAAGATAATATATGATCTTTTCAAATTACTTTTTCGTTCCAATGAGTGTTTCTCTTTAAAAGTTTAGAAAATAATTGTAACCCAACTGATTTTACCAATACTTGATTATGCAGATGTTGTCTACCAAAACACATCTGATACAAATCTCCATTGACACGTTTGCAGGTAGGACCCAGAAGCAAGCAGTTTGATTAGAACAGTCTTTATTAACCAAGTTCAGAAACAGTTCAGTGCGGGCTGCGAACCCGCGACCAGGAGATCTGTGGTCAGGCGCTCTCCTGACTGAGCTAACCTGGAGCTGAACAGCTGTCGGTTCCCACAGCCTTTTCAGGGAAGAGGCTGAGGATGGAGAGGAGCTCAATCAGTCTTTACAGGGGAGTAGCTGATTCTTGAGCGGGGCTTCAACCCGCACCAGCGAACTTAAGAGGTGAACACTCCTCTGATTGCAACACCTCAGAGGAGTCCAAAACTGACACCCACACCGTTGAAACAGAGAACAGGCTGTGGCTTGAGCGGGGGTCGAACCCGCGACAGCTCGGTCCACAGTCGGACGCCTTACCGACTGAGCCACCCAGGCGATGCAGTGACAGAAGCTCACACAGTCTTTATAGAAAGAGGTGAAGCAGGCTTGACTCACGCACAGACGAGCTGAGGCGCTCAGGAACACTTGGAGGAGGGATTCAGGCGAACTCGCGTTGTCGAAGACAGGCAGGAAGTCAGACACCAGGCGATTGGCACAACGTAGAGCAGACTGGGTTCGCAACTGGAGACGGAAGCAGGGTCAGGTACCAGGCGTGGGTCTGGCGTGAAGCGGGCTGGATTCGCAACAGGAGGCGGAAGCAGGGTCAGATACCAGACTCGGGTCTGGCGTAGAAGCGGGCTGGATTCGCAACAGGAGGCGGAAGCAGGGTCAGATACCAGACGTGGGTCACAACGTAGAGCGGGCTGGATTCGGCAACAGGAGACTTCAGCAGGATCGAAAGCCGGGGATTCAGACAGGCGGATGAATACAGGACAGAAGCTAGTCGATACCTTGGAGTCGAGCCGAGGGTCAGGCGTATGAGGCAGAGTCTGGGACGAAACTGGTCGGCAACGGGTGATCAATCCGGGAAACAAGTCTGGACCTTTCAGCATGAGTGCGACGACAGTCTGACGCTGGTGGAGTGTGGAGCTGGGGCTTATGTAGCTGGCTTGATTACGGGAGATGAGCTGCAGGTGTGAGCGGCGGCACAGGTGAGGTGAGTGAGGACTGATTAAGGTGCAGCTGGGAGTGACAGGCTGTGGGAGAGGCTGAGGCTGCAGACTGAGATTGTGACATCCATTCTCTTAATGTGGTTTACAACAGTATACCATTAACATCACAATATAGTCTAAGACACACACGCAATCTATTTTTCTTTATCCTCAGAATAACCAAAGAAATTGGTTGTCATGCATTTATAGATAAAGCTCCATCTCCATCATTCATTAAGATCTATCACACTTTTCCTATGTTTAAGTCTTATTAATTTACTTATCTACAAATGTCTTGCTCTTGTCTTTGACTCTACCCTTTATGTTGTATTGTTGCTCTTATATATGTGACCAAAGGCTGTATCTCATTCTTTGCTATGTAGGATTGAAACTTTTTGATGGGGGACTGTCTTAGCATCTGAGAGCATAGTATAGGTGCATGAGCGTGTTTGTGAGTGTGTAGTGTATTATTTGTAATGTGTATGTGTCCTGTAAGGACCCTTTGGAAATGAGATGGTCCATCTCAAGGGGCTATCCCCCTAAATAAATAAATAAATGATAAAAAGCAGATGTGGTCAGCATATAAAGTGAGTGGTCCTTTCTGGTGTTTTTGGTCCACATTGTTGTCACACAGTTGAGAGAGGTGTGAATATTCTCTTTGTCTTCCTCAATTCTTTGGCACTAGCTATCATCAGGATACCACTAGCCCATTTGAATTCAACAGTAAAAGGGCAGTGCTGCAGTAACTGTGTCACGAGCATGCACTCATGTCATATACATGGTTAAACAAGGCTTTTAATTGGTATTCTGACTTTCAGTCAATCAGATTGGATAACTGATCCGCCACTTTATCTATCGATGCACATCAGTGCTTATTTTAACACCCTGGCTAATAAGCTGGAAAGCAAACACTATGGTTCCCAACCTTTTACCGAGGAGCCTCCTCACCTGGTACCTTCCTCTTTACATTGTTACTGTATTTTTAAGCTGAGGTTAAAACCCTTCAAATTCTTTGTAAGAAACTAAAGTAATGTACATTATGATATCACCACTGTGCTTTAAAACAATAACCTGGAGCTATCTTGTGACTGAATTTCAAGTTGTTGGGGAGACAAAAACAGGTCAGAGATTCTTTTAATTGTGTATAAATGTTTGACACGTTGTAAAAAAGACAATGTTGCTGTAAGATCTTATAGGAAGGTCTATAATGGGTAAGATAATATTTCTGTGATTCCCAGAAGTCCATGAGAAACCAATGACAGCATCTTTCCTTTATAACCCACAGTCAGACGTTATTCCACTGATTAACACCCACAGCTCCACCATCTTTTACTGCCTCTTCTCTTTCCGTCCTGCTGCTAGAGCCATCACTCACACAGCCACTCCTCAGTGAACCCTCTCTGTGGCACCGGCTGGGCTTTCTGAGAGATTTGTGGCACATTTGGAAAGCCTCTACAGGACGTGGACGGTCTGCAGCTCCTTTACGAGGAGCGGGGCGGGCATGGCGGGGGTGTGCAGCAGGCTGGAGAGAGGACTTGTGCAGATGGTGGGAGCAGCGGGGGCTCCTGGCAGCTGCCCGCTCTAAAACGAGGGCCCGCAGCAGCAGCTGCCTCTTGTATCATTCAGGCAGCAGAAAGGGCAGCCCTTCTGGATGATCATGAGCGTAAACTCTGCTCTAATCTAACAGGCAGAGGCTCTGATGAATGCGCTGTGGCTGATTTATTCATCAAGTATCCCTCTGGAAAATCATTTACTCACCAACAGGTCCACTGACTCTGATATCGCCAACCTGCTTTTACCAGGATGGTGACCGCTCTGCTTTTATACCCTGTGAAAAATTATATGAATCACACTGCAGCAATATACTCAAGCCTTTAAGCTTTTATTTTTCAGGGGTATAATTGGGATTTAGGTTTCGCCAGAACTCTACTCACAGTTTGTATCAAGGGGATGGATAAGAGAATGGCACCAAAAGTTTTAAAAGTGCTCCATTTGGTTACTTCAGCCCGAGGTGATGAAACTTAATGTAACAAAACAATTTTACAGGGTAATTCCTCCATAAAACACCTGTTGGTTTATTAAGCTGCACACTCCTGAGAAAACGAAAGAAAAGCTGGGCATCTCTTCATTAATTTATTGATGCATGTTAGAGAGCCCACACTATGCCTTTTTACACTTTAATGTGTTCCTAAGCCTCCTTTACATGATGGAGTACTTCGATGCACAAGATAAAAAGTCTGCAGCATCAGATCTTATCCCCAGCTGCTGCCTAAGATGACTCTATCCCTGCACCCTCCCTCAAACAGACCCACCAAGCCTTTAAAAAATAAACCATCAGTATAGGCTTTGAAGGTAAACTGTCATTCATTCCTCTGGTTTCTCCTCTAACATTGTAAACCTGTGAATCTGCGTGTAAATATAAATGATCATGTCAGGTTGGAGGCTCCAGCAGAGAGCTGCAGACTGCAGAGGCACACATAAAACCAGCTGCTATCCCCTGATCCTGAAACATCCAGAAGGGGTTTTCATAGTCACACTCGTATTCCACCCAGTTTGAGCTCACATTAGCACACCTGTAATAACAGATAACCTGAGTTTCTGCAGTCCTCCAGTTCCCATAGCAGCTTCTTCCATTTTTTCGGACCTGTTGACTCACCATCTGCAGAAGTTTTTCCTCTGACAGCTCTAGTTCATACATGTACCACCAAAAGTCCACAGCTTTCATTTTTCCTTAAAAATCACCCATTTGTTAAATAATTCCAAAGCAAAGCACTGTGGTAGTAGGAAAGTTAGTTATTGTAAATAATCTGTATACAGCATGTGCTCATCCTGACACAGTTTCGTGTTTTACTATTTACACAAAACACTATAAATGACGAAGTTAGCAGGGCAATCTGCATCTGTAAATCACACAGAAGCTAGGAATTGATGCAGAGTTGATGTGTCCGATGAGGCAAGTTTTCAGACTAGTGCCTCATAAACCCTACTTCAAAATCCCTTCATCATAGGAGTATCATTATGCAGTATTGAAGTACTGAGGCTTTCACACCTAGGGCTCTAATTTCGTCGACCGGGCACAGACGTGGTGCATCTGCCCTGCGCCACCCCGACAGGGTATGTCCAGTGCACTTTGCAAGTTTCCTGTATGGCTCAGAGAGGTGCAGCTGGTGCAGTGAGGTGCACCCACGCCTCCGTCACTGCCCCTCCGAGCAAGTGCCAGAGAGGGAGGAGAAAGGGCGTGAGTGGGTTTAACACAGCCGAGTGTTGTCTTAACCAATCAAATGAACGCCTCTCCTTGCCTTTAAATGCACTGCAGGTGAGGCGCAGTGACAATTTCGCTTAATCATGGATGACGATAGCAGCAGCTCCAGGTGGCCAAACTTCTCCCAGGAGGAAACTGATGTATTGGTCCGGGAGGTTCAAGCTAGCAGTACCAGAATACATGGTAATGTGAACAGACCTCCACGGGCTGATGATGCAAAAACAGCCAGGGAGGAAGTCATAACTATTGTCAGTCAGGTTTGGCCAGATATTCTGAGAACTGCTGCCCAATGCTAAAAGGGGATCATTGACGTATGGAGAAGGGGCAAACGAAGGCGCTTGGATCAAAGGAGGCACATGGTGGCGGCCCCTTTTCCAGTCTCATGATGAGCTCAGCAGAGGAGATCGTGTTCTCCACACTCCCTGTGATAAGTATTGAGGGCTTTGGTGGAATAGAAGTTGGGATTACGGGTAAGGCAAAAACAGTTTGACTAATGAAGACAGACAACTAATAGCTTATGTTGAAACCTCACATAATAAAGATGAATGGTGTGGTTTGATTACAGCATGAATAAAATGTGTTATGGCAATGAAATCAGATGAACCTGTGCTGAACTGACACATTTTTATCAGTTAACTTTATTTACCCTATTGAAACATGATCGTTTTAGCATCCAACTCCCATTTAAAAACACTAAAGATGTGAATACGTTTGATTTACTATTTATTGGCAACATAACATAACCAGCTTCTGCCAATTCCATTAGATAAAATCAGGCAGGAGGAGAAGGAGGAGGAAAAGAGGAGGGGGAGGAGGTGGGACACGAAAGCACCGAGACCCACGAACCAGAGACGTGGACAGAGATGGGCCCACGCAAAGAACCCGGACCAGCCCTTCCCGGACATCCAGCTAGGGGGCTTCAGGATGCTGGAGAGGTAGCTGGGGGGGCTCAATGCCCATCTTGAGGGCATAGAAACCAGCCTCCAAGACCTGGACATCCACCTGTACTCCATTGACTCCAGCCTTGGTAGACTGGCTGATGCAGCTGATCGCCTCATGCCACAGGGGATATCCGGTGCGCGCAACTGCACATGCGTGCAGTCAATGGCTCCCAGTGTCCCGGGGTATCCACATTTTGACAAGAAACCTTTCTTCGTTTCCAGCTGCCTGTCGGATGTTGATTTAATAATTATGTGCTCATTTCCATGTTGGACTAGACCAGGGGTAGGCAACCTGCGGCTCCGGAGCCGCATGCAGCTCTTTTGCCCCTCGCCAGTGGCTCTCTTGGATCAGAGGTCAGAAGAGCAAAAAACGTCATCTTTGACTTGCATTAAACTCTAATTAATTGATATTATTTCTGCATGTTTTAGCACCATCTGCCTTTTTTCTTTTAATGACGATTTCTTGGTTTTTACATCGTGAACTTTGCGTCATGTGTGCACCTCCCATGACCTCTGCGTGACCTGCAGCAGGTCGGAGAGAGAGCAGGACGCTGCTGCATCTTTAGCTGTGAGCTCACTTGATGTTCATTTTAAGTTCTGATGAAGATGTTTTGATGAACTCTCATACTTTCAACTGCTGCTGTGAAGGGATTCAAACTTTTTAAATAGAGGCATGTCGGCGATAAAATTTTGGAAAAGACGAGAGACACGGGGAGACGATAATTCAGCGCGACTGTGACGGCGTTGTTGAAGCGGTGGATTTTTACACAAAGATATCAGGTGGATGTTTTTTATTACCATTTCTGTGTTATGATTGCAGTCAGTCAGTCTCTCCCCCTCACATTATCTCTCATTCACTAACTACAGACTCAGGTGTGTGAGTAACTGTGTTATATGTATATCTGACAATTTTTTAATGACACATCAAAATTGGCATGAAACTAAACATTGAGTAATTATGTGGGATAAGCTTCTAAAACACTGATGAGATGTCGAAAAGCACCTCAAGAATCACAAGATTATTTCATGATTATGATAAAATTGTGCATAATAATGATCAGAATGCAGGAAAGTAATGATTTAAATTTAAAATGCGACGGGAAGACCTTCTGACCCCCATCTCACCTGATGATGTCAAATAAATGTTTATGATTTCTCCGCTGCAAGTAAAACCTGATCCTATAGCAAAAAAAACGGAGCAACAACAGTAACAAAATAAAAAATGAAAATAACAGTGTTAACAGGGCTAATGTTAATAGATGGTTATTTTTGCTGACAAACCTGAAAATCAAAGTAAACACCATTGTTGTCATTTTAGTTCTAAATGAATTACTTCAAAATAATATGGTATAACACTAATGTCAAGCTAAAGCAACAAAAGTACATGGTCCATTAAAGAGCAGTCATGTCAGGTGGTAAAGCAGTTTGCTTATAGATCTAATGTCATTATAATGTAGAGTCAGCAGGTGCTGCTGTCGTCATTTTAAGGTTCAAATGTGTTTTGTGGCTCCAGACAAATTTTTTTGGTGGGCGTGACGGGCAAAATGGCTCTTTTGATTGAAAAGGTTGCCGACCCCTGGACTAGACTAAAGGACACTGCATGTACGGCCAAACCGACAGCTGACTGATCCTCGCCACCGTGGTCACAGTGTACTGGAAAGACCCGGTGGCGAACATGGTCAGAGCTGCTGTCACTTTCACAGCCACTGAGAGAGAACAGGAGCCATCAGGATGCACATCCGAGGCCACAATGCGTGTCACCATGTCGACCATCTCGCGGGACAGATGTAATCTGTTCCTGTGTCATTAATAGGGGTACAAAATTAAGTGACAGTTACATTTAAACACAGCAGCAGGCTAATCCAGTCATCATGCTTGTGATCCACCTGCATTCCTGGTCTGTCATCGCCAAATAGCAGGACTTTGGTGATATGTCCTCTCCTGGTATCTCCTCCTCATCCTCTTTGCATTAATGTACTCCATCTTTTTCCATCACATCAAGGATAAAGATTAAAACAGAGAAATCAGGGGTAAATCCTTCATACAAATCTGTATTACACAAATCTTTATTGTCTTAAAGTTATTCAGCAAGCGTCTTTTTAACTCTTTTGAATTTCATGAGATGAGAGAAGCCTGATATATACTCTGTATCTGTATGTGGGTGTTTGTGGTTGACCGAGATATGTGAACTCGTTAGTCTGCATCACTCTTCCAGCTGATTTTCAGTATGACAAAAGTCTTTGATCTGCCATCAGGTGAAATGGGACATTTAATAAAGATACAAATGTAAATGCTGGTTCAGACGATTACATTAAAAAGTGATTGCTGTGATTGTTTATTGCGTTGAAATGTGCCTGACACTCTGGAGACCTGCCTCTGAGGTTCTGGTGACTTGTGCACACGTGCGCCTGTCACCAAATTACAGCTGCAGATGGTGCGCTTCACCTTTGCCATCTCGGTGCAGCTATTACAACTCTTACTCCTTGGTATCAATTACTCCGCAAAGTACTGATTCCAAACAGTATTCTAAAAAATGTATACAGTATATATATATGAAGTTTTATGGACTCCTTTCAGTTTTTCTCTTTCTTTGTGCAATGATAATGCCACTTTTTTGTGTCCAGTGCTGGTGGAGACAAACCAGACAAATCAAACACTCAACTGCACCTACAAGCTTAAAAAACATACCATAATCCAGTTTTGTGGCAAATCAATATATGAGAAAAGGGAAAAAAAACTGGGGATTATTACTCAAAAAGACAAAATAAGTTCATGTTTGTAGTTTGATATTTTTAGTTTAAAAAATATTAATCAGTGCATATGCTGTCAGTATAGTTATTGCTTTATTTGCATTTGTATTTATGAAATACGTATCAAGTCATAAAAAAGCACAATTTTAATGGTGGAATATTTGCTAAATTTCTTTTCTTGTACTGACTTAAAGTTAATCTCACCATACCTGGGATATGTGGGACAAGGATAGATAGAGAGAGAAGAAAAGGGACAATCAAGATCACAGAGAAAACACACAAAACAAAATGTAAAAAAAGGAAAGTAAAAGAATATAAAACAAAGCTAGAACTCTCATATTAGCTAACAGTTAAATCCTACAGGAAATTAGCATACTGTGTTTGTGGGGTTATGATAGTAGTTTGTGTGGTGTGTGTGAGTGTGTGAGCATATATATATTTTTCTTTTCATTTATAATACAGCAAATTTATATACATAGAGATGCCCAGGTGGTGGGTAAAAGATACCCATGGGAATAAATACCTTTAGGATATTTAATATTTTACATTTACTGTGTTGTGTTGCTTTAAGGGCCCTTTGTTGATGCAAGGATGTGCTTGGAAACAGCTGTCAGTAGTGACTGGGTTTGGGCTGAGAAATGTTCAAAATGGGCTCCAGGACTCATTGAAAGCTGATATATTGCTTTTAGAGGTCACTTATGTTTTTTTTTTTCTATGAGTTCTGTGAAGAGCTAACCAGTGGTTTGTGTGTAGGGACTGTTTTGACCTCCAGTGTAAAAAGAACTCCTTTGGCGATAATCAGATATATGAGCAGTGGGTTTTTATACCAAAAAGTGTTTGAGTGATGCCTCCGAGCAGGCAGAGTCTTGGGGATGGAGGGATTCTACAACAAAAGCAATCCTGAAAGTTTGTTAGTTACAGCTTTACTAAAAATGTGATTATGATAGCAGTTCCATGTTACATGTAAATAACGGTCTGTCGGGTGTGTCAGTCATGCTCATTAAATTTTTTCCTTTCCTACCCTATGATATGTTTCAGACTGAATAAGTTGCAGGTTTGTTTTATTGGCCATTAAAGGTGTTTTTGCATATTTGGGTCCATATTTGGTTTCTTTTTAGTAATGGATGTTGTTTAAGTATCTTTGTTTGTTTTTATAGGTTTGGAAAGTTGAGAGAAATCTTTTTTTGCTTGTAATATTCATGATTTCACTGCAGAGAATGATGGGTATAGGTGGGTTATTGTATATTCTGAGGGTTTACTTTAATTATTGTCAGCGCAAGGACTGATGGTTCCAAATTTTTGGAATTGGAAACTATGTTTTCAATATGTGCAGGGACGATATGTCTTTGTTGTTCTTGCTTTGAACCCTTCTAAAATGAAGACTTTACTCTCTATTGTCAAAGAAGGTTAGCCTTGCAAAGCAGTAAGAAGTGCCTTATTCATTGTACGAAATCCTGCAGGACCATCTTGCTAACATCCATTGTCCAACACCTTCAGCGGCTAAGTGCTTAAGGGCCAATCGGGGGAAAGAGGCGGGAGTTGAATACATGACGTCAGCACTAAGTGACTACATGTTTGAAAACGATGGCAGCTTCTGAAGCTGTCTGGATGTGGCAAGATCAGAAACGGATTAAATTTCTTAAAAAGTTGAGCAAGGAATGTCACTTTGTCATGATCCTCCATGGATGATTCAGGTTGGTCTATGGTAGCCATGGTTACTCAACGATTCCTGGTGAAATATGTTCTCCTCAGAACTTGGTGGGAATTGTTGTTGATGAAGTTCGTGTCGCATGTAAGTGGTAAATCATCCATCTTTGTGGCATAATTAAATGTTAGATGATAATCCAAGGACTGAAATGTAGTTGAAGCTAATGGCTAACAACAGGGTCAAGCTGCTACGCCATACTGTGGCTTGATATGATTGGTCTGTGACAAGCAGAATGATTGTCCAATCACCAGCTGCAGGTTTTTTTTAAGGTTCTGTCCCTGAAAACATTTTCGAACAGCTCTTTACCAGATGGACTAATGAGATATTCCCATGGCAGATATAAAGAACTGTCCATCTGGTGTGTCAGGTTAAGAAAAGGTGGAAGGGCAAGAAAAATAAATCTACCATGTTATCATGTGGTATGAAACCCATACGATCTGACAGATTTGAGGCAATTCTAGTGTTTTGGGAAGTCAAGGAATGTCCTTATCTGACACATTTCTTGCAGATGTTAAATTATACCAAGCTCAACAACTGCATGCATAGACGTGTTTTCTTATCTTTTTTACCCAAGTAATTTCAACCTTCATCGTTGGATCATGGTCAGTATAAGCTGGTCCTCATTTTTAGTATTCAAATTAAAATAAATCAGTTAAAACATCAAAATATGCAAGGGTTCGAATATAGGAGAACACTTTCTTCTTTAAAAGGAACTCTGCTGATTCACTTAAGAGTCTGTGCCTCCTCCTCTGAAAATGTTTAACACAACTGAGATGCAATCTGGTCAATGAAGAGGAGAATATGTGACTTTTCTTGTCAACAAACCCAGACTTCACTCATCAGCTCCTGCTCTGAGAGTCATTAGCCACATGATGTTCTGTATTTTAATATGTTCATGTGCCACTTAAAGGCAGCCCGCATCTCAAATAATTACATTTGCACCTCGAGGAAACGCAAGCTGAGGGACGCTTCCTCCCACATTGTTTCTTGAATTCAATTTCAGTCACAGTTTGAAAGGATATAATAAACGTGAAAGGAAAGTGTGTTTGTAAATGATCGGTCATTAAACCGGGAGAGATGCAAGATAGTGAAACAAACATGTTGTGTGTTTTGCTTTATTTTATTAAATGCACAAGCGCCTGAAGGCACAAAGAAAGCAGGCATGAAGTCACAGCTAACAGCCATTAGTGTTCCCAAACTTAAGTGGTACCTGTCATCTGGGCTTAAAGACAAAACACTCACAATTTGCATGTTATAAAGGGCACACTATATGGGATATCCAACCCGAATTTTGACTGGAATTCTTCCTTCTGACCAAATCAGCAGATATCCAATCATCTTACCTGTATATATGTATATATATATATACATATATATATATATATTTATAAAGAGATTTCGTAATCCCGTAATCCCAGTTAATCTCAAAAGACATTTTTATAAGTGGGTAAACATTGAAGACAGTATACCCCCTGTTTTTTTTAGTCACTTCAAACGAAACAATATCCAATCAGAAAGTAACTCAAAGGCCCCATGCCCTGATTTGTTTGGCCATTTATATCATGCTGTGGGTGCTTATAATGCAAGGTTTTATTCAAGTTAATTAAAGGGACTGTGAGGAGTTTCTAAGTAATTACAAAAATGTATCACTTTTAGATATATGCCTGATCGAAATACACACTTTAAGATGAGTTTTATAGCATCAAAATAGGTTATCTATAAATGCTATTCCTTAGCTTCGCGGTCGGGTTGGACAGGGCTGGACTGGCCTGGATACTCAACTTTGGGAACAAGACAATTAAAACTAGAGCAAATTTATATTATTCGGACACGTCTTAGAGCACCGGGCTGTAAGTAGTGATATATAGCCAGCTACAAAACTACGATACTAAGTTTTCCAAAAATTGCTTGTTGTCACACATCAAAAACTACCGCTACGTAACTAAAAAGAGATACATTACCCCGTCGCTTTGCATCCTGTAAGTTGTTGAAAAAAGAAGTTGTAAAGCAATGCAGAGTTCTGAGGAAGGTCCGAGCTACATTTATTAGCATCACAACAAACGCACGCTTTGGCTTGGGTCACGTCTTTTGGTGCGTTCCAGTTGTAGTCAGAAGTAGGAATTTCTGAGATCCGAGTAGGAAATTCCTACTGGGAACTCGGTGAAACCTCGCCACCCTCGAGTTGACAATCAAAGATGGATGCCCCCAGTGTGAACAGTTATTTAGCTCCTGTAATAATCAATTTATTTGCACTTCTGACTGGGGTGTGTTGCTCTAGATCAACTGTATACATAGTATTGTTAGACTTATATTTACAAAAATGCTGCCATAGTGATAATCACATTCTTTATGTGATATTTGTGAACAACAACGCAAGGCGTGCTAACAACAGCTAACAATAGCCTGGTAGATCGGCATGTTTTTTTCCGACTTCAACTGGAACGCCGATAAGTCGGAGATGATGTCACTCCCAGTTCCAAGGTTACTGGAATGCAGCGTTACGACAGTTGGCATGCGTGCTCATGGGTAGCAGAGTCTTAATGTCGCAGGTGATAGATTCTCTTCATAGCACCTTTAAAAATGTTACAAACTAGGTCACATGTACAGCTCTTTTTCCCTCCCCTTTGGAAATGTTTGAAAATGAGGGACCACGAAGGCTATGATAATGAGCTCTGAACTAAATGGTTAGCCAAATTATATCTGATGAGAGAGGGGAGGAGGGGTCACAGGCCTCAACAACAAACTTGAAGTCAAAAAGCACTCCAACCAAATGCCTGGAGTTGAGGTTAAAATTTTCTTGCTTAAAGAAAAAAACAACCAAACTTAAATGGCTTAACTTTGAGACAAAATGCCAAAACTTTAGGGGAAAAAAGTCAGAGCTTAAGGACAAAGCACTGGAGCTCAAAGACAGGACAGCCAGGTTTGGAGCAAAAACACCTGAGCTAAAAGGCCAGTTCCTCAAGGTGCTCCCCCTCTTTGTCTGACAGTTATGGGAGAAAAAAGCAGCCATGTGTTTGAAGGTTGTTTCACCAGAAGCCATTTTGCAGGCAGGAGAGACGAACACAAAGTGTTTCTGATCTCCTGTTACACTTCATTTGAGTCTTTGAATGCATCACTGGTTGTAATTGTTCTGAGGCCGAGCAATAAGGGGATCACTTAGAAATAGAATACAATGGTAATTTAATATACCTTTGGGGTGTACATGTGTGTTTGTGCTGGTGTTTCTCTAGGCTCTGTATCGATCTGTAACTCCATCCTTTGGCCTACACTCCTCAATCTTTACACTCTGATGTTCAGTCTGTTTGTCGGTCAGCTCATTCGTCATGTGTCTGTCTGACATGTCTGTCCTGAAGACGGTCGCCTGGGGCTTGTTGGTTATTACTCCAGGATTACCAGAGGACTACCGCTGCACTGAAAAATGACAAGAATTTACTGTGGGAAGTGGGTGCTCCAATGACCGTACTGCATCAAAAAGCAAAAAAATTGACCAAACATGGTTAACAGTGATTTTTAAACTTATTTGAAGGCAGGACAATGAACAATGTCTTCATTTTAAATATCATCTAGCAGTAATTTACCTCCACTGACTGTACAGGTGCTGGGCAGTAAAAGTACAGCAGCAGGTGAAGAAAGGCTGAGATTGTTAGTGCTGTGGCATGATTTGTGAAATCTTACCACCAGCAGTAACAGTCCTGAGGTCCAAAAAACCTTGACCTTTGAAGACCAATCACTAATGTCATATTTACAAGAACTGCACCAACATAAGGCTTGAAGAACAACAACTACTTCTTACTACTAACTTATCACTGACACCTTTGAGTTAGGCTATTTCAAAAGCCTTACGAACAAAAATAATGAGCTGATGATTACCAAAATGAAATACGCAGTTTGTCAACATTTACAAGACAGTATGTCAAAGGTACCTGAAGTATGGTGGCCCTGAAGTTTCAAACACAACAAAAGCCAGAGTAACACAATAAAAGTAAAAGCAAAAAATACATAAAAGCAGCACAACAAAAGCCAACACAGCAACACAAAATACAAATTAAAACACCTTGTTTAGTTGTAGTGTTGAGTAAAAAATAACTAAATCATATTTCACAAAATATTGCAGTTTAATGGCCAAGCTAAACAGAGCTAATTGATACAATTAATGCGCACAGCATCATAACTGGGATAACCAGAACCATTTGTTTTACGTGTTTACAATCTCAGCTGTGGCTGCTGCGCTGTGATTGTGCAATACCAGAATTATCCCAAAACTATGAGTGCTATCCAGTGACATGAGCTTGAAAGTCTGACCCATCTGGAGACTTTTTGGGAATGGAGTACTTGTGAACACAAGTCCATCATTTGTGTCCTTAGTGGGAAAAAAAAGGATCCATCTTGTGGTTATTTATCACTTGGATGTGCACATTTTCTCTTCTGTGTTCTTAATGGTAGCATCCAGTTAGGAGCAGCCAAATGTCAACAATAAATTACCCGTGTTTTCTATGTTTTAAACTGTTAATGAAAACATTAATTTTAACTGAAAAATGATATACATTTACTGATTTGTCTTCATTTAGATTTGGTCCACCAGTAGTCACGCATCGGTACTCTGACCACTTCCCCTCTCTTTTGAGTTTTTGAGATCTCGGTGTCTGTCCTCGGGTGTGTAATAGCCGTGTTTGGATCTGTGTGGCTAACTTGTTTTTTGTATATCAAGCAATTTCCAAACCTCTCTTGTAACTCAGATGCTGCTGTTGGCCCCTTTCCTGTCTCAAAGGTGGCTGATTCCTCATACGAATGCACATTGACGACTATATACAGACTAGGCGTTGATGTCAACTGGCAACTTCATGCATCTTTTTGAACAGGGCTCTCAAGTCTCATGCACTTAGCATGTGGCACACACATTTGAACTTTTCACACGCTCACAGGCCAAACCTGGTATTTCTCATGGCTAAAAAATGTATCATGTAATGCCTCCAGCTATACACCGCTATACGTGGATTGGCACATGTAGCAAGACACTCTGAGCATCATAGAGCTCATCTTGACGTGACCCAGTCAAAAAGGTCAACTACCCATCCTCCAATCAAAAACATACAACTACATATCAGCCAATAAGTAAATAGTACTGCTGTATCCGGGTAAGGTACGGTTGATCTGGCTGCAAAGGATGCATACTGTATACTCACTGTAGGAGTTTCTAATCCCATGAGTGCAGTATTCTTAGTCTTCCTCCACACAAACAGTAAAGTCTAATCACACTGAAATACAAACTGTGGCGACCAGGCATCACATTAAAACAAAATCAATTTTAAGTTGGTTAAGTTAATAGTTCTACTTAGAATATGATAAATGTTTGGCTATAGTTAAAATAAAAATGGCACTTTCGTAGCTTGAAAAGGCATGATAAAATAATAATAAATATTTTGTATTATGTTGCATCATTCTGTGCTATAGTAAAATACTAACATCACAAAGTGGTAACAAGATCCATTAGTTAATTGTGAGGGGAAAAAAGCATCTGACTTCTTAGATGATTGATGGCTTTTATTTAAATTTGAATAATTGATAATCTTTTGTAAACTATCACACCCAAAAGGCCTGCAAGCCAGAAAAAAATCTCACTCTGAATTGAGCTCAAAACTTTAGTCCTGCAAACTACATTCATTACAGGAGTTTGCAGCACTGGTCTGGATGAATCTCTGTGTGAGATTAACCACTATAAAGCCAATTGTATTATATTTGATACATACTTTTATAATACCTCTTTCTACTCAATATGATCAACAAATTAAAAAAAACCCCATCTGAATACAATCAGATAAATGATAAAATGTCCTCAAATGGATTATCAGTTGCCAAAAACACCCAATCAAATGAGATACAAAAAATCTATATGTTGAATTTTATAAAAATATTGATTTTTATGGATTTTAGCAGAAAGTGAAACAAACATTTCAGCTCCAAAAAATTTGAATTTTCTGGCTATAATCTATGGTCTTGGGCCTTTAAGGGTTAAAAGATAAAAAGAAAAAAAACTTTTTTTAAAAAATCAGTTAAGATTTGAGGACTTCCTAGTTGTATATATTCAGCTTCAGATGCCAGTTGCAGCACAGTTGATATTACACAGCCATCTTAGCTGCTGATATAAACAATATTAACAATGACTAGATTTTTAAATATCCATACTCTGCATTTTGAATGCTGCCTCTCACAGGGACTTTATCACCATGTTTTATATTATTTGCTACTATCCAGGTTGAATTATCTTTGATAGTCTGATCCATCATGACTCTCAAACAGCAAATGATTCAAAGAAATCTTCTAAAGCTGAGCAGCTCACGTTTGTGTGTGAATACTTTCAGCTTGTTGTGCATCCTACGCATTTATCCTACAGCAAAACTGATTCTATCACTGCTAAGCTGACTCCCTCAACTTTCAGGCTGCTCGGCTTCAGATAGTGAGCATTTGCATTAATTAGATTGGCTCTGTGAGGAGGTAGAATATGCTGCAGGATGAATATAATATTAAAAGGAGTTTTTACATGCTATAAATACTAAACTATGCTGTAATTCAGAAGTTTAGATGTATGTTGAGGAGAAGAAAAGCTGCTTGTGCCATTATGAGCTAGTGTACAAATAACAGGGAGTTAAATGACCTGATGCATATAAACAAATGCTGATGTTCAAAGTGACCTGTTCAAGCTTCATTTCTCTGGATGGAGTCTGCTTCAGGATGTTTAAAGGGTTTAAATAATGTCCGTGCATGGAGGCTCGCAGAGAGCGCTCAGCAGAGTACCTCGCAGATATGAGTGGTCCAAAGGATCGCACCGCTGAAGCACATAATTATGCTCTTAGCACCATCCAGTCATAGTTATGGGACTACTTTAGGACTCACTTCTCTTTCTCAGCATACAGGATGTTCAAGTACACTGTTCAAGCACTAGAGTGTGAATATGTTCCAGTATTTGAGCATTACTTTTTAGATTTTATTCAGACTGAAAGGTTCAATGAAAGGGGTCAGGGAAGTTGGTGTTTAGATTTGAATCAAACCATCAGTTTTGTTTTCCTGCAGCCAACATCCTGAGTAATATCCATCTAGCAAAAAAGGGATGTTTTGTTCTCCTGTCCTCAAATTATGGATAAAGTTGGAGAGCTTGAAGTAACTCAAATAAGATCATTGTTGAATAATGGAAATGTTTATAATGCATTTCCTAGTCTCTTTTACTACTCAAAGCAGCTTTACAGCAGACCACATATACACCCTCACACCATTCACTCATGGTTGGTTCAGAGTTTCTGTCTAGTCCATTATTTTTAGCTAACACTATGATGCCCTGTCATACCCATTTACACGACTGATGCAGCAGTGGGAGCAAATTTAAGTTATGTCTTGCCCAAGGTCACATCGCCACGTGACAGTCAGAGCTTGACACAAACCTGCATTATTGGATTACACTACACTATTACGCACTATTAAGCCACTTACCGGTACACACTAAACACGACTTTCCGACCTCGGCGACCAGTCTCCATGTAAAGTCAATACACAGCCGCGATGGGGTGGGGTTAACCCTCCATCAACGCAACGGCCGTGATCAAGGTGACCTGGTCAGTCTCAGTGGGCAAAGTTGAACAGTTGATCTTTTCAGGCGATGTCGCCTGTGACTGTGGAGCAACAGCCAAACAGCGTTGTGTTGGTGTATGACTGTACTCGTGACAGGAGCTGGAAATCTTTCTCCTCTCCTGGAATGTTATGTAAACAGAGGCATTAGAGCAGCTCTCTGTGGTGATATATATGTGATATATATTGTATATGTATGTATTCATGTATATGTTTTGTTTATGTTATCTAATTTTTTTGTGCTTCAAGGGGATTTTTGGGGCTTTTAAATCATTTTTCAGATACACTTTGTTCCAAGTCTAAATTATATTATTACAAACAGCAGCTTTAAACCTGTGATTATAACTAAGCTTTGGGAATCAAAGATGCTATGAGGAGTTTTTAAGTAATTACAAAAAAGTCTGACTTTTAGATATATGCCTGATCAAAATACACACTTTAAAGGATAAGTTCGGTTCCTGCAGCTTTCACATTGTTTATAGAATGAAGTAGAACAATATACTCACCCAGAAGGCTTTCCTGATCCAAACAGTGCTTTGGGAGATATTTAGATCCAAAAACAAGCGGCGGACATCCGTATAATGGTAGCACATAGGGCATACAGCGCCGCTCCTAAAACTGCATTAATCGTCCAAAAACTCATTAGTTTCCCCAATATTCCATTATGGTCCATTCAGGCTACTCCTCCACGACAGTCTGTGTCACTCACGACATGTTGTGTGACTGTACTGACCTCTGAACTGAAGAAGAAGAGTGCTTGCTCCGCACCTGCGCAGTACTCTCTGGAGCGCTGCCTCCACGTCCTCCTTTCGATGAGCTCCTCATCTGTAAACTCTGTCTCGAAACTGTAAGGACACCCATCATATTCAAAGTTCTCCTCCACAACATCTTCATCCGATAGATATTCGTACATTTTGCACAAAACTGGAAGAAGAAAGTTGTTGTGTAGCCGGCCGTCTTCCCCTGAAACAATGAGCCACACTGCGCATGTGCGGAAGCAAGCGCTCTTCTTCTTCAGTTCAGAGGTCAGTACAGTCACAAAGACATGTCTGGAGTGACACAGTCTGTAATGGAGGAGTAACCCGAACGGACCATAATGGAATATTGGGGAAACTAATGAGTTTTTGGACGATTAATGCAGTTTTAGGAGCGCTGTATACCCTATGTGCTACCATTATACGGATGTCCGCCGCTCGATTTTGGATCTAAATATCTCCCGAAGCACTGTTTGCATCAGGAAAGCCTTCTGGGTGAGTATATTGTTCTGCTTCATTCTATAAACAATGTGAAAGCTGTAGAAACTGAACTTATCCTTTAAGATGAGTTTCATAGCATAAAAATAGGTTATCTATAAATGCTATTCCTTAGCTTCGCGGTCGGGTCGGACAGCCGGCTACAAAACTACAATACTAAGTTTCCAAAAATTGCTTGTTGTCACACATCAAAAACTACCGCTACGTTACTAGAAAGAGATACATTACCTTATCGCTTTGCATCCTGTAAGTTGTTGAAAAAAGGAAGTTGTAAAGCAGTGCAGAGTTCTGAGGAAGGTCCGAGTTGCATTTATTAGCATCACAACAGACACACGCTTTGGCTTGGGTCACGTCTTTTGGTGCATTCCAGTTGTAGTCAGAAGTAGGAATTTCAGAGTTCCGAGTAGGAAGCTGCAACTGGAACGTCCCCCGAAGTCAGAATTTCCTACTGGGAACTCGGTGAAACCTCCCCAACCCCTGAGCTAACAACAGCTAACAATAGCCTGGTAGATCGGCATGTTTTTTTCCGACTTCAACTGGAACGCTGATAAGTCGGAGATGATGTCAGTCCCAGTTCTGTGCTCATGGGTAGCAGAGTCATTATGTCGTTGGTAATAAATTCCCCTCATAGCACCTTTAAAAAGAAGTTTAAATTACTTTAATTCTGTGTAAATTGGCTAAATTGGCTTTATTAATGCTATTTCAAGCTCATTTAATTATTCAATATCATTTGTGTTTGGGTTACAGCATATGAATGAAAGAGAACTATTTTGTTTTGATAGCTCATATATGCTTTTTCGTTTATTTATAAGACATTTTTTTCCACATGCGCAGAAACTTAACACAAATTTGGAAAAGGATCCAAATGCAGTTAAAATGTAAAAACTTTATTTAAACCTAAAGGCTGAAAAAAACAACTTTCAAGAAAATCCAGAAAACTAAAAATCGAGGTAACTTGGAAAAACAATGGAAAACAAGAGTAAATGGAAAAGTAGAAAACTAAAGCATTCATGGGGAACATGTAAGATAGCACAGGATACAAGCTGAAAACAGGTAGGACTTAACTGACAGAGTAGCAGACACACAAAGACGTTATACACTCGGGTTAATCAGACACAGGTGAGACAATCACACAGGTGTAGGGATTCACAATCAGGGATTAAACAGTGAAGGGCAAGAAACAAAGTTGTCCATACATTTTAAATTTGTCAGCAGCGTGAGAGCAACATGTGAAGACCACAGCTGTGCTAGGTGAAAAAAACTAAGACAAATGCATTTATAAAAGGCTTTGCAACAAGTGTACAATACACATACAAAAACTCAGACCTAGTTGAAAACATTTGTCCTGTTATCTAGTCCAAAAAATCTCAGTGGACTGATTCTCAGGGCCAATTCTCTTGCATGCATGGATTAACATTTTATTATCAGATATCAGAACTAAAATTATCTGTCAATGAGAGGAAATTTACCCAGAAAGGTTTCTTAAAATGAAAAGTTCTACCCAGCTTAGTTATAAAACTAAATTTAAGACCCTCACTAAAGAAAATTTCACTTCTTGCACTGGCAGATGTTTTTTTATTTTTATCATTACAAGTAATTCAATATATCATTTTTTTAAGTATTCAAGTCTGTCACAGGCTCAGTCTCAGCCTACCACACTCCAGTCTCCGTTGCCAACCTGTTCTGTTCCTGTTTCCGCCTGTATTGTCTGATCCTCGGCTAGACTTCAAGGTACTGACCCGTTTCTGTCCTGCACCTACCTGCCTGCCTGATCCCCAGTTGCTGACCTTGTTCTCTGTTCCTGACGCCAAGTACCTGTTCGTGTATCCTGATCTGTGGTGGTCATCTGTTCCCCAGTATCAGACTCTCCTGCCTGTGTGTGACACCGAGTACCCGTCTGTGTGCCGGATTTAGTAGTAGCAGCCTGATTCCTGGCAATCTAAACCGTCTCCTGAGTGGAAAGACAGAGTGAGTCCAATCCTGCTCTTCCTTAAAGATTCTGAGTTCAATCTAAGTGTGTGGCTGAGTGGTCTAAGTCACGACTCCATGTTACAAGGATCGTTGCGGATTCGATCCCCGCTCACCACTGAACTGTTCCTGTGTCTGTTAAATAGAACTGGTTATTGTGAACTGCAGAGTCTGTCTTGCGTCTGGGTTCTAATTGCCTCCTTGTCAAAAGTCAGTGCTTAAGATATAATTGATATGAAATTGGACAAACACACTTACAAAGATCTGAGTTTTTTCAGTGTAGCTGTACATTGCTCTTGAAGCTCTGTCAACAACACAACATAACCATGACCAGTAAAACTCTCTTGCTCAGATAAGGCACAACAATGACATCAATTTAGACCCTGTGTTTTGCAAAGCTAGAGGCGAGACAGACACTTGTAGAGTCAATGATGTGAGGGTTATGGGATAATAATGACATAAGTGTGATGATAATGACAGCTGTTATCATCGTAAACAGCATTTTAACAAAACAGCATGTTGGTAAGACTGTATATTAACGATATCCTCTGTAGAAGCCATGATGATGTGTAGCTGAAGTGACAGAATCAGCATTTGGCAGTTTGTGCTCACCAACAGCATGTTATGCTGGTGTCACTTCCCACTCTGCAGCTGAAGCAGAGTCTGTATCAGGACTTTATGACTGAGCATTTCTCCCTACAGCCGACATCAGCAAAATAACATAATTTGCGATGTATTTCAGCACGCGCTCTCCCTGCAAACGTCAATTTCTCACCATCAGTTTCCTCAGGCATGTCATGGAGTGTTATTGCTGGAAATTAAATCTAGACAGCTTTATGATTATTGTATAGCCACATGTCATAAAAGAGCAAATTTGCTTCCCACCGGTGGTATAAACCCTTTAATTAAATATGCCGTTTGCAGCTGAGCAATGCATCATCAAGCACTTTATTGCTGAGGAGGTTTTGAAATGCAGGACGCTTAGTTGTAATATTTAAACCCACTTTCAATCATCTTAAGACAAAATATGTCAACGGCAAATTTACACCACCATGCCACTTTTTCCTCCAGTGTTTGATGAGTCAGTGAGGTCACTCGGCAGAAACAATCCACCTGGGGCGAACAGCTGGGACGCTGCTGGCAGGCTTCCTTCTGCACGCGGAGCAAACAGCAGCAAAGCCTCACTTCAATTATGTATGCTTTCAAATGAGGGGTGTGCACTGTTGGCTTCTCTGCCTGCATGTGCACAGACAGCAAACTGCAGCATGTCTTCAAAGACTTCAGTGTGGTTCAGCTTTCCTGTCACGTCATGCTGATGTACAGATGAGAGTATGCTTTTGCACGAGGGGTTTGTTTGGTCCAATGCGTGACCTTAAAGGAACACTTGAGAGAGGAAGCTGTGGTCATCGTGAGTAGGGAAATGTGGTATTGCATGTCTGTCTTTGAAAAAGGACTGTTTACAGATCAGTGAACTCCCCCTGCTCCGTGTTTGCATGTTGGCGTGCACTTTAACCAGCAGCAGTGAACACAACAGCTGTTCGCAGCCCGGTGTGCATGCAACAACTTTATGGTTTGTTCTGTTTCCTCTGAATGCATTTTTTTTATTTTTGAGATCAGGAAATTAAATATTCAATGATTTTACCTAGACTTTTAAAACACTATTAAATCAAATAGATAGATAGATGGATGGATGGATAGATAGATAGATAGATAGATAGATAGATAGATAGATAGATAGATAGATAGATCGATAGATAGATAGATAGATAGAAAAGTAGGTAGGTAGACAGACAAAATGATAGATAGATAGATAGATAGATAGATAGATAGATAGATAGATAGATAGATAGATAGATAGACAGATAGATAGATAGATAGATAGATAGATAGATAGATAGATAGATAGATAGATAGATAGATAGATAGGTATAAAATTAGGAAGGTTTATAGACAGAAAGATAAATAGATAGATTGACAGACAGACAGTTAGATAGTTACTTAGATAGATGGATAGATAGATAGATGGGAGGATAGATAGATAGATAGATAGATAGATAGATAGATAGATAGATAGATAGATAGATAGATAGATTGACAGACAGACAGACAGACAGTTAGATAGTTACTTAGATAGATAGATAGATAGATAGATAGATAGATAGATAGATAGATAGATAGATAGATAGATAGATAGATAGATAGATAGGTATAAAATTAGGAAGGTTTATAGACAGAAAGGTAAATAGATAGATTGACAGACAGACAGACAGACAGTTAGATAGTTACTTAGATAGATGGATAGATAGATAGATGGGAGGATAGATAGATAGATAGATAGATAGATAGATAGATAGATAGATAGATAGATAGATAGATAGACTCCCACTGACTGAATTTGTAGATAGCATTAGATTAGATAGAACTATGTTAATCTCTTTGGAAAACTCCCTGGGTAGCATAAACGTCTAAGGAGTCTAGATGTAAACAGTTGAAGTGTATTTTTGAGTATCAACTGACACAAAGCAAACATTTACAAAAGACTAAGGGCTTTATCATATACCCAGCAAGTGTCTTCCCTAATTTTCCTCTTATGCAGGTGTCCATTTATATGCCGTGCACTCATGCTGTTAAAATAGCAAATGATCATGCACTCCTGTTAATGCCCGGGGGTGTGTTTGTCTAAAAACGAGGAGTGGTCAGGTGGATATCTACTGTGTTACAAACTTGAGGACTTAAAAATCTGGTCTAAAATCAAATGTCAGTGGCAAAGAGCTGCTATTTTGGGTAGAGATGGGCCCATAACCAAGAGATGAAATCAAACTTTCCTGAGCGTGTTATACTCACAAAGTATGATTATAATGCATCTCTTAGAATAATAAGGCTGACTTTAAACTGCAAAGCTTAGTCACTGTGAATGTTTTAAATCATTGGAGAAGAATCTCAAATACAGGCTTTCAGTATGTAACTGTTAAAATTAATGATTTATCACTGATCCTGTGCTGTCCTTCGTGTTGTATCTGTTTGTGTGCTTGTTTTTGTAACTGTGTGTTGCTGCCATTCTTGGTCAATTCCCTCTTAAAAAAGAGATCTTTGATCTCAAATGGACTAACTCGGATAAAAAAGGTTAAATAAATCAAATAAATCAACAAGCAAAACACACAGGACTTAAAGTTGTGGTGACAGAGCTGCATTTGTAATATTTGAAAGCACACAAATGAATCTCACCAATATTTTTGCTCACAGGTAATAAAACAGGCTGTCCAGTTTGATTAATACACTCAATAGTGAAAAAAGCCAAAGACTCCTGCTGTAAATGAGAAAATAAATTCCTTAAAGCCCACAGTTACTTGATGTACAGTAAAAAAGGCTTATTATTGATAAACAGAAGTCTGAACCTGTTGTGTTTAACGGAAGATTTTAATAATTAATGAGGTTTCTCTATTGGCGAAGTTTCTGACTCATCTTTTAGATAATTTCTCATGCTCTTGATACCTCAGTGAAAATAAGCACTTTGATATGAGCAATAACATTTATCATATAGTGATCTGTGTTTGTTCTTTGGCTGTAGTGGCACAATAAAAGGAGATGAATTGAATATTACCCCCAAAAATGCCATGTAATTACATGCCAGTTGTCCAGTGCAAACTGATTTTAATCAAATGACAGATATGCTCTGATTGGTTTGACATGTGTTACACCAAAAGTACAGCTATGTATGATTAAGACGCATCATTTATCTCTTTTGGTTCTGCATTTGGCCTTACACCAAGAACATGCATCCTCAAAATAGCTAAATAAAAACCAACACACCTCAAACTGCAATGCACTTAAAGCTATAATAAAAGGCCCAAAAAATCACAATCACTGCAACAAAATAAATCTTTTGTCAATTCTGCTGCAGCTGTTTTGTCTCTGTGATTTTCTCCCCTGTGATTTGATGCTGAGGTGGAAAAACCCTCAACACTCAGTATACAAGTGGAGCCCCTGACATTTTGATATTTTCTGATATGTTTTTGTCCTGTCATTTTAGTAAAAGTCGTGTCTATTTGCCTCTGAGCGACGCTAAAAGCATGTTGTTAACACTGCCTGTGTTCTCATACAGGGAGGTAAAATAATGTTTTCTCTCCTTGTGACAAAAGCTGCTGAAGAAAAGTGAATCTAAAATGTCAGAGTCTTTTTTCACGGAGAACCTTTAGAGAATAACTCCCTCCTAAAGCATCCAAATCAGGCCAACATGTCTGCTGGAGTGATTCATGCCTCCACACAGCTTCCTTTAACAGGGTAGAAGGCACTTTCCCACTCTCTAAATGTGGATCAGCGAGCTTAATATTCCTCTGATTGCTTTTATTTGGGGAAAAACAAAGCGCTGCACTTTTTTGCTCTCAGCTCCCTGAATTGCGCCCATCCATTTCCATCTGTGAGCGCCGTATTATAGGACAAAGCTGAGTGTGACTGCTCCACATGGGTATTTATACACACCACAGAGAGAGAGCTGATGGATGAATTTCAGATGTGTGTCCCCGGAGTCTGAAGGGATGTTTCCATTTCTAGACTAGGGGAAAATGTGCGGCCCCTGGAGGGGGGAGAATCCGAGGTGCCCGAACAGCACTTTACATCTGATTACCTCAAAGTGCTGTGGGTAGTTCAACAGACTTCTGCTCACAAAGTGCACAAGAGATAATGTTTACAAGTGAAGGTGTGTTTAACCCTTTAAAACAGACCTGCTGTCCAGCACTAAAACTAAAATAGTAAATAAAGTAGTATCATCCATTCTTGTGAAGAAATATCTGACAACCTAATTAATTTAACGGTCCAATGAAACATCCTTGTAAGATTCAAAAAGCAACAACTTCATTACAAAACAGATGCATAGAGGGCTACTTAGATGTGGCTAACTGTGAAAAAGTGTTCAGTATTTTCATAAAGAGTCTTCCTCTGGTGCTCTCCAACATTAATGGCTTGATTGACAAAAGGTTTGCATGTATATAAACTTGCGCAAAACACCCAAAGATGGTCTAACAGGGTGCAGCGAGGATTGCGTCTGTCAAATGAGCATAATAGGATGCACAGTACATTTAGTGTGTTTACCTTCATGCATAATATACTAGGAGAAAGAGATGCAAATGTAATCATTTAGCACCAGCAATGTGTTCTATCAAATGTGAAACTAATTGTGTTCAATGTTTTTCCTAAATGTAGCACGGTTAAAAGGCAGCGTTATGCACAGAAGGCTGAGGTCATTGTGGCGAGAAACAGAGGTTGCACTAACAGAATATTTTTCATCATTTAATGAATTATTGATGAACAATGGAAATATTTGGAGGCTGTCTGTCTTTATGATAGACTGGAAAAGAGGGGCGATCCAGTGTGCCACCATACTCATGCAGACACAGGAGTAAAATAAACCCTCTCTGTTTTGCGCTCTACATGGTGGAGGAGGTGATTTAACCACTGTAAAAAAAAATAATTCATAGAAAGAATCACTCTGTCACTTATAGCTGACTTCACCACTCTCTCCATGCACTGATACTGAGTTTAGAGGCTTAAGGTGTATGGAGAGTGTGATGCTGTCAGTGCGTAAAAAGCAAGATTACCCACATAGTCTGTGTGGGTAACTGTAAGACTGCTGTTCACATGAGAGATTGATGATGATGAAGCTGTGCAACTATGTGAATGCTGTCATTTAGATTATATTTGACTACAGTTAGGAAAGACAAAAAAACAAGGTTGTGATTGTGTTCATTTGCCCCTAACCCCAGGCCTCAAACTTCGATTTTAATTTTTATGGCCACTCTGCTCTCGCTCTCCTAAACTCTTCATGGTGACAGCTGGTAGCACATGAATTATGAATTCAGCATACAGTGAAAGTAATAGCATGTGTAATTTTTTTAGGTTGCACACGCAATTTAGCACTTGTTATTTTGGATCTTCGTAGACTGGGCCCAAGGTGTATCGAAAAAGTCTGAGGTACTCTGGAGTTAAAATCTCATCACAGCAACAAAGTTAAAGTTATGGCAACATGTTTCAGCCATTTGGGTCTTTATCAGGGCAGAAACAAATTGGCCTCTCCCTTCTAATGTTCTGGACAGTCACAAATAAAAAAAGGCTACATATCGGTTGTGAACATGAAGCATTTCAATATATTCATATCAGTGCAAAAGCAACAAAGCATAATAACCACATATTAAGTAAACTAACTCATAATGCATTATCTATCTATCTATCTATCTATCTATCTATCTATCTATCTATCTATCTATCTATCTATCTATCTATCTATCTATCATCTTTTGCACATGTCCTTGGTATTTGACTCAAACTCCTCTTCTAAATTGTAGTGTAATTTTAATTAGCCAGGGGGATAGGAAATATCTGCTCTCAAAATAATGTCACAGTCAGTTGGATTTCTGAAAATGGCCCTGTGTGAATCACCCACATCATCTACAGTATAAAGATTTTATATTAAGGCCTGGATCTAAACTTCTGAAAATATGACAGAAACTGACTCAATTTAGACCAAGTTAGAAGAATACCATCTATGTTCATGTATCTCCCCCAACAGAAGATTTTGTCAAGAAAAACATTCAAACTGGAAAAAACATTTCCTCCCCCACAAACAGGCTGGAATAGTTTGGTGCAGAGCTTTCTACTATCCCTGTTCTTTTCTTTTGTTTAAAGAGTTGATTCCGAAATAGAAATGGTGGCATCTGTGTTGGTTGTCCCTTTTTGAGAGAATGAGACAAAGCTTTCCAATCCCTCTTTATAATTGAGGGTCCTATAAAGGGATTGAATGTCCATAGTGTCTAAAAGTGATGAATCAGTGCTTTCAGTGTCTTTTATTTCATTGACAACAACGATGACCGGCATTTCCAGTAACTCCACAAAGAGTCTTCCAGTAAAGGGCAAGCAAATTTTATTTTGGGTTTCTTGGAACAAAGACAAAATTACTGATTCACAAAATAAATCTTCTTGCCTATTGGAAAAAAAGGAAAGAAAAGAAAATAAAGGAAAAGAAGCCTTTTTCTGTCAAAGCGATTCAGGCTTTCCTTTTTCTTTCTCATGTCTTGAAATAGGATTTCTTGTGTATTTGTCTGTGTAAGTGTCAGTAAGTAAGTGAATAAATAGTTGATACAAAGGGATGAATGGCTACATGATGATGGAATAGGTAGTACTCATGCTTCATAGCAAGAGGGTTGCTAGTTAAACACCAAGGGCCCAAATTTTCCGGCGCAGTGCAGGGTGGCGGGGCCTGGTGCACCCCTAGTGGTAATTTTGTCCAGTGTTCTGAAAGCTCGCCAGTTCCAACCTGGACTATTCTTAACACAGGCAAAGCGCACCCGGTGCATTGGTAATTTGGCTGACAGGTGCACAGTGCGCACACGTCAACAAAGTCTCAGATGTTAAACCCACTCATGCCTCCTCTCCTCTCCTTCTGGCACTTGATGGATGGGGCAGGGACGGAGGCGTGGATGCGCTAATGGTTAGAAATTTTACATTTTGTAACCCAGAGGTCAAAGGTCATTGAGCCACATGATCATCCCCTGTTTATATTTAACATGTTTAAAAATTGCATTGATCTACTTTTTAAAAATGTGTACAAAATCCACAAAGATGTGGATTAAAGCTGTTTGGTCACATGACGAAGATCATTGTCTGTGTTTTCATTTATTTTTTTACATTTACATAAGCTTTTATAATTACTTCATTTTGTTTAGTTTGTTCTTGGTGGTCAATGTGCAGCAGTTAGGTAAACTTTATCTTACTTTGTACTGTAAATAGAGTGGATTGGATTGGAATGTTGTTATTTTTTGCTAGTTGAAGCCATCCTGTGAACAAAGGGTTGTGTGTTTTGTGCTCTTTAGTGTGTTTGACAGGTTTTAACACAACCTTCACTATGGCACTAGCAGCTACTCAAAACATATTGTTTCTGTGGCCCTGAAACAGACCTACCATGGAGACCTCATATATATATATATATATATATATGTAGCAAGTCCATTGCAGAGTGTAGATGTTTCAGTGAATGCAGAGTTATTGACAACAAAGCACCTAACAGTACAGAATAATAATAATAATACATTTTATTTAAAAGCGCCTTTCTAAGCACCCAAGGACACTTTACAACATACATGATAAAAAACACACTGCATTAAAATCACAATTAAGATAAATAAGAACAACATACAAGAGTGACACAGTTAAATGAGGGTGGAAAATTAAAGGGAATATGCAGTTTGGAACAGATGTGTTTTGAGTTTTGGGGGAGGTTGTGAATGGCCTTGAAAGTATAGAGTAGGATTTTGAAGTGAGTTCTCCACTTAACGGGGAGCCAGTGAAGGGTTGATATTACGTAGATGGAAGTATGCAGACCGAGTGATGTTATTGACATGAGAGTGTAAAGACAGAGGGCTGTCGAGGATGACACCCAGACTCTTGACCTGAGGGGAGGGGGACACTGTGGAGTTGTCTATGGTGAGGGAGAAGCTGTCCACTTTGGTTAAATTGGATTTTGTACTGACCAGGAGGAGTTCTGTTTTATCTGAGTTGAGTTTGAGAAAATTGGAGGTGAACCAGATTTTGATTTCTGAGAGGCAGTGGGTGAGGGAGGAAGGTGGAAGAGAGGCGTCGGGTTTACTGGATAAGGTAGAGCTGGGTGTCATCCGCGAAGCAGTGAAAGTGGATACCAAATTTACGGAAGATATTGCCAAGTGGGAGTAGATATATAATGAAGAGGAGGGGCCCCAGGACAGAACCCTGGGGCACACCTGAAGTGACGGGGGAGGGCTGTGAGGTGAAAGATTTGAGTTGGATGAACTGAGTGCGGCCTGTGAGGTAGGAGTGGAACGGGTGAAGAGGGGTGTGGGTGATGCCTATGGAGGAAAGTCTATGGAGGAGGATGGGGTGAGAAATAGTGTCGAAGGCCGCACTCAGATCGAGGAGGATGAGAATGGAGATAAAACCGGAGTCAGCTGCAATGAGGAGGTCATTGGTGATCTTGATGAGGGCCGTTTCTGTGCTATGGAGGGGACGGAAACCAGACTGGAACTGTTCATAAAGGCTGTTAAGGGTGAGATGGGAGTGGAGTTGAGAGGCAACAGTTTTTTCTAGGACTTTGGAGATGAAGGGGAGGTGAGAAATGGGGCAGAGGTTATTGAAATTGTTGGGGTCTGAACCAGGTTTTTTCAGGGTGGGGCTGACAGCTGCTGTTTTGAAGGGGGTGGGAACAGTTCCAGTGGTTAGTGAGGAGTGGATAATGGTGGAGATGAAGGGGAGCAGAGAGGGGAAGCAGGATTTGACCAGAGGAGTGGGGAGGGGGTCTAGCTGGCAGGTAGAGGGTTTGGATTTGGTTATGAGGTCGGAGATAACTGAGGGATGAGGGAGTTCAAAGGTGGAGAGTGGTTGACAAGAAGGGGGAAGTTCAGAAGAAGTGAGTGGTGAGGAAGTGGAGCCCAAGTGCTGGTGAATTGTATTGATTTTGTCATTGAAAAACCGGAGGAGGGAGTCACAGGTGTCTGAGGAGTACATGTGGGGGGGTAGGGAGTCCGGGGGTTGAATGATCCTGTTGTATACGGAGAAGAGAGTCTTGGAGTTATTGGCAGTGGAGGAGATGAGACCAGTGTAGTAGTGGGATTTTGCATGAGAAATGGAGTCCTTGTAGAGAGATAACTGAGCTAAGTACATGTCCTTGTGGATGACTGGTTTTCCTGAAGAGTCTTTCGAGCTGTCGGTTTTTGGATTTTAAGGAACGGAGATGGGGGGTGAACCAGGGAGCAGACCGAGTGAAGAAGACAGGGTGGGATTTGATGGGAGCAAGTGTGTTGAGGATGTTGGAGTGTCCATTGTTGTACTGAGCGACTTGATCATCGGGGGTGGAAGTGGGGTCCGGAGTCAGGGTGTTGATGCAGGTGGAGAGGCAGTCCATATTAATGTCCTTAATTTTGCGGTAGGAGATGATACGGGGAGTTTTGGAGATGGAGAGCTGGAAGGTGACATTAAATGAGAGGAGGAAGTGGTCCGTGATGTGAAGTTTGTCGGCAGTACAGTTGGAGGGGGTGAGACCTGAGCAGCATATTAAATCTATTGTATGTCCTTTTGTGTGTGTGGAGAAGTCTGCGAACTGTGATCAATCACTGTGGAGTAGACTTGTAAACAAATCAGAGCAGACTGAGCTTACATGGGGAATTTAGCCTTAAAGAGACAGGAGGCCTGAATCAGCTGTACTCTGTTTATGTAAAGTAGATGGTTTTTGGGCAATGTGATTGTGAACATAATCTGGCCGTAACCAAAAATGAATGGATGAACAAGATTTAAGGCAAAAGATGACATATGTCAAGAAAACCAGAGGGAATTTTCCTTAGATTTGATTTTCTTCGAACTGTGCAAATGTTTCTTTCACATGAAGATACAAAAATTAAATTCACAGTGCCTTTTGGGACATTGCCACAACAAGACTCCATTATATTTACACCTTAAGACACTCATGAGACATTCACATTAATTCTGTGAGGCAGTAACATCTGTGCTGATCATGCTGCAGTATGGATGGTGTGACAGGATGTCATCATGTACATACTGAGTCCTCTCTCCTCCCTCTTTCCTATATCACACCTCTGTTACTACCTCTGGAGACAGGAAAAATAGGGGATCACTCATTCCCTCCATTCTGTCTCCACGGCATTCCCAGTGGAGGAAAAACATCACCGGTCATACATATCATGCCTCGTGCTGAGGCATGATATGTAAAACAGCGTGATTTGGGCTGATGTCTTTCAGTCAGACTTAGACAAACCTTCCAGCTCTTTCTCTTGACCCTTCACTTTTTTTTTTCCATGTAGCTCGCAGAGGCACTAGAGCACCTCAGAGTTGTCTTATGCTGCGTTTACACTGCATGCAACTCTGCTATCCACTAGCGTTGGCCACTGAAGTCACGTCGCGTGTCCATAAATACCTCCCTTTGGTCACCGTTGCTGTCGGCCCTTGCTCGGTGACGTCACGTCCGCTCGAGTTTCAACGCGATCATATCATATATCATATAACAGGGTGTATAAGCGGACATTATTCCAGCTGTATCCTTTTCACTCACTTATCAACCACAAAACACTGCAGCTGATGCCCTGCAGCAGCATCGTCTGTGAGTTTTCTGCAGCCCATCTATGCAGAACTAATGTCCTCACTGACTAATGTTTCAACACAGACATAAATTGTTCCTCTGTAGTCCGGATGACTACCTGTCTGTCTAGACCGTCACACACGCACACACAGCTGATTGGCTGTCGCTGCACAGCCACACACGACATCGCCTAAAAAGATGAACTTTTTTTTACCTTAGACATCGCACGACGAGTGAAGTGATCGTCTTGTACGCAGCAAACACATCGCGTGAGGGTTAGCCCCGCCCCATCGCGGCTGTACATTGACTTTGAATGGAGAGTGATTGTTGAGGTAGTACAAGTAGCGTCCGGTGGGTAGGCACATTTAGAGTCAAAGTAACCAGGCTTTTGATGTTTATCTGTTTAGCTTGATGAATACAATTCAAGTTAGATTAAGCTGGTAAAATAAAAATTAAATGATTAATCTGATGATGAGATAAATGCAAAGGCATTTTATTTGTCATTCCAGTCTGATTTGTATGAGAAAAGAACAAAACTAGTTACAGAGGTCCTAGTATAAAAATGTAATACAATACAATACAAAATAAGGATATTAACAACATTAGCATAATCTAAGAGTAATAAAATATAAATAAAAAATGATAATTCTATAAAATATGGTTACAGCACTAACATAAAAGTAAAACCTCAACAAAAAATAAGAATAGCATTTACAACAAAACATAATGTAAGGCAAAGTTCACACCGGTGCACAGGGCAGCAGAGTAAGTGGTGTGCAATAAGATCATTGAGTATGTGGCTCAACAGATCAGCACAATAAGGTGCATTTTGGAGGTCATGAGCCAAGTGTGACTGGTAATCATGTTCACAACTGCTTTGTGTACATTATTTTAGAAACACTTTCAGGTATTTTATGTGTTACACAAATAGCTGCTTCAAAGTCAACTGATACGATTTCGGGGGTTAGAATCAAATGTCCTGGGGGCTCATGGTCATGGTGCGCTTAGTGTGTCAACAGCTGTCTTCAGATTTATGTCAAACTTTGCACAAATGTCCTTTCTGCCTCTACAGTCCTTAAATTATAAAATGGGAGATATACGGTAACAGCCCACGTGACCCACCACTGTACATCCACTTACTGCCATTTAGTTGCTCTTAAAAACAAATCAGTCACATTGTAGTTCATTATTTCTGATCTTAAGAGTGTCTAATTATTTGAGAAACCTGATCCAACAGCTACTCTTAGTAGTTCTCAGTTTGAATGTGCACAGTGATCAGTGGTCTTACTTCAGAGAGGGTCCTGCAGAGAGCAACCGTGCACATACTTTGTTCTCCCTCTTCCTTATTTATCCACAGAATTTAGACTGTGATTTATTTCACCACACTGCACTCTCTAACTGAGAAAAGTGAAACTGTGCTGCTTTGTCGGCTGCATCTGTCTCACAACAAAACTTTGCTTTGCCCTGCAGGTTTCTGCTGCTGTAATTTCCCAGATGGTCTAATTCCTAACCATGACTTTCCAAAAATATATTACACATACACACCTTTAGGCTACAGGGACTACAAGGTAAGGCCATTTTAGATTTGCTGGACAATCTCCCAAGAGGTGAAAATGCTATGCTTAAATTTTCTTTGCCTTATGTCCGTTACAGGATTATTACTTTCTAATACCTAAATTATTGAATACGCCACAATGAGGATCAGTGTAATTAATAATATCAAGTTGTTTAACCAGAAATTTAGAAACAAAAAACCCCAAACATTAACCAAGCAACAACTAACAAATGTGTTTTCTTATTAAAATATGTGGACAGAAAGATAAGACTGAAGAGCTAATTAGCTCTGAGCTTTGTCTTCCTCTCTGTGTATAAGTGTTTGATGTTTGTGAAATGCTTGTAAGCAAAAAGAAAATTATTCCACAGTGAGCATTTTGTTCCTCTAATGTACAGTAATAACATTTCTCCACATCAGAGTCAGAATACAAAGCAGGTTTGAGCACCAGAGTACAGAAATGATTTTTCTTATATAAAAAAGATCATTCAAATATGTATATACACTGTATATATAATATGCATGGCATGTTGTTGAACAGGCATCCATCCATCAGCTGATTCCTTTAAGGGGCTGTTCACACAAGGCCTTAAACAGTCAAATCCATTAAGTTTCCATTGCGTTTTGGCCTCTTGTTTACATGGGAACTCTATATTGAGTGCTCAAAGCCAGAAACTTTGAAACCAGGGTCCAGAGTGGAGAGTTTTCATTAAGCTCCTCCATGCAGTGCCGTGTAAACCAAAGTCAGAATGTTTCAGAGTGAAACGCTGATGTCACCGCATGCGCAGTACTCTTCATATGAAGGCTGTGCGCGCACACCAGGAACAACAACCGAGTCATGTGTGTGCTGCTTACCGTGCTGGGTTTTTTATCCAGACAGGTTTGTTGTCCGGACAGATTTGTTGTCCAGAAAAAGAAAATTCCACGTCTTTATGTGTCCACTTGCCATTGTTGTTAGTGCAAAGTTTTTCTTCTTCGTACATGTGTCGTCCCAGCACTGCCTCTCTGCAAACCTACACTGCCATCTACTGAACTGGCATGCACACTACAGCATTTTCATTCTTTTCAGCATCTCTGTCTGAACGTGGATGGACTTTTAATACACAAAGGAAAAATCTTTACGTTTCAAGTCAGAGAGTCTCCATGCAAACAGCATAAGCATCATGGGGGCTAGACAATCCCAGCTCACACAAGACCACAGGCCACTCTCAGGCTGACAACTATGTACAGACTCAGCCAAACATACCAGTCACCAATTGACTTGAAAAGCTAGTTTTTTGTAAAGTCCCTGAGCAGTTTAGGGTTAAAGCAATTTCCTTGCTGTGAGGAACAAGGACAAACAGCAGTGTCATAGTGCCACCCCATGTTGTGGAGCAGCCATGAAAAATAGAAAATAACTTTAAAAATAACAAGACAAACAAGATAACGATATGCAAATCTAAATTCTAGATTAAAAATCATTTAAAATGTATATACATATATAAATATATGTATATATATACTGTATATATACATGTGCTTGCACTAATCACCTTTTGAGAGTATGACACCCAGGGGTGGAAAGTAACGAATTACATTTACTCACGTTACTGTAATTGAGTACTTTTTATGAGTAATTTGTAATTTTCTAAGTAGTTTTTGAAATATGTAATTTTTACTTTTACTTGAGTACATTTTGACCCAAGTATTTTACTTCACTACATTTGAACCCCCTATCGTTACTGAGTACAATATTGATAGTGAAAAAAATTAAATACGGGCGGAAAACCCCTGTGTCCCGGAAGTGAAAGTCAATTGCATTACCTTGCCTTGTGCGCGCCCGCGCCCTGTCTCATAATTGGATCTACACGGTGGAAGATGGCTGTTGCTGACCAAGATATGGAGATATGGATATGGAGAGATTTATTGTGAATAGCAGGATCCTGCGGGCATTTTATTTTGAATTGTGGGATCCTGTGGGCACTTTATTTTGTGTGCATTTTGTGTTTTGAATACTTTGATTCTGGTTTAATTTTCTTTATTCTAATTGTAGTGTTGTCAGTTGGACAATATGACTGAAAATAGTTTGCACTTTACAGTACAGGTTGTGACTGTCCTTGTTGTCCTTGTATTGTGAGGAAGTAAGAGGATCATGTTACTGAGCTCAGCTGAGCTTTTACAAGTGTGGATGTGTACTTTAATATGCCTCAAAGTTGATTAAAACAACGTGCTGGATTTGATTCATGGCTCATCCTTTTTTTTTTGCATTAAATAACTGAAAGTAACTAAGTAACTTTTACTCAAATTCCATTTTAAATGATGTACTTTTGTACTTTTACTCGAGTAAATTTATAGATGGGTACCTTTACTTTTACTTTGAGTAGGATTTAAGCAAAGTAAAGATACTTTTACTCAATTACAATTTTTCAGTACTTTTTCCACCTCTGATGACACCATAGGCATCCCTTTCTGATTTCATAGAATATGTGTCTCATTTAAGACCTGCAATCTGAGAGTCTCTGACAGACTAGGTGTTGTAAAATATTCATATCAACAGCACACACTTGAGGATTATTTGAACATATGTTGACTGCATCATGTCAGGTATTGCATCCCTCTCCCTGATCTCAAAGAGGGTGAGGTGGGGCAAAAATCTGGCATAAAATCAACCTGTGAGCATCCAGTTTTAAGTGTGATGAACTGGGATTTTTCTCTAACAATTGCTACATGTTCTGTCAACTCAACTTTCCTTGTCTCATGGCAAAGGTCCATTTTGAGTTTGTCTGAGGTCAAGTGGGCACCCCCTGAAGATATAATTAATAATGTGTGTTCAAGACAAGTAGGCTGACCCGACTGCAAAGCTGAAAACATGATCACTTTTACACTGTAAAATTATACTGAACGCTTGTCTCTCTATTGACTTGCAGAGCAGAAGACAAAAGCGAGAACAGCCCTGAGGTCAAAGAGAATCTACAAATGGATGTTTTGTTTGCTTGTGTAAATCAGGAGACATGAACTTTCTGCACCAGTGGAATTAATTTGTGAAACTTTTAGTTCTGAGTTGTTGAGACATGTTGCCTGAATATCATTACCTCCGCCAATGAGGTTATGTTTTCGGGAGAGTTTGTCTGTCCGCCTGTTTGTCCGTCCATCTGTGAACAAAATAACTCAAAAAGTGATGGATGGATTTTGATGAAATTTTCAGGAAATGTTCAGCATGGGAAAAGGAAGAACTGATTCGATTTTGGTGTTGATCTGGATCAGCGTCTGGCCGCCATGGCGAAAAATGTGATTTCTGTGAATAACTACTGAACTAAAATAGATGTCATTATGAATCCAGTTGCTAATGGTATGTTTTCATGGTCAAGGAATCTATCGATGAAATAAAGGTAGGAGTAATATTTATGGTCAAAATGACATTATGGCTGAGGACTGTGGCGCTGGCGGAGGTCTGTGCTCTCCGAGTGCTTTCTAGTTAGTATTAACATTAAAATAGTGGAATAAAGGAAACAACTAAATGTAATATAAAGTAGAAAATGATGTATAAAGACCTCAGTAACCTGCTCATGTATTGACTGTCTTCATTCAGCAGTGCAGTTATTTTCCATTTTTATTTTGCTGTAATTGCTCATTCTGATAAGTGTGTTAATTCAATAACTTGTTTGGTGTCAGAATTAATTTTCCCCTCTCTGTTCATCTAATCAAATTGTATGAGACAGCTAATGCTTCGTCACAGTCCTGAGTAATCACATTACTGAGCTGAAACTGGCTGCAGAGAGGATAATGTGTACTGCACAACTGGCAGAAATCAAATGGTTCATGTTGTAAATTAATTCACTGAATAAACAGGAAGTTAGCGTTGATTTCCATTAAAGGATATTTCATTATGTAATTTTAAACATGGGGATCTTTTCCTCTCTTCTTTTTCTTTATGTGGAAGTTTTGTCTCAAGCATTTACATAAATTAAAAAGACTGAGCCTTAAAAATGTGAAGGAGAAGGTGATTAAAAAAAGCCTTTTTAAATGACATGAAGAAACAACAGGCGACAGTTATCAGATATATCACAAGGGGCTCACACCCAGCTACCAACTCAAACTAACTCTGAATGGACCTTAAGCTGGAAACACACAAAGCTTATTGGGCTGTTTTCTGCCTTTCTTACCAAGGGTGGCAAACGCCAGACTCTCTTTTGTTTTAAATGATTATCCTATTTGATTACTCTATGGTCTGATGTTTTCAGAGTGAATTTGTCCCAATAATCAGCTCCAAAACAGGTTGTGCCAACAATCATGAAACTTGTTCAATATTTACAACCTTAAAGGTGAAGTCAGCGATGTGGGAGAAAATGAGTGGAGAAGTTGTTGATAAATAAATTTAGACCCACCTCTCCCTTTCTCATCAGACAACTCGACTGACATTATTGATAACATCACAACAACAGCACATTTTGGCAGATTAGACAATAAGATGAATGCCTGATGGCTGTTACTGTTATGTGAAGCACCACAAAGCTAATGTTGCTTACCTATCCAGCAGAAAGACGGTGACATCTGCATCCGTTTTCAGGTCTTTCAGTTCGCGAAGTTCCCTCCACTGTTGGAAAGCAACACCAATGTTGAACCGGGTCTTCGCTCTTTCATGGTCCCTTCTTTCTCACTTTTCATTCCTCTGACCTTTTTCTTTTGGGCTGTTTTTCAGCCATTGCTACTGCACATATTGTATCTCTATCTTACGCTAACTGCACACGCTACGCAACCTACTACTCCCCCTCCCCCCTCTGTCTGATCTGCGCATGAGTATGATCACCCCCTGGATGTGGGGGGGGGGGGGGGGTGTACCCTGTTTTGGTGGCTCGGCCCGAGCCACAGTATTTACCTGCTGAAATTCAGAGCCAAGGCTGTGTATTGAAACTGGACTTTTTTTTTCAACATGCTGTCAGTGGTGACATCTTGTGGATGGAGAGGAGAAATACAGTGATTTTGACAAATATTGCATTAGATTAGAAGATTAGAAGATCGCTGACTACACCTTTAATCTTTATGTGTGAGGGGAAAGCCGATGATTCTCGAGTCGTGACTCCGATAATTGTGACTTGGAATGTAGCTGATTAAGAGGAACAAGGAAGCAGGCTTAAATAAAAACAAGTATGAGACCTCAGAAATGGAGGACCAGCTCACATGTTCACGATGTCTCCAGGATTTTTTTGCACAGTCTTCTTTTTTAAGTTCAGGATTTTCACATCAAAAATAGTCTGGAGACCACCATCATTCCCTCTTCTCATATGTCCTCTCCCATTTTGCATGTTGTGTTTCCCAGTTGTTATGATTATTCTTTGTTTTTTTTTAAATCTCGTTTGATTAGATTTCTGTCTTGGAGGACTAGATTTTAAATCAGTGGCGGGACAGAATCGTTATGTGTTTGGTGTGCTGTGTTGAGATTATGGTAGCACACCACACTAGTGTGGTCAAAACTGGTCAATGCCTGATTTTTAGCTTTATGTGCTGGGTCACTAACAGATAAAAACTGTCAGATTTGGAAATCCTGATGTGTGTACCCTGCTTTAGTCGATGAAAGGGGGCTTGGTGTCTGAATGTGCAGACAATAACGGTGGTCCATCACAAGAAAGCAGCATGAAACATGGATGAGGTACAGACTGCAGCCTCTGCTTCTTATAACATGCATCTGATGTTTACATGCTAAAAACACATATCTTTTTACTATAATGAATCCAGACAGCTCATAGTCACTGAAAATGTAATCCTACATGTTTTACTTTAATATCAATAAACCAGGTAACATGATTGTTATGAATCTACCAAAGATAGCACACGGTGAGCACAGCCATCACATGAATCCTCAGTCTTTACTTTCATCTGAGTTGTGCGATCACAGAGCTTAGCAGCTCCACTTTTCTCTCCACGGGTGATTACCTGAGCAGGCTGACCGGCAGCAGAGTGACAGGCCCTGATTCTGAGCTGAGAGGGCAAGGAGGATGAGTAGGGGGACAAGGAGCGGGTAGAGGAGGGAGAGGATGGGGGCTTAGGGGGAGGCTGCAGCGCCTATAGCCTACAGTAATCCTGGATCACAGAGTTAGCTCCGTTAGCTTCTCCCTCTCACTGCGGGGATTAGAGACACTGAGCTGACCACTCTGATGAAACACTCGCCGTATCGGGGGACTGACAGAGACCTGGCAGGAAGAGAGGTTACTTTGAGGAAGGGGAAGGAGGGGAAAGGGAGAATGGTCTGTATCAGCTAACAGCCCTGATGGAGATGTCTGCTGTGACTGATCAGTGAAACCAGAGATCATGCTAGCTTCATTAACTTTTCCGCCATATTGGAAATGTGTTTCAGGTACATCTACGTTAAAAAACATGCTAAATTTAAGTGCTTTTGCCAAACTTGGGACATTGCATTCATGAATAAATGGTGGCTACAAAGCTGCTTTACCTTCAAAACATAATTGGATCATCCATGAGTGTTTTTTTTTTCCCATTTTTTTTGTTGAGTTTTGCAGGAATATACAATTGTATATCAACATTTGCAAAAATTTTTTCCTAAAATAACCTTTTTCCTTTTAGAACAAACTGAAAAACCAAGGTGGTCAAATTAGTATTGCTTCATACTCGAACAGCATATGAACAACAAAAATAACAACAATCAAGAGAAAAATACTAATAATAAAAAGAAATAGAAATAACAGTAATAAACATAATACTAAAGTGTTGGACTAAGACAAAGTTAAACGATTAAGAATAAATAAGGATAAATAAAAAAAATAATAATAATAAGAGGAAAAATAAATAAATAAATGAAGGGGAACACACATCAGTCTATTAGCAGTTAACTATCATAAATGTAGCGACAGACATCCCAAATCAGAATAGCGGCATATGACCCTCATCACCCAAATAACCCATCTGCCTCTCTGAGCTGTTTGAGTCATATCAGTCAGGCATGAGTGGAAGATCCATCTTCTTAACAAATTGAAAAAAAGGGCCTCATAATTTCCCAAATGTACTGGGGCAGCCAGTTAAATAAAGTCTGATTTTCTCCAGCTTAAGAAAATATAGGGTATCCCTAATCCAGTGGGTGTAAGAGGGCATCCATGAGTGTTTTTATCTGAAAACATCACACTATGTTCTAGTTTCTCCTCTGTGCGACTTCAGTGTTCAACACCAACATCTCTGTGTCATGACCACAGTGCTGCTATTTTTCTGGACTTAGCTCTAGCTGGACGATCTACTTGCTTATGAATCACAGACAGCTGCCCCATTACATTTAAATAACCCTCTGACAGTAAACATCATGTAGGTATTTAGATTAGACCTGGTGTTATGGTTTAAAGAGTAACTGTGTAAACCTGTGACCCATATTTGGGTCTGTGGTTTCCATAGTTACAAGAGATGTTGAAACAGACAAGAAAATGACTGCTTCATCATTAAATCAGTTTTTCTGCAAATCTCTTTTGTTTCGTAAAAAAAAGTTCATAAGTCAATATTCAAAACACAGACAATGGATCTACAACGCTTGCCAATATTTATGAAGTTTAAAATGAATTTAATCCAGGAGGGTTTTATGAAAGATGGAGCTAGGACAGTTCTTGCAGCCAATGACTGACAGGGGCCCTGAGAAACTTAAAACAGGTTTTATGTTTATGTAAAATACTTATTATTGGTTTTTGACTCGATAAAAAAGAGAAAACTTAGAAAAAAAAGTCATAAAAATAGGGTGACACAACATGGAGCAAGTGCCATGGCAAGGAGTATTGCTTATCAAAAGCCCTTTGAAACATCCAGAGACCTACAGAGAAAAATAAAATAAAAATAAAAAACTTAAGGAATAAATACATGTAAAAATAAAGTAATAAACTGAAAAATAAATTAATAAATACAACAAATTATGTTATTAATAACTGTTATAATAATTATTAAATAATAATAATAAAAAATATTATTATTGTTATTATTATTTTTGTTATAACATTGTCATTAATGTAATTATAATATAGGGTCAAGTAAAAACAGAGAAAAAAACATGCATATTTATGTATAATTTGTCTGAACATAATAAGAGTGACAGATTGATTTAATGAATACATTGTTGAATGAAAATATATTACTTAAAGGGAAATAAATATATATATAGATATATAAAGTCACCACCTGGATTAAACTAAGCAAGTAGGTATGAATCTCCTATTGGATTATTACTGCAAGAGTGATTATCATTGAGTTGGCAACAACTTATTTGACCAAATCGAAGAAAAACAACAGTAGAACTCAGGGGTATGTTTTATCATGAAAGGAACAGCATTTCCACATGCACAATGTGAAGGAAACTCAAGGGATTGGGACTGATCAGCTGTTTAGTGCACTGTCTAGTGCCTGCTGTCGAGGCCTGTGGGGGTAGTGCTATGACCCATGAAAAATGTTGTGACATCGCAGTAGCTTTTCATTCCAATGCCACAGTGAATGTGTGATGTCATCAAAGCTAAAGGCAGACCAACAACATATAAGAGGGTCTATATATATGTATGTATGTATATATATATATATATATATATATATATATATATATATATATATATATATATATATATATATATATATATACATATATATATATATATATATATATATATATATATATATATATATATATATATATAGAGAGAGAGAGAGAGAGAGAGAGATATATATATATATATATATATATATATATATATATATAACTTATTCTCTCCCTATTTCACCATTATCATTAGAGTATCTTTTTTTAAGGAAAAGATCACAAAAAGTCATTTGATGGTTGTATAAGGCCCCAGGGCCCAAAAGGTGCATAAAATAAATTTAAAGAGTTATTCATGGAGTTGGATTGCAATAGATTTGATACTTTTCTTTTTTTTAACTTTAAAGGTTTTTTGCTGTTTTTTACATTTAAAAAATAGCTAAACTTTTTTATGAAAGGGGGATGCAGGAGTGTTCAGGTAAATATTCGGGGTAAGACAGCAATGTGTGACTGTTTGAATAGAAGATAACTTATAAAGGCACAAAATTTACTTTTGATCAATTTAACTATTTATTTCAGTAAGAAGATAGTCTGTACACAGCTGGTCTTGGTGACTGGGCCCACAATGATGCATTTTCATTAGGGTCCTTGGTTGAAGCACAACAGCTCCATCAGAAATAAAGTGTATGGAGCACTGGACTTTTGGACATCTGGACTTTAGGGGTCAGGTATGCTTGGGTATGGCACAGATCACCTGGTGTGAGTGCGCCCTGAGAGGAGACTGCTCCGCCTCAGTCTGAATGTTTAATTCATGAGACTGTGCACAATGCAGCTTATTCAACCCCAAACACTGACATTATTTATCAGCTCTATACGGAGCCACCATGCAAAGACTCACAGTCCTCACTGTAGGTTCCTGCTGTTGTGACAGGAAGGCTTTTTTTCCACAAGTTAAGCTCCATACATTTATTATTCAACTTTAAACTGAGAAGCACCTTCTCAAAACTTTCAGAATGAGTCAATAGAGATGATTCACCAGAGGAGGCTTTGTCTGTTATTTATAATTAATGCTTTATTCCTACTATAGAAAGTCTGAACTCGTATATTTAAGGTGAGTTTTATGCCTATAGCTGTCAAAGAAAAGTCAAGTTCTGATTCTGCAACTTTTAGGAAAAAGTTCTGACATTCTTGAGAATATTGCTTATTTTCAAACTCTGAAGAAAGCATCGTAAAATGTATCTCCAGCTTTAAATGAGACATCTTGGGGATGATTTAAAAAGCTCCTATTTTGTTTTGGGTTCATAATGACTGCTGTTGCTAGGTTGAAGAAATCTGCAGTTTTTTTCCCCTGATCCACCTCTATTCTCACTCTGTGTGAGCTGCTGTGTTATTAAGCTGCTCCTGTCTCTTTCTTCTTGCTCATGATGCTAAATGTGGAATTTTCCTGTTTGTTAAAACTTTGAATTGTATCTCTTTGTATTTGAGACATGACATAAATGGGTAATAAGTTGCCACATACTTATTTCAATCTTTAAAAATAGACAGGGTCAAAAAATCAATTTTGATGTATGGTGGGCATCACAAGGGCAAATAAATTCTGTTGATTTCTATATTGGCACAAAGATACTGAATGAAAAACTTTAGAAAATGATTGGGAAAATCTATCGTTACCCTTGAAATAACTTTTATGGAGGCCTACTGGTTCTTGGAGATGGTGGGGCAGTAAAGAGAGAACCACTGAATAAACCAAATAAACATGTTTTTGGTCTGTGGAGGAATCTGGTCTTCAGAGACCAGTCACCTGTGCACAAGGAGAATCTGCAAACTCCACACAGAAACTCCCCGACTAATCAGGGAGTCAAACCAGCAGCCTTCTTGCTGTGATGCACAAGCACTACTTCTGAAAGACTCTCAGGTGTCTCAGCTATAAACCACTCTCCCTAGCTAGATCACCAACAAGGGCTAAGATTTCTAACTTTGCTCCTGTTACAGGTCCCCGGCTGAAGTCCCATAAACAGATAAGGTTCCTGTTTAGAACAGGAGAAAAGATGAGGCAGGCAACGGTGCTTCAGCTCACTGCAGCTTCGCTCTGTAGACTTTATTCTACTTTCACAGTTCATGCATTTTTGCGATTTCTCCACTCTCTTAGCTGTGCTCAAGAGTCACTTCATGTATCTTAAATCCAAAACACAAAATTCCCATAAAACAAAATTACTCAGACAATTAAGTCAGAAACACTTTAAGCTTTAAAATAAAACAGCAGTTCTCCCTGCTTCTGTTTTAGAATAAACAAGCTTATTTAAGTTTTCAGTTTTATACTGGCTTAAACAAAAAGACAAACTAGCATGCTGCTATCAGAATATAAAAGCTTCAGAGCTAAAGACTGCTAACTGACATCAGTAAAAATACATAAAACACTCATGTAACACTGTGATGGCTAAGACATCGGTCTATAAAACAAAGCATCACATCATAAACAATATTCTAACATCAAATTAAATGTTCTGGAGCCAAACTACTACTTCTCATTACCCTCAGGCAGACATTTTACTCATTCACGCCACTTTAGCCTAACAGCAGCACACAGTGAAAGTACTCTTTAACTCGTTCTTGGATTCATACATCCTAATTAATTTCCAACACCATAAACTTACATCTAGTGTTAAACAGCATTGTTTTCTTTAACATATACACATTTTTATTGTTTACCAACCTGTTTAAAACAGGAGAAAAGATGAGGCAGGCAACGGTGCTTCAGCTCAGTGCAGCTTCGCTCTGTAGACTGAGGAGGCAGCGCAAAAGTCCGCTTACAAGAGAGTCCCAGGGGAGAAGCACAGCGCCACACTGCCTCCTACTGGTGTGGTGAGTAGGTCATATAATAATGAACCCTGAAGTTCTTATCAGGGGCATTCACTTGCCATTATGGTCCACACTTAACCGTTCCATTTACATTGTTTGGCTTCTCATCAAAACATAAAATTTACATAAATAACAGAAAATGTGACGATACATTTTCTGTGCGTCACACTCCCAATCAAATTAGAACTGAAGAAGCCTTTTGGATGGTAGCTTAAACATCTTCAAGAACCTCAAGCATGCCCAGATACCCTTTTAATGAAGAACTGGATATGCTGGAAGAGCTTGCAGTCCTAATTCTGTCTTATTGATCTGTTCCTCATGGATTCCTTTGGGTCCATTTCACATTGGATTCACTGACTGGCGTGGAGGAAGCAGTCCTGAATGTTTTCATTTCGGTGGGCAGGTTATCAAGTCAAAGAGTGCAAGTGCAAACCACATTTCGGGTGCATCTTCCACGTCAAAAATTTCAAGAGAAGGAGGCTTGCCTACTTTTTCCACAAGCTGTGCCCTTTACCTGGCAAAAACACACATAAAACTATATAGAGCCATATTACCTTAATCCAGCTGATATGTATGTCCACAGAAGTAGAATATGTCACAGGAAAGACAAAACCATCCAATGACTCTTTTCTCAGTTAACTTTAGTGTTTCTTGTGTGGAGATTTATTGTGATTTGTCCTACACTTTCAATTGAAGCTCATTATTGGTTTGATACATACAAAGAGACAGAGCAGAGATGCACTGAGGATGCAGATGTCACCTGCTCAGCAAATGACCAAGAAAAAGATGCTTCCAGTGTAAAATAGATGTTAAAGGTTCTTTTTTTGTTTTAACCTTTACCCTAAAATATCTCATCTCTTCATCCTTGATTCAGATTAAAGCAATGTTTCTGGAAGTCTCTTAAAAGTTTTTTAAAATATTTGATTCTCGAATATAGGAAGGCCACAAGACTCCATCACCTAAACCATTTCTTCTTAATATGTCATCAGGTGATCCTTGAATCTAGATAGTTGTGTGGTAAAGACCTGTTGAGATTTTGCTTGAATGAGGAAGCCATATGGATGGAAGCACTATAGCTTACTGATGGATAACCTAAAACACATTGCCTTCTTACTCAGCTGTGGCCCTAACAGAGACATAAAATACACTGCCTAGCCAAGAAAACTAAGTTGCAACCAAAAAAAGGTGACACACTCTAATATTTTGTTGGTCCGCCTTAAGCTTTGATTACAGCATGCATTTGCTGTGGCATTGTTCCAATAAGCTTCTGCAATGCCAAAAGATCTATTTCCATCCAGTGTTGCATTAATTTTTCAACAACATCTTGTACTGATGTTGGGAGAGTCTGAACACTGTGCAAAGCCTTCTCCAATACATCCCAAAGATTCTCAATGGGGGGAAGGTCTGGAATCTGGTAGTCAATCCATGTGTGAAAATAATAACTCATGGCCCCTGAACCACTCGCAATCACAATTTGACCCTGATGAATTCTGGCATTGTCATCTTGGAATATGACCGAGCTATTATAAAATAAAAAAATCCATTGATGGAATAACCGGGTCATTCAGTATATTCAAGTATTCCGCTGAGCTCATTCTTTGGAAAAATAGTGTTGCTGAACCTCAACATGACCGACTACAGCAGCCCCAGATCACAGCACTGCCCCCACAGGTGTGTACAGTCGGCACTAGGCATGATGGGTGCATCACTTCACCTGCCTCTCTTCTTACCCTGATGCTCCCATCACTCTGGAACAGGGTCAATCTAGACTCATCAGACCACATGACCTTCTTCCAGTCCTCCACAGTCCAATCTTCATGCTCCTTAGCAAACTGAAGCCTTTTTCCAGTTAGCCTGACTGATTAGTGGTTTTCTTAATGCTACACAGCTGTTCACTCGCAATCTCTTGAGTTCCCTTCACATTCTGTGTGTAAATGCTTTTACTTTCACTATTAAACATACCTCTGAGTTCTACTGTTGTTTTTCTTCGATTTGATTTGGCCAAATGTTTAAGTGATCGCTGATCCCAATCATTCAGGATTTTTTTCCAATCACATTTCTTTCTTGAAGATGAAGGCTCTCTACCATCCTTTCGACGTTGTTCAGGAAATGAGAAGCTACTCATTGCATCAGCTGTGGTTACAGAACTTGTAGCCAGCTCAAAGATATTCACTCATGCAGTACTTATCCAACAGGAGGCCTGTACTTTGCTTAGTGTTACGACCCGGCTTGGCTAGGGAAAGGGAAGCAACATGAAAACCCAGATTTTGATGGTTTTATATTAAAGTTATTTATTAAAATAAACGCAAGGAAATAAATTTACAAAATGAAGTCATGAAAAGGGGTAACAAAGAAGAACTAGACAAACTTTTGCCTTCAGGGAGACGGTACAGAGTAAGCAAACACAAAACAAATCGCTATAGGCTCTCTTTTCATCCAACATCCATATCTCTGCTCAACAAACAATCGAACTAATTCTTTCATGAAACTGATATATGATGCTTGTGTATGAATATATTTTTTTCAGCTTATTTATTGCCACCAGTCACTCACCTGTTATTATTATTCCACTTTTATCCATGGTTTTATTTTTCTCTACTTGTTACTCAATTTTTTAACTTGATTCTACATATTTTACTTATTATCCGCTTCTACTTGTTCTTTATCTGTTTTTATTATTCGGCTTTTACCCATGTGCTTGTTCTTATCGTCGTAACTCGTTTTTAAGTTGTTTCTGCTTATTTTCACTGCTTATTGTGACGACCACTGAACTTTAAAGGAGTACTTCACCCAAAGAATGATATGCCTTCATTTTCTACTCACCCTCATGCTGAGCAACACTCTGGAGCACTTTTTGATGTCTCAAATGCAGCTGGAGGTCCGGGGGGATTTTCGCTGTCAACAAACTTCCATCTAACAGGGGACAATGGCGCCCGAAAGAAAAAGGTCCATAAAAGTCCATAAAAACGTGCCTATTTTCCTTCATACTGCTCTTCCGCTGTAATCCAAGTGTCCTGAGCGGGTAACGTCCATAATTAATTCGAAACAAGGTCATTTAGTACATTTTTCGAGCCTAAACAGTGTTATATCGTACTTCTGCAGTGCATGTCTACGGAACTACTGAAGCCGCGGCAGACCAAGCCAGACGCTTGCGCGCTTTCAGGGACTACTGTGCTAAATTGCAAGCGTAGAAGAAGAAGTTCCGCTGTTTACACTCTGTTGTGAGTGACCGAAGTGTCACTCACTTTTGTGATTGTCCACAACTAGTAATGTCAGTCACATGACTTAAAGGATAATTTTGGTTCCTGCAGCTTTCACATTGTTCATAGAATGAAGAAGAACAATATACTCACCCAGAAGGCTTTCCTGATCCAAACAGTGCTTCGGGAGATATTTAGATCCAAAATCGAGTGGCGGACATCCGTATAATGGTAGCACGTAGGGCATAGATCGCCGCTCCTAAAACTGCATTAATCGTCCAAAAACTCATGTTTTTCACCAATATTCCATCACGATTCGCTCCGGCTAGCACAGTAGTCCCTGAAAGCGCGCAAGCGTCTGGCTTGGTCTGCCGCGGCTTCAGTAGTTCCGTAGACATGCACTGCGGAAGTACGATATAGCACTGTTTAGGCTCGAAAAATGTACTAAATGACCTCGTTTCGAACTAATTATGGACGTTACCCGCTCAGGACACTTGGATTACAGCGGACGGGCAGTATGAAGGAAAATAGGCACGTTTTTGTGGACTTTTATGGACCTTTTTCTTCGGGCTCCGTTGTCCCCTGTTAGATGGAAGTTTGTTGACAGCGAAAATCCCCCCGGATCTCCGGCTGCATTTGAGACATCAAAAAAGTGCTCCAGAGTGTTGCTCAGCATGAGGGTGAGTAGAAAATGAAGGCATATCATTCTTTGGGTGAAGTATTCCTTTAACATCCTTGTGCAATAACTTCTGACTATGTTTGCCGCCGACCTCTTGCTTATGTTACTGTTGTATGTTGTCTAGTAATTTTTGTTATTTATAATATGGCGTCCTTCGTCAGTAGTACTGCTGTCTAAGACAAATTTCCTGCAAAGTAAATCTATCTATCTATCTATCTATCTATCTATCTATCTATCTATCTATCTATCTATCTAACAACATTTCAAATTAAAAGGCTGGTTGTAAAAATAAATCTATATTTTTGGTCTTTACACAAACAATAGTTAATAAACTCTAACTTAAACAAAGGTAACACCTAGCAATGAACACTCCCCTTGTCTTACAAGACCTCTGAAATACACACATAAATTCTGACTAAAAAAGTGACTCTAAGATGCAGGCTCTGCTAGAAAAGGCCCCTCTCTGCGCCTTCTCGAACCTCTTATAGAAGGGGAGGGCCATTGGTCCAACGGTTGATTTGCTGCAGTGGCCTCCTGCAGCTGCTCCAAATCAGGCAGACGATCTTCGTCCTCTTCACCTGCACGCGCACACCTACAAACAGCACTCCAAAGGCGGATCAGTACAAGGAGGAGGGGCCGTAACACTTAGTTAAATAAGCAACTTTTTTAGGCCAGTCCATGTATTTAGATTAAACTGGTTACTGGTTGGTATGTTAACACAAAAAGAAAGGAAACATGTTCATGAACTGAGTCACCTTTTCTCCACAAGAGTTTTTGTGACTTCTTCCAGACATACTCACCAGGGTAACAACATGGACACATCACAGTTGGTACCTATTTTTTGTCATGTTTGTGTTCTTCATCCAAGCTTGATTCATGCAGATATCCTTGGTGTATATTTGAGTAAAATAAAGTCACTTCCCCCGCCTCAGGTGGACATTGTTGTGACAGTCAGAGAGAATAACGCCTTGTGATGATGAAAAACTCACACCTCTAATGACCTCTCTCTCCCTAACGACATTATTCACCACATCACCACATGGCCACGCAACAAAGAATGCCAATGACGTCTGCAGGAGTGTGTCTGCGCTGCTCCTTCAGCGACATGTCACCCTTAATAAGCCTCTCTGCCCACCCTGCTGGAGATGTGAGCAACTGTTGACAGCATGCAAAGCTGCAGAAAAAGTGTCAGGAAAACAAATTCAATATAGGGAGTTATCATTATTCATGAGGGGAGACGGGCCTTGGCTCGCTCCGAGCTTATGCAGCACTGAGAGCGATGTGAGCGGAGAGGGGAGCAGTAAAGTTTGAGAGCAGACGCTGCATGATAACTTTATCTTTGCAGAGCTCGCCAGTGTTTGCTCACATACCTGACAGATTCACCGCTGGGTCAAAAGAGCCCAGCAGGTCTCAATATGTGATGACCTCTGTGTGCAGGTTACATGGTCAGAGTGAGGATCAAGGATTTCCTGCAAATAAGTCGAAATACCAGAGCAATTGAAAAGGAAGAGATGTTCTAATACCAGATTTTTCTTCTGGCATTTGAGGATACAGTCAACTCTTCCATATCTGAAAAATACAGTATTTAAAGAGTGCAGCATGACTACTGTTTCTTAAAAAACCTTGTAGGTGGAACAGGATCTTGCTATAAGGACAAGCTTAGCATGAATCCAGAGTGGATGATTTTAAGGCATATTTTGAACTTAACTTGTCGATCTGAACACTCAAAGTGGCATGACCATGATCATTTCTCCAAATGATCCTCAAGATTGAGCCACCAAATTGCCAAAATTAGTTTTTAATCATGTTTGACTAAAATGATCTCAAATCTACTCCTGATAATGAACTCTTGGCACAATACCCACAAAAGCTGATGAAAACAAGCCGACTATGAAGCGTTATCATACTGGTGTCTCATTTTTGGTTTGGACCACAAACAAAAGAAACATTTTAATGTGTTTTATACTTTAATCAGACTAGGTCTTCCAAAGAAATTGAATTATGGGGTGCTGGTTTGGCAGAGTGGTATGAAATCACACTGTTCAATAAAAACTTAAAATCATGAGCAACAAATGATTTTTTTCTGTAAAAAGACAAAATATTTTGTTCTGTTATAAACTTAATCAAAAGTTGTATCAACTGTCCTTACAAAGTTATTTTTATGTAAAGTTGGGAATATTTCTTTACTTAAGTTGGGAAAATTTAAAGGAAATAGTTAAAAGTAAAATGTGGTAAGGCCAAGTCCTGACCTTTGGGCTCATTTACAGACAAGAGTGCTAGACTGATGCAGGAATAAGCAAACATACATAGAAACATGCTGCAACTGGTCTGGGAATGTATCATCCCTGGGATTTCTTTATTTCAAACAGTTCTTCTCTCAACTTAAATTTTAAAGATCTATAGCAGACAGTTACCTTGAAATTTTGAGTTTCCTGTATTTTTCATTAATTGCAGGCCAAACCCATATTCATGCTTCAGGTTTGAATCCAGCATGTGGTTGGTTTGTAGGTGTCGTCTCCCACTGTCTCTCTTTCCCCCTTTCACGAGCCTATCCACTGTCTCTGCCCCATGTCAATAAAAGCCTAAAATGCCCCGACACAAATACTCTTTTCAAAATAGGAATTCAGAGTATACAGATGGAGCCAATAAAAAATTCCCCTGTCTTCTTGGCAGAGTCTTGGCTGGTCCATGACAGGAAAATGCTCTGACCTGCCCACCCTAGTGGTTCTTACAGGATCCACCACAATTCAAGAAAAACATGTTGTCCTTGCCACCCACATTTTAGGACATATATGTCACAGGATCAGTTTTAATTACTAATTCCTTGACTATTTATTCCTTGATTTCAATTTAAAGAGAACAGGGTTCCTGCACCATTTTAAAAGTCAATTTTGATTCTTTTAGACCTGAAAAATATTATTCATGACCATAAATTTCATGACAATTTCTGTGGAAAAAATTAATCTATTTTATTGTAAACACCATCAAGACACACAGTGGGCATTTTTTCTATTCTTTTTTCTTTTTGCAGGAAATTACGTGCTGTGTTCCTGTCTCATTTGTGCCCCAGAACCCGAAATGAAGGTCCATTTGTTTGTTTTAGTAGTTTTGTTCATGCTCCCATCAAACATGACAACTTATGTCTTCTCACTGACGCTGTGCGTTGTCCTGGAACCAACACAGGAATTAGCCTGGCCCCACTAGCTGTTGCCACATACCGCTGGTGTTCATCTCCTTAAATGTGCAACTCGACAGCTTTGAGCCCCATAGTCCCTCAAGAAAAAGTCTTTTTGCAAAATTTACACCTGGCATTGCTGTTGTTGTTTTCAGCAGGGCCGCCACCTCTTAAATAAATCGTCTTCCATCCATTTTTCATTGAACTTACACTCCCTCACCTTAGCATCTTTCCACTCACCTCAACAACTGCGAATGGCGACACGTCCCGCAGTCCGACGTTGTATGACACGTACCGTAAAACACCTATTAATCACTCAGAAGAGGTTTTACGTCGGACCACCGCTCAATCTCAAGTTTACTGCACGGCAAGTTAATGAAACACAGTGGGCTTTCCCATCGGCATTAAACGCACCGTCTGAAAATGTAATACCCACAGCAAATTTATGGTAAATTTAAGACAATTTAAGGCCTTAATTACCTGGATTTTAATTTAAGACATTTTAAGACTTTTTAAGGACCCCCGGGAACCCTTGAGAAGTGGTCTCGAGAAGGAGCTGCTGCTGTATGGAGGCCCGAAGAGGACATGACACTGCTCCCGGAAAAGAGACTTTTACAACTTTACAAGAGTATCAACCCAGTGGCATTTTAATCAGATTTTTAGCCAGGCTTTAATTCTGGGACTTTTGGTTTTATATTATTAAAGGAAACTTTTTATGACCCCGTTTATATTCTTCCTATTATTGGGACCCACTGCTGTCTGTATTATTATTTTATCATACAATTTGTTTCTCAATTTCATCCCTTTCCTTTTTAACAGTGGAAACTGAATTAATTACTGGTATTTTACTCTCAATCCAAGTGTCACATATACATGACCATTTGTTTGGCATGGAAATGCCACTAAGTGTGGAAAATTGAGAGCAAAACAAAAAAGGTTTTGAATCCTAGTGGCTGGAAGCTGGCTGGTAACTAGATGGAACTTGTCTGGCATTTGGCTGGGAGGGGAAAGTTTTAGCGACTCATCTGTATAAAGGGGATGATAGTATAAAAGAGTAAGGTGGTGCTAGTTTTACATGTTCATGTAACCAAATCCACAAAAATATGTTAATATATTGGGATAATATTATACGTAAATGATTTTTATCCCCTTTTGTTGTTAAATAAATACTATCAGTTTAAGCACAGTCTTAAATCTCATTACATTATCAAATCAAGCTTTTAAACTGGCTGGATTTTTGTTAACCAGTCAGAATCTTGACAAAAAGCTATGGCTGTATTTGAAAAGCTGTGCTACACTAGCGGTACACACTGATATTGCCAAAAACCTACCTTAAATCTAAGCCCCACTGTTTACCAAAAATTGTCTTCTATTTCTACAAAAATTATTGACCAGCCAGCCTCACATACTGTTTCCTTCAACGCAAAGCCCAACAGGTCAGGAGCAAAATGTCCGACAGTGAACGTTGATTATTTGTCTGTTTGTTAGCGAGATTATGCAAAAACTAATGGAGAGATTTTGCTGATTAGAAGCTGATAATGGCCAAACTTAAAAATGAATAGATTTTGGTGGTGATCCAGGGAAAAATGGACAATGAACAATCGTTCTTGCTCAAAAATTGTCTAACAAATAATGATATCAACATGATTCTGAGTGTGTGAGTTTTTAGAGTCAAGGAATCATATTTTGATGGTAACTTTATCATGGAAGTATTGCTCAAAGATGTTACAGCAATATGTGAGCTACGTTGGTGGAGGTTTGTGCTTTCTGAATGCTTTCTAGTTTTCAGATACAACACAGCTTATGTGTTGTAGAACTGTGACAGACGTGTAGGTACAAATTAATCAACATACTTTTCCATGTTCAAATCATCTGTGTGTCTGATTAAGCAGCTTCAATGCTGCATTACCAAAAAGAACATCCACATAAAACCATGCTCCATCGAGTGCTGGAAAACCTCCATTGTTCCTTTTTGTCTACTGTGTCATTCTCCATCAAAAGGCTGCACTGTGTCGCACTGCTGCGATGTCGCCCAGCATCGTGACCCTCTCTTTCCTGCTGTCATCCCTGCCCTCAAGTGAGAGCAGAGCTGGCTGTGAAAATGCATACCACTCCAAACCGTACCAAAATGTACTAAACCAAGCCAGGATACTGATTGTGAAAGACATGTCTTTCTTTTGGGGCAGAGTTGGCCCCTAATTCATCATTTTAAGCAACATTGATGGCATTTTGAATATTGTATTTGTGTATCAAGTCAGCTCTACTTGTTGTTCCTGAAGAATTACTCCTTGAATATTTATTGTGAGGCCTTTTTGAGATGCAACAAAGAGCACTGATGAAAAAAAAGTCATATTCCTAGAGATCCTCTCTGAGCCTGAGGGCCATCACGGTGTTATGACTTTTGCAAATACATTTGACATTTCCAGGAGTGTAATAAAAGTGAGCGAGGGATGAAGAGAACTACTGACATTTATGGTAATAAAAAGAGCACTGGGAGATGCTCTGTATGTGTTTGACCTCATCTGGAGGAGGGAGTTGACTATGCATCGCCCTTTGAAGTGTCCGGCTAAATGAAAAGGCTCCCGGTAAAATAATAATGTGGAGGGGAAGTCAGATGGGGGAACAAAAGAATGACATTCTGCCGCTTGCAAACAAAAAGAGACATTTGTAATCCCTGCTATCACAAACAGGATGAAAAAAAGAGGATATGAGGGAGCACGCATGACCTGCTTCACACGGCGGAGAGGGCTTACAGCGTGTCCTTCAGGACTTCAAGGAAAGGCAGCAAAAAGGAGCTCATTTCAGTGTTACTGCTACACACACCCAGAGGAAAACCTGCATCCTGAGACTTTACTGATACCTCCTAAAACTAAAGAAGATATTAAAGTTGACAAAATACGACACAATTTAATGCCTGATGTTTCCCTGATTTGCCCCACTTCAGGATCTGAGGGTGGGGGTAAATAATCCTCACTTTGTGCTATTTTGTGCACCTTTCTGGGCATTGTGTCCTCGAGGATACAAACATTAAATGCCTGATCATAAAAGAGGTAACTAGTAAAGCACATAGAGTGCAGACCTCCGCCAAGATACAATCCTGAGCCACCACACGCTCTGATATGACGGACAAGTCTCTGCTGCAGAGGTCTGCCACTGGCATTGGAAGGGAAGCTGGGTAATGTAGCGAGTGTAAAGAGGGCGAAACACTCACAGCAGCTGAGGAGAAATGAATGGAATTTGCCATTATATACCTCAATACTTTTTAACAACATCAATTTGGGTTGGATCCAAATGAAATTGACCATGAAGAGAGAGTTATATTATGGATATTATCATGTCAGTTTTGAAGTGAATTCATCAAGTGATGTCAGAGATATGTTTTTGAAATATGGCTCAATGTAAAATGGGAGAATTGGAGAATTTTTTTGCATTCAGACAAACGTGTAACCCGACAAGCAAGATGGACAGCTCCATATATCTACCACAGAAATATTTCACTAGTCCATCTGGGTAGGAGCCCTTTAAATTTGTTTTCAGGGGCAAAACGTAAAAAAAAAAAAAAACACAAGCTTGTGATTGGACAATCGTTTGGCTCGTCACATTCATCACAGGCCAATCCACATCAAGCAGGTTTGCCTCCTATAATCTAGCACAGTGGTTCTCAAACTTTTTTCAGTGATGTACCCCCTTAGAAATATATTTTTAGTCAAGTACCCCCTGACTCGGGCAAAACATTTTTGGAAGAAAAAAGAGGTACAGTGCTGTAAAAATAAGTGTCTGATTTATTAAAGCCAAACAACTTATATGAGTGCACCTGACAAATACATTCATATTGCAAACATTGCATGTAGAAACAAAAAAGAAAAACAGAAGACGGTGATCACCTTCCTGGTGGTACCGTCAAAACTCAAATATGCAAAACGCTGCTAATTTATATTGGTCTCTGTAATGGTACAAAAAAAAAATGTACATAAATAACAAAAATGTGTTCACAGAAATACATCTGTAACTTAATTACAAATAAATAATATTTTGTTTAAAAAATAAATTAACTTCATAAATAAAGATTTGCTCACAAAAAATAATTAACGTTACCTCTTTTAGGACGTCTCCAGAGTTAGTGTTATTCGGTAACGACAGGTCGTTGACAAGTGCGCTGGGTCAGTGGGTCAAACTAACTTGGTGGGGGATTTATTTAGAAGGATATTGAAACTAAATACTGAATGTAAAATTCAGCGCATGAACACATTTATATTTTGTCAAAGTTTTTACAAAATAATTTTCCCCAAGACTTATTATTAGGATGAGCCTACTGATTTTTTAAAGATATTTTGAAAAGCTTCACGTACCCCCTGCAATACCTCCACGTACCCCCATTTGAGAACCACTGATCTAGCATACATAGCAGCTAATGTAGCGGCTAATGGCTAACAACAGTTAAAAACAGTTCATGGACATTAGCCGCTAACAGCTAACAACAGTTAATGACCGTTAGCCGCTATCTTAGCCGCTAAGAGCTAACAACAATTAATGACTGTTAGCTGTTAGCCGCTAACATAGCTTCTAACAGCTAAGGGCCTTATACTATCATCTTACATTAAATTGTACCACACAGATGATTCATGTAACACTTATATGTGACATGAACCTCGTCAAAGACAATCCCTACAAGTAAACTTCTGAAGAGAGCAGATTTTGCCAAGTTTCACTAAGTAGCTATGAGGACAATAGGCTAATCGGCATGTCCGTTCTCAACTTTCGGTTCTCTACTTCCAGTTGTCGTCACGTCCGCATTCTGCAGCTCCCGCCTCTCTTCCCTGATTGGGCCGTTAAGAATTCAGCCGAGTGAATTCATTGGACAACAGAGGCTGGAAAGACAGACCTGCAGGATTTCAGAATCAGGCAGGTCTGTCTGCTCTGCAAGACTAACAAACATGTAGATCACCACCAAAACGTAACCGCTTCTTCCTTGGACCAAACCACATCTCTAGTAACATTTTCATGTAAATCCATCCAGATGTTTTTGTTTCATCTTGCAGACAAACAACTGACACAAACAGACAAACAGACCCTGGCGAAAATAAAACCATTTTGGTGGAGGTAATAATCAAACAAATAATTTTTGAACAGGTTTTTCAAACAAACCATGTGCTTAAACAAACTCCACCAAACTATGACTGTCATAAAAAAAATCACAGTACAAAGTTTCTGATTAGTCTGAGTGTCTGTATGATAATCCCTATCTGTTGAGCAGTGCAAAAAAAACATACTTTTGTCAGCCAACTCATAAGTTAGCAGCTGGCACCCTCAACTGAAAGCCTTTAGGAATTTCTAATGTGGTCTCGGGTAATTGCTGATAATAAGCTTTGCCCCGAGCAAATGTTAATAAAACTTTGTTCTTTATGATAATCTTCATAAACAACTTAAAATTCCTCATTTTTGAGCTTGAATATACTCTGCTAAAGCTATTAAAAAGTTTTCAGAGGTAAATAGGGAGGGATCTGAAGTGACATGACCTCTAACAGAGCATCTAAGACAAAGTGAGAATGCAATTGACAAAAGGACGGGTAGATGTGACGTTTTTGTAGGCAGTGATGAAGTTTGTGTCACAGAGCAAACATTTAAAATGACTTCAGATGTGGCCAGACATGCTCTGGTGTGGAATCTTCATCTTTATCTGTCATATCCATCATTACTGCCAAGACAAACCGTTATCTGAGCAACGCTAGCTCAACATTTACCTGCTCAATCTGAGTGGCACATAGGCAAGGTACAGGTCTGGCATCACAAACAATCACATGCAGATTTTATTTTAGACTGACTTCAAAGCTGTACTTAAAGATGCTATTAAGAGTTTTTAAGTAATTACAAAAAAGTTTCACTTTTAGATATATGCCTGATCGAAACACACACTTCATAGCATCAAAATAGTTTATCTATAAATGCTATTCCTTAGCTTCGCAGTCGGGTCGGACAGGGCTGGACTGGCCTGGATACTCAACTTCGGGAACAAGACAATTAAAACTGAAGCAAATTTATATTATTCGAACACGTCTTAGAGCACCGGGCTGTAGTGATATGTAGCCGGCTACACAACTACAATAATAAGTTTTCCAAAAATTGCTTGTTGTCACACATCAAAAACTACCGCTACATAACTAGAAAGAGATACATTATCTCGCCGCTTTGCATCCTGTAAGTTGTTGAAAAAAGAAGTTGTAAAGCAATGCAGAGTTCTGAGGAAGGTCCGAGCTGCATTCATCAGCATCACAACGAACATATGCTATGGCTTGAGTCACGTCTTTACGACAGTCGCGGCGTGTGCTCATGGGTAACAGAGTCTTTATTTCGCCGGAAATAGATTCTCCTCATAGCCCCTTTAAAGTTATAAGTAATGTCATAGTTTTCTGAAAAAATAATATGTTCAAGTAATGTTATATTTATATTTTTTGTTATATTTATGTAAGTTATGTTATATTTATGCTTAAAAATAAAACTACTTGCTTCTTAATACTCCTATCAAATACCTTGGTAACTTATCTCTAAATTGGAACTTATTAGTTATTGTGTTTTACCAACAGTATGCGTTGTCTGAGAGCTGCACCATCATTCAAACTACATTGATGCATCTTTGTCTGTTGTTCCTGTACAGTCTCAGACACCCATAAGAGTGATTTACAAAGATAAAACTTAAATTAGAGAAATAAAAGATTTTTGTTGCAGACATCATTCAAAGTAAATTATTTGTGATGAACAACTTTCTCTTTATTTTCCTCCTGTTTGAAGGCCTGTTGTGGAGAAAACGTAGTGAAGATGCAGAGCATTCATAAAAGTCTAGCCTTATTCAGACTTAGAGAAAGGTTGTGTGTGGGCTGCAGCTCTGGTGTGATCCTTTCTTCCTCACCACCTTCTATTCAACGTCGTCTTTTACTAAAGAGACGTTCTCGGCGTCGTGTAAGTGCAGCTTGCTTTATTCAAGGTCCTCGAGGAGAAACGGTTATTGCTCCACGCACTATAGAATCATCTGATAGACGAGATAAAGAGTGATTTATCCGCCGGTTCCTCCCCTTTCCTCTGACTCCAGCTGAACAATCACAGTAATTCTTCAGGATGTCCAGACTGTCACCTCAGTAATCAGGGCCTGCCACGCCGCGCGGCTAAGAGGAGCGCGCTCTGTCGGAACCGTCCACATTCAAGCTCCATTAGCTCTGAACAGCTTCTCTCTGCTGCAACGTGTCCTTGAAAGGGAACGTCAGCAGAACCATGAGGTGGTGGTAACATATCAAGGGGCATAAGACCAGACCCTACATGAGAGAGAGGGAGATATTGAAGAATGATGAACGTTGAAGTTAGGCTCTGGCAGCTGTGAGATGTAACGCAGGACCCTCATAAATTCATAGGCCAGGGCTATTCAATTAGAAAGTCAGTCAGGCCAGATTTTCCGACTTAGGACACGAGCTGGGCCGGACATTTTTGGCGGACAGTGAACGAATTTAACCAAGTAAAAGAAACAGAAATAGATAATAAACACACTGTTTATTAGTTTATTGCCATATTCAAAAGGGCATAAAGAGCAGTACTTAAACTAAACTTCTGCTGAAATACTGTTTCTTTAAAGTTTACTCTTCAAACAGATAACTTCAACACAATTTGACAGGTAAATACAAGCACATATTAAGGTGCATATGAACATAAAAAAGTGCAGATTAAAAATGTCATCTTTTGGTCACATTCGAAAGTGCATTAAAAGTAACATGATCAACAGGAACCTTCAGAAGGTGTTGCATTCAATGTCTGTAATAATGTTGGAATTTTTGTAAGACCTTGTCAGTTTAAAAAAAAAAAGTGTTTTCTGTTTTTCTCGCCAGACCTAAGCCCCAGTCATGTTGATTTCAGGCCACTCAGGGGTTGCTTTTGGGCCACATGTGGCCCTCGGTCTGCTAATTGAATAGGGCTGTCATCGGCTATTTTACCATGAGGCGAGAGTAGGCAACTGCTTGAAGCCTGGTGCTACAAGAAACCACAAGAGCAATCAATCAGATTTTATTGGTATAGCGCTTTTCTTCAAAAGCTTGTAGTACAAGTTCTTTACATGAGAAACTGAACTTAAAAATATAAAAAGTAAAAGTAGAAAATTGATGACAATGAAAATTCAAAACCATACCACCCTCGTGTTCCATATACAACACACACCACTCAGAAAAAAACAGAGAAAAATAAATATATCTCTGTATATTTTTAAAAACATTTGAAAAAAATAACATGGTCAAATAAGATGGCCAAACACTAATCTGCTTAAAGGTGCAGTGTGTAGAACTTGGCATTTTAGCGACATCTAGCGTTCAGATTCTAGCCAAAACTTCTAACCGTAGCCAAAACTTCACGTCACTGAGCAACGGAATCCTGTGAAAACCAAAAAGGATCCTGAACACAGCACACAATTTATGTTGTGTGCGTGTTTATACACACAGTTTGAATCCCTAGGACATAGTAACAGCTTTCTATGCATCCACTGCCATCCTCTCCTCTTCCTCGCCTGCATTCCAGGTAGATTTCAGAATCGGCGTACAGATTTGCATTTCATTATTTTTGTCCCTAAAGACCACAATTCAGCGGATCAATATGTCGGCCTACACGAAACAGCAGCCAGCAGTAATGCAATTTTTTTTTATAAAGATTTTTCTAACTAAATTAAAATAAAAAAAACATTTTATGGGGATGATTGTACTCCTATTGTGACAGACTTTACATACAAATAGAAACATATCTCCTCTATTCACCGTTTCTGTTTGGTGAAATGCGGCGGATAAAATGCCACATTCGACACACTGCACCTTTAAGTTGGATAATGAAAATAAAATTGATTTACACAGAATAAAATACTGAATAATAAATCTCAAGTGAAATGAAGACGTACTTTAAAAATGACAAACTACGATGTCTTTGTGTGTCCACTCACCATTGTTGTTAATGGAAAGTTTGTTTTCACCGGAGAGCATACGCATGTTAAAGCAGGGCTGTTTCACTACAACCCTGCATCAGTCACTATTGGCCTGGCATGCACTCCACAGTGTTTTCAGTTGTTCTCCGTGTGAATGTGGTGCGCTTTTGAAAATGCAGAGGAATTTTTCGTTTTTAGCACTCCTCACATTGCATGCTAATCATTTATATTTATCTTTAGGACCACCAGATAATTGAACCTTTGCTGATTTTGGTCAGATGGGGGCATTTGGCCCAAGAATCAGAACTTTTGTTGTACTTTCTTGTCTCATAAATGACTGAAGACATTCATTTCTGTTTGAGGCGGAGCTTGTTTTTAAAATGATCTGTAGACCCTTGAAAATAGAAATGTTTTTTTTGGGGTGGAGTTCATCTGCACTGTAAAAATGTAAGATCAGGTTATTTCAGTCCTTCAGTGGCTAAGAGGTTGAGTAAAAATCCACCTGCGGATACTCTAACACTGTTACTGTTCATCAGTTTGTGGTGCTCAGTGTGTCCCAGGAGTGATGAAGTGTTGTAATTCATTGTTTTAAGGTGGCGCCACGTTCCCTCTGGCTGCCTCGCCTGCTTATTCTTCAAGAAGTGATTTCCTGCATTTCCCCAGGTCGCCTCCTGACACTCCTGGGAGAGGAGGCTTGTCTGAGAGCTGCATCTGTGTGGGAGGAGAGAGGATCTCTATGGAGTGTTTTAACAGAAAAGCAAAAGTCAGAGAAGTCACTGTGTCTGTTTTTTAAAAGTTAAATAGTGAAAACTCTGGTTTGTCACTGACGACTAAGTGCTATCAAACTCTGCTGAAGAGTCGCAAGGTCACATCTGATCATCTGCTGTATGAGAGAGAAATAATAAAACTATATGAACTGAGTTAACAAGAATATGGCTGCTGGGAGGGAAATAAAAGCTGCTCTGCTACATTGGAGACTGTGTGTTAACCCTGTGTGTGCCATGACCCTTTTCATTGAGCTATTAAATGGAAATGTGGAGAGATGGAGACCTGATTCTTGAGCTGGCCCAGCAATTCTTACTCCAAATTTAAAGTCACGGACAAATTTTTCAAAATTAAATGACATTTACTTTAGTGTTAATGGTCAGAAGACTTGATTTTTTAAATTCTAAGGCAGCCTGTCTGGAGGGGGATTTGACAAGAAGGCACCATTAGCTGCCTAAAATGACTTATTAGCCCAAACCCATCCCCATCAATAGCCCTACCAGTGTGATGTCATACCATTGCTTTATCAACAGATTACACCTGTTGGCTTGGTGTGGTGAGCCCAGTGCAGAGCAGAAACCACAATAACAATGCAGAATTGATAACAACATAGCACCACCTGTGCTGTACCGAACAATTACCACAGAGTAGACCGTTCAGCGAATCAGTGTGGGGGAGAAGTGGCCTTAGAGTGACTGGAGCTCCAACGTATTGTCTCAGGTAGAGAGAAAAAAAGAGGTGGATCAGGAATACTCAATATGTGAAAACAAGACTTTTAACATTAGTGATTCTTAACATACTATCATACAGATTTGAAAATATAAACAAGAACTAAATGTGTTTTTAGATCTACTCACATCATCTTAAGTTCATGTATAGACTCACAATGTTTAGAAATGTTTGAAAAGTGTGTGAAACTGTCTAGTAAATACTGAAAGATGCCATAATTCTTTCTGCAAAGACAGGCCAACAAACTATGAATAAAAATAGGGACATTATAAAAATAACATCTCAACACCTGCTCACTTCATATTCTAACAATAGCTTCCTAAATATGGGGAAAACAAATCAATCAATCAGCTTTATTTATAGAACACTTTAAATACACAGTTTGAGCCAAAGTGCTGTACAATCAATCAATCTTTATTTGTAAAGCGCCAATTCATAACAAGTGCTATCTCAAGACTCTTTACAATAGAGCATAAAGCTCTTCATTTTATGGATACACATATATGCATAGATACATATATAAAATACACATATACATTTATATACAAATATATACATCCAACACCCAACATGAATCCATATAGCCAATCATGAATCCCTCCATCATGGCTCAAGAAAAAACCTTCTGTTAAGCAGCAGGAAATCTTGAATGTGGATCCCAGTCTCATGATGAACAGCAAATCCACACCATGCTGTGTTGGGTGTGAGGGCGAAGGAAGGGAGGTAAGAGGAGACAAGTGGACTAAAGTAAGAACTAAAGTTAGTGACAGATCCATGAACCACAGACCTGTCCTCTGATTTCTTAGAGGTTAGCCTCTTGAGATGTTACATCTCGTTTTCAGGAGGGTCTTCATGTCTAAACGGTTGTGGTGATAATTTCATAGAAGTATAATCAATGCTTTTCTTACTAAAAATAAGAATTTATGGTAGTGATGAACCAGACCACAAGTGCATCCCTACCATATTTGTCTCCGTTAAATATAAATGTGTTAAAGGCCTCTTGAGATGTGACATCCCATTTTCAAGAGGGACCTCATGTCTATGTGGTGCTAAATATAGATACTATAGATGTATCAACCATGGATATAGAGATCATGCTAATATCTACATAAACAGCTATAATGATAATGGGAATGGAATGTTCCTAATGAAATGGCCAAGTATGTGTCATGTTTGTTCTTGTAGTTTTTGAGGCTTTGCGACGATTTTGCTTTGTCGTAACAATACTTTTTGGTAAATATTCCTTCATCAATGAAAAGGCTGTTTATTTGTCTTTTATGTGGGGACACATTTGAAAGAAATATGTAAATAACTAATGGAAATAGTGGGATAAGCAGTAGAGCTGAGTACGTGGTTTGTATCCATGTTTGGTAGATTGGACAAACAGGAGCCTCAGTAGAGTGTGAGAGAAGTTTACACATCCAAATCAGCCCGACGCCTCCTCCTTATGCTAGTCACCAGTCTGGCAGTAACTGCTATAGGCAGAGTCTGGACTCATCACTGAGCATAACACTCCTCTATATATTCAGGTTCCAGTGTATATGTTGCTGACACTAGTAAAACAGGCCTGATGGTGAAGCACAGTCATGACAGGTCTTTAAGTAGCCCTGTGTAGAAGACTACCTATGGTCCCTAAGAGCTGACAGGGTGAGGAAACAGTCTTTTTGGAGTGTTGTCTTTTGGGATGCCCACTCCTTGGCCAGAAGAAGCCACTTCTGTGAGGGCTTGGCCTCTAACATCCTCATTATTTGGAACTTGGCCTTCAGGCTGGAGATGGTATCACATCTCCACATAATGCTGCAACTTGATTTTACAGAACACCTCTTAGAAGTTGCCCTATTGCATGGGCTCAAACTAAAACATGGCAAGTTGATTTGTTGAGCACCAACTGACCACTGCAGCAGAATCCCTAAAAATGCTTGCTCTTTACAAATGAGACACCATTTAAAGGTGTAGTCAGCGATGTGGGAGAAAATGAGTGGAGAGGTTGTTGATAAACAAATTTAGACCCGCCTCTCCCTTCATACCTCACCCCTGGCTCCACCCCCGAAAGCTGATGGACGAGCATCGTCATGGAAACGGCCATAGAAACTGCGTAGCTGACCAACGAACCTAAGGTAGCCCTGACTTGTCAGACAATAGTAGCAACAGCTCGACTGCCATTATTGATAACATCACAACAACAGAACATTCTGGCAGATTAGACAATAAGATGAATGCCCGACGGCTGTTACTGTTATGTGAAGCACCACAAAGCTAATGTTGCTTACCTATCCAGCAGAAAGACGGCGACATCCGCGTCCGTTTTCAGGTCTTTCAATTCGCGGAGTTCCCTCCACTGTCGGAAAGCAACACCAATGTTGACCCGGGTCTTCGCTCTTTCATGGTCATAGCCCTTCTTTTTCACTTTTCACTCCTCTGACCTTTTTCTTTTGGGCTGTTTTTCAGCCATTGCTACTGCACCTATTGTATCTCTCTCTAACGCTAACTGCGCACACTACGCCCCCAACTACTCCCCCTCCCCCCTCTGTCTGATCTGCGCATGACTATGATCGCCCCCTGGATGTTGGGTAGGGCTGTAGCGATACACTTATTTTCTGATACGATACGATACACGATATTCAGCTCACGATACGATAATATCACGATACATCACGATATCACAATATTGCTGTCAGTGGTGACATCTTGTGGATGGAGAGGAGAAATATGGGGATTTTGACAAATAGTGCATTAGATTTGAAGATTAGAAGATCGCTGACTACTCCTTTAAAAGGGAAATAAACAGGCTTTCTAACAGTATGAGAGTTGTTTCCTAGAAGCATTGTTACAACAAAGACACAATCTGCCAAACACTAATTTACTTGCTTTAGTGTTTAATTAATAAGCATTTGCTCAAAATAATAGGAAATATGACACAGCAGTGGCTCTCCTGCCTTATACCCAAAAACAAAAAAATTTGGAACCTATGAAATAAAGTTGTGGGAATATCTGAGTCAACACTGAACACCAGGTAAACTGGTCTATTTGTAGGAGGGATATAACTGTGCACATTAGGAGCGCTAAGGCACAGTGAGGCCGACATGGTTGAACTGCTGCTCTGCTCTCTGTCTGCAGGGAGGAGAGGATTGTTCTCAGGTCATGGATGAAAAGATGTTTGAGCCTAAAATCCTGCAGTGTCCCATAACAGAGGAGATTCTGTGAGCGAACCAGGAGTGAAAATTGCCCAAAGCCTTTACTTTAGAGAAAAAAGCAGCTAAAGCAATGGTATGCTTAACACCTGAAATAAGTGGTGGTAAAGCATCTGTGTAGGAATAAAAGATTAACATACACACCCAACAATTCCAATCTACAGTGAAGGATAAATAAATGACTGTTTACCTTAATAATCTGTGTTTGAATCAGTAATGGAACAGTACGGACTTCATAAACAATACTGACGCCTGCCTCGTCTGCCAATACAAGACATTAGAGAACTTATTGTAGGCTTAATCAAGAAAAAATAATTATGCCTGCAAGGTTTTCCTCCTTTTCAAAAAGCCATAATAGGAAAGTCTTCTCTTTTAACTTATTTATTTCCTTGTTTGTATAGTAGGTAAGTCAGACATCGACTAATGGTTGTAATGGTTGTTTAGTGTACTCTGCTGAATAAGTTGGTTTATGTGAAGAACAATTTGACTCTTGTACACTATATAAGTATTTGCTCACCTGCCGTGACTCACATATGAACTTAAGTGCCATCCCATTCCTGATCCATAGGGTTCAATATGACGTCGGTCCACCCTTTGCAGCTATAGCAGCTTCAACTCTTCTGGGAAGGCTGTCCACAAGGTTTAGGAGTGTTTATGGGAATTTTTGACCATTCTTCCAGAAGAGCATTGGTGAGGTCACACACTGATGTTGGTCGAGAAGGCCTGGCTCTCAGTCTCCGCTCTAATTCATCCCAAAGGCGTTCTATGGGGTTGAGTTCAGGACTCTGTGCAGGCCAGTCAAGTTCATCCACACCAGAATCTGTCATCCATGTCTTTATGGACCTGCTTTGTACTCTGGTGCACAGTCATGTTGGAAGAGGAAGGGGCCAGCTCCAAACTGTTCCCACAAAGTTGGAGCATGGAATTGTCCAAAATGTCTTGGTGTGCTGAAGCATTCAGAGTTCCTTTGACTGGAACTAAGGGGCCAAGCCCAGCTCCTGAAAACACTCCCACACCATAATCCTCCTCCACCAAACTTTACACTTGGCACAATGCAGTCTGAAATGTACCATTCTCCTGGCAACCTTCAAACCCAGACTCCACCATCAGATTGTCAGATGGAGAAGCATGATTCATCACTCCAGAGAACGCGTCTCTACTGCTTAATAGTCCAGTGGCAGCGTGCTTTACACCACTGCATCCGGCGCTTTGCATTGCACTTGGTGATGTGAGGCTTGAATGCAGCTGCTCGGCCATGTAAACCCATCCATGGAGCTCTCTGCGTACTGTACTTGGGCTAATCTGAAGGCCACATGAAGTTTGGAGCTCTGCAGCAACTGGCTGTGCAGGAAGTTGGCGACCTCTTTGCACTATGCGCGTCAGCATCCGCTGACCCCTCTCTGTCAGTTTTCATGGCCTACCACTTCGTGACTGAGTTCAACTCAGTCCACTGAGAACTCTTCCACGTTCTTATATTAAAGCTGACAGTTGACTGTGGAATATTTAGGAGCGAGGAAATTTCACGACTGGATTTGTTGCACAAGTGGCATCCTATCACAGTTCCACACTGGCATTCACTGAGCTCCTGAGAGCAACCCATTCTTTCATAAATGTTTGTAAAAGCAGTCTGCATGCCTAGGTGATGATTTTATACACCTGTGGACATGGAAGTGACTGGAACACCTGATTCTGATTATTTGGATGGGTGAGCAAATACTTTTGGTAATATAGTGTATATATTGTATATAGTTTTTTCAGTAACACTTTCTATGAAGTCCACATTTATAATGCATTATAACTGCATCCATAATGCATTATAATGCATTCATAATACTTCATAACTACACTCATAATGCTTCATGATGCACTATATCACCAGTCATAAAACATTACAATATCACTTATAATGAATTACAATGACTAGCTCTATCGTTCATTATAAGTGATATAATGTTTATGACTGATGATATAGTGTATCGTAATTCATTATGAGTGTAGTTATGAAGCATTATGTATGCCCTCATGGAACAAGCCATTGTAGTTAATCATAAATGACATCATAATGTTTTATGACCTTTGATATAAAGCATCATGAAGCATTGTGTTTGCTTATAAGTGTAGTTTTGAGGCATTATGAATGCATTATAATGCATTATGGATGCCGTTATAATGCATTATAAATGTGGGCTTCATAGAAAGTGTTACCGTCTTTTCTTATGTATTTGAAATATCCTGAATTCCTGTAGAATCATTGCTTAGTGACATGACCTTACATAGCCCTACATCACCTCACATAGCCCTCTCCTTGCTAGTGACTACATTCCCCCCCACACACACACTACATGACCTTGCATAGCCCTCCTAGCCCTCTCATTGCTCCTTCTTCCCAGAAACTCAAGTTATTCCCATGAACTTGCTAAACTTGCTGCACCTGCAAGGCCATCTACCTCACCAATCACCCCCCCCCCATGTGACCACATACAATGTTATAAAAGGGAGAAGACACTGTACTAGCCTCAGTTCAACTCTCAGGCTGCTTGACACTCAGTATTGTTGTACTCCTTGCTGCAAGTAAACCTCTACTCGATTGCATCCAGCTGCTTTTCGTCATCTTTATTCTGAATAAATGTCAGGTGTTGGTACGAATCTTGAAACTGAGTGATTTTAGGACTGTAAAGGGAAAAATCCTGACAGTTTACACGGTTGATTTCATGGTAAGTTTCAATTATTGCTTTGCTTGGTTGAACTTAACGCTGTTTTCACACTTTTGGATGAGTTGTTCTGATACAGGTGGGGGTTGGATGTTTTTATGTTGGTTTGTTTGCTGAGGTTGTCTTCCATAGTTGTTGGCTTTTCATAGTTGGTTGGTTGGTTTTGCATGTTGATTGGTTGGCTACTATGACGAATGGATTGGTTGGTTTTATTTGGTTTGCTGCTTGGTTCAAAGAGGTGACTTGGTTTAGATGATTTCTTTCACATATTTGATTGGTTGACCTGATTGTCTTAAATAGTCGGTTTGCTGAATCGATGAAGGACAAGGACAGAGCAGCGTAACAGACTTACATTTACTTCACAAAGCAAACCTAAATGTCAGTGTGGATGAAGCAACTCTTATCTTACAAAGCAGTAGTATTCCTTCTCCTTTAGCTCCCTCTAAATTACAGCTTTTACATGTGCTCAAACAGAAGGTGGAGAAGCTAAAGACTATGTGGAAGCCATGCTGACAGACATTATACAACATTATTATTCTCTGCCTGTGTCCATGGCCCACTGTTTTGGACACTGAGTATTTGAGCATTGCCTTTTAACAGCGAGATAGTCAGGTTGGTATCAGAGTTGCTGCCTTCTGTTTTAAGCTCTTGCCAGCATTTAATGGCCTGACCTGTAAATTCTCTGGTCTGGCATCTTTCTCAGTCTCTCTTTTTCTCAGCTTAGCTTAGTCGACCACTGTTCTCAGCTATCTCCAAACTCAGCCATTGAATCAAATGAGATTGTTGTTTTGTGGAGCAGTGTGCTTCCACAGTTAAATAATGCTGAAAATAGGTTATAATGGTGCTCTGTGGATATGGGGTGGACATTACACTTTCCTGTTGAAATTGTTTGTACAACCCAGTCAACTACCCTTGAACTGATGTTGTCTGGTGGGAGAAAATGGAATTTTGAAAGATTAAGCTGTCAAATGTTCAGTTTAACATATTAATCAAGACGTAAAACAGGCATGGTGACCTGGCCAATCCAAGAAAAGAATAATGAAGTGTTGTTTTAGTTATCAACTTTTCCTCTATTTTGACTCACTATAGGTGAGGTCATTAAAATTTCTCCGCAAATCACCCAGCCTTCCTGGAAACAGAGATTATTTTCTCATTGTAATAATATGCCTTTAAACTTGTGGGTTGTGATGAAGTGACTTATGGTTTCTGGGAGATTTGTGATGCACCTGAAATCACCAATAACACCATTAAAAGGGCTGAATGAGAAGCTTTTTTATTTGGAGTTGGAGGGATGCAGTTATTTTCCAGAGGGAGTTGGATCCAGTGTTCACTCTTCTTCTTCCTGACACAAACCCTGCAGGTTTAAGTGTTGGCTGTCCTCTCTCTCACAGTACAGTAACACAGACCAGGTCCCAGTTTTGCAGCATTTGGGAGTTGAAGTGGCTTTGCTTTGTGGAGAAACAGTGGAGCATGAAAAGCTCTCTCCCCAGGCTGTAGAGAGGACTGGTGTGTTCAGTCAGGTCCAGTGGAGCCGCAGGAGAGGAGCGGCGTCTTCTTTCAGGTCAGTGTGCAGAAATGAAAACTCACACTGGAGAGCTCTTGAGCATCGCTGACCAGACAGGCAGGGTGTTCACTGAGCATGCTCTGATCAACAGGAGGCTTGATTGCACTGACTCATTTCTCGCCACATTTAGCCGAAGCCAAGTTTAGCGTGAAGAGGATGTTCCCAACTAACAGAAGGAAAAGATTTTACCTGGAAATAAAAACCAGAGAAGTCTGTTACACAATTCAATCTGTATAAACTGTGAAGAGCTGAAGAGCTTTTTTAGAAGTGAGTGTTTAGGAGGAACAAATGCACAGAGAAAATATATGAAAAGAGATTAACTATTAACCTTGTTATGAAAGCCATCTAATCACGAAGAAGCATAATAAATAACCACAACATTTAAGATAGTTAGTAATGACTGACAGCACTAAGCCCTTTTGTCTGCAGTGGTGTACCTCCATTTTACACCTGGCTCTTTTAGTGTGGCACAAACCACTGATAACCTCATCATGGCGTCATTAGCACAGATCATCTCCTATGATTACCTCCTTTTTAATGATCATTAGCCTTGGTGCTCCAGAGTTATGGCTTGGACTGTCCCTTCTGACCAATGTCAGCAGAGTCCCAAATATCTGGTGGTCCTAACAATCATATAATGGGTTTCCTGTTGGGATTGGGCCACCCATGTTTTAGATTGTACATATTAAATGTTAAGTATTTACGATCTGATATCCTGATGTGCTGAGCAAGGCTGAGCATGTTCTCTTTGTTTTGTCACATAGATTCAAGAATAAAAATAAGGGAGCAAGCAGTCTGAAGCATGGAGCCAGTATATCAATGGCAATGTGTGGGAAGACAGAGCAAAAGGCTGGATTCGCGTCAGGAATGAGGGAACAACAACACATGCGCCACAGCAAAGCCTGTAAATTACATCATGGCAAACTGTTAAAGAAAAGGACCACAACCAATACGGATGTTAAAGGAAACAAGCTGCTCACAGCATTTATCTTCACTCCCTCCTGATATTGTCTGGCATGTTTAAATCAATCATGCAAGATTGCAGCCTGGTTGAGAAGAGGCCCTGATTGTTGATGAGTGAGTCTGCTAGTGTGTGGTGTGCTATGTCTCTCTCTCTCTCTCTCTCTCTCTCTCTCTCTCTCTCTTTGTGGCACACCACACACAAAGGTGTTAACTCTGTCAATATTTTATACTTTCTCACAGATTTAAATCAGTTAAAGCTATGGTCTACGATTTGGAAGCTTTGTACATATTAATAACACCGTTTATAAGGCTGTTATGGTCCTATGGTCCTATCTACACAGTATAAAGACCAAAAAGAATGAAAAAAATCCATTCAGGATATCCGTTGAAAAGCTGCATACTAGCTGACCAATCAAACCTAAGAACCTGCGACTATTAATTGGTCCGTGAGTTGGTCCGTGAGTCCATCCAATCCCCTGTCTCTCTCACTACGCAGCATCATGCATAGTGCGTCATGGTCCCGTCTCCTCCCCTCTACCTCCGGTGAGCAGCTAGCAGCGTTAGCTACTGAACTATCATGGAGCCGGAAAAGCCTAGCGCCGAGACCGAAGCTGCCTCCCTCTCCCGTGGGGCCCAACGGAGCTCTGCCCGCGGGTTGAGGCCTGTTAGCGGGCTAACGGCTAACGAATAGCCTCAGACGGCCGTCAGACCTTCAGCATCGGCCGTTTCGCCCCTGGTTGATCAGGTAATGGCTTTGTTTACTACAGTGGGAGATGTCTGCTGAATAACTCTGGTTAGTTTGTGCCTGTACGGGCTAATAACTTGTAGGGGAGCGGGTTAGCCTGTTAGCCGCTAATCGTTTGCACTGTAAGCTGAGCTGGGGAGGACAGGCTGAGAAAGATAAATCCTCCCCCACACTCGGCTCCGCTCTGGCGGCGCCAGACCCGCATCACCGCCGATCCAATTGAAATGGCTACTGCTGTGTGTTACAAGGGGGATGTCTGTCGTGTTTGATACTTTCAGTTGAGCTGAGCTGTTTTTGATTGAGTTTGCTGCTGATATATTGTGCTAGTCGCTCGTAGCTCAGTCCGAGGGGGCTTTATGAGGCGACACGGGCTGGGGGCGGGATCTTGGAACACAGAGGGGGAGAGGTGAGGGAAGGGGGGGCAGGCTGCGGTTTCAAATCGTAGACCACAGCTTTAAGATTTTAAACATCCTTATGTGTGTGCCAGGGCTTATTGAACTGGTTTCATTCATATGACCGTGGTCGCACCCTCTCAAGAGTCTAATCCGACAGGTTTCTTACGGGTTTTTGCACTTCTCCCAAACGGGGATCACTTCTGGGAAAATGGGAGAAAATACAGAAATCCTCCATGGACATACCTGGTTAGTCTATGGTCGTCATCATTAGTGAGTTATATTTAGCGAAATATGCTGTCCTCAGAAGTTTTATCAGGAGAGCTTGGTGGGGATTGTCTTTGACAAGCTTCACGTCACTTATAAAAAGTAAATGATACATCTGTGTTGTATAATTTAATGTAAGAGGAAACATAGTTTAAGCTAACGGCTAATAACAGGGTCGAGTTGTGACGTCAGACTGGGGCTTGATATGGATTGGTCTGTGATGAATGTGACTGGGAGCAGGTTGCCCAATCACCAGCTGCTGTTGTTTCTGAAGGTTTCACCTCTGAAAGTATTTTCTATGAGCTCTTCTCCAGATGGCGTAGGGAAATATTTTTGTGGCAGATCTATGGAACTGTCTGTCTGGCATGTCAGGTTAAAAGTGTCCAGGTCAACTTCTGATTAGTTTTGATATTGTGGGCCTGCTTCAGTGAAATATAACTTAAATGTCAAAATCAATGTATTTCGTACAGTGTTCTGTGTGTTTAGGCCAAAAAAAAATTTAACCGACTGTATAATAGACATCTGATGAATAATAAGCCATCAAATGCACTTTAAAGGGAATAAAAGGTGATGTTCATGTTGTCCAGACTACATGTACATGAGGGGTAGTAGGGCTGAAAGCAAGGTATGATACCGACCCTTGGAGCACATACTGGCCATGGTGATGAAGGATACAGGATGAGATGAATAGACCTCCGAGGAGCTGGACCTCAACAATGACGTGAAGACTGGAGGTGTCTCGGATGGAGGAGGGCTGCTGTGGTCACACTGAAACAAATGGTTAACTGTGAAGGAGATTATGAAACATGATAGCAGCTGGATGATTGGCCAAACAAGGTCATATCTGGTTGATTAAGAGCTTGAGTAAGTGAATGTCTGTAATCAGCACCAGGCAGGGAGAGGAGAAATTAATGAGGTGACATATATTAATGAATAATGCACATATTTGAGCCATAAGCTTTACTGTATTTTTTTCTGCTAAGGCTGATAGTGAAAATTGAAACACCAAATCTGTTCATTTCTGCTTTCTGAAATTTCCAAAATAAAGTATAACACATCTCACACACAGTCCAGCTTTAGTGATGCCACGAAACCAAGTGTAATATCTGATTTTATCTTTATTCCAGGCTTCAGCTCAGCAGTGTGGAAGTATTATCATCCACTGAATTTAACACCAGCAGGACTTTTCCTCCTCTGACACAGGGTTTGAGCAGCATGTTGCCCGATCCATGATGAGTTTATTCTTCATTTTTAAATAAAGCAATAACAGAAACAAGCCATTGCACAGAACAAGCTGAGAAATGAAAATAAACCTCTTGAATATCGTTAAAATTTTCTCAGCAGTTCAAGCTGTGTCACAACAGAGAAAAAAACTGATTTGGTAAAATATCCATGAAATGGAGGAATCAGTTTTAAAATGAGATTTCGTGTGTTTGATAAATGTTTTCATCTGTTCTGAAGAATTATTGCAGCCATTCAATTTAAACTCGAGTGGAACATCAGCACATAAAACCAGTAAAGCATTTCCACTTTAAGAGAAATTACCACCTTTGGATTTAGCATACATTAATGTAAGCTTATATAGAATAAAAGGCATTAAATTAAAGTCTGTGCATTAAATACAGAGACTTTAAGTATTGTGAGGCATGAATGGTATTCACAGGGATTAAACAGTGGTCTTAAGTACGCTATTAAACCAATCAATTTGCATTAATCAGCTTTGAAGTGGAGTGAAGAGGACATTTAAAGATTCATTTGGATGGAGCTTATTTTCTATATGATACAGTGGGGGGTTTTAGAGCGTTAGCTTCAAGTCTATAAGATGAAAAAGAAGTGTTTGGCATCATTTAATGATACTTCTTTCTAGTTGTCTTACATCTTCTTCAACTGAGGGGATTTTTTTACACTGAAGCCTTGTAATACCCCAGCCACACATTCCCGTTTCTCATGGCAATTGTCCACTATTGTCACAATCCTGAAGAAAAGTGTTTTGGTCATGGTGCATGCTCTACTTGATCTAGATAAGTGTTGTATAGTCGTGGACTAATGCCGGGGAATGGGGAAGGGTCCTGAATGCTTTGAACTGTTCAAAAACTGTCATGATGACTCGCTGCTCTCAGTTTAGTGGGGTGGAAGCCTCACGCAGTCATAGGTATTAGCGTGTCAGATAAAGGGCTCAATCGGGCTGATCGAGGGTCAATCTAGAAAGCTTTCTGAGGACCACTGGCAAGGGCCCATCTAAATGTGCCTGACTGTAATGATAATGTCTGTGCTCGTGACTTGTATTCACAGACCCTTGGAATGTGTCATGTGATCCTTTCCAAGTGTTTCTGAAGTGAACGCGACAAAACCACAAGTGACGGGGCTCAATCAGGTCCTACGTGACACAAACTGGGCTCGGACAGGGCTAACGACAGCAGGATAGAAATTCATGAAATCCTCATTGTTTTTATTGAAGCCGGACAAACGCCCCTGAAGCGCTGTAGAAGTGTTACTGAAGGTGCACAATTGCTGTGAGAAATGGGAATGTGTGACTGGGGCTTCATTTAAGTTGAGGAGTCTTTATTTAATTGTTTTATGTATATAAGTTTGGCATTACATTTTAATTTTAGTTCCTTTGTCTCTATCCACCTCCCTTCTTTTTTCCCCAAACAGCTTTGGTTGAAAGCCAAGTAACATTAGACTTCACTGCAAGATCAATTGCTTAACAGAAGTTTTTTAAAAAAAAGGGGATTATGAACAAGCCAAGGAATTGAAGGAAAAGTTCGGTTTCTACAGCTTTCACATTATTTATAGAATGAAGTAGAACAATATACTCACCCAGAAGGCTTTCCTGATCCAAACAGTGCTTCAGGAGATATTTAGATCCAAAATCGAGCGGTGGACATTCGTACAATGGTAGCACATAGGGCATACAGCGCCGCTCCTAAAACTGCATTAATAGTCTAAAAACTCATTCGTTTCACCAATATTTCATCATGGTCCACTCACGCTACACCTCCATTACAGTCTGGGGTCACTCCACCCATGTTTCTGTGACTGTGCTGACCTCTGAACTGAAAACTTTCTTCACGGCTGCCACGCATGCAACAATGTTAAGAGACAATGTTTACAATTCTTTATCTCACATCCAAGCTCTTCATTAATTTTTCTATTGGATGACATTTTTTTTTACATTTTTTGATTTGATGTCTTCTCCTAACTTGACAGAGACCAGACCGTTCAATATATTTCCCAATTCCATCTGGGAAAAGCCAAAAGAAAGTGTTTGAGAATGAGTAAAAGTTTTGAATGCTCACCTGGCAATGGAGTTGAGAATCATTCCATCAATCAACATTTATTACAGCCAATCAAATTATGTAGGGGCGGGCACTACAGATGCAGAGTGAAGTCTTAAACATGACAGAATTGAAGAAAAAACATTCATTTTATAGACAACTTTGACATGTTATTGTTTTTCATTTAATAAAGAAATGTGTTTCAGATCTGATAAAACTGCTACTGAAGCTGTTAGCATCTATGCTAGTATCTAGACGAGCAGTCAATTCCTGCTGTCTTCTCTCTTATAGTGTCTACCTCTTTCTGTTCCAAATGATGCTGATTGGACGGTGCCGCTGTAGGCCGCTCAAATTGTTGTAGATTGTAGCATGGAAAGATTGATCTGCCTGATTACAGACAATGAACCAGTCAGATCAATCTGCTACACAAGGATAGTCTACTCAAACACAAAAAACAAACAAAAATGAAAAGTGAAAAATTATTTTAAAGATTCCAAATGAAGAGCACAATCTGTCTTGTAAAGTTTTATATTTTTCAAAACATTTTTGTCTTCACTCAAACTCAAACAAGGAAAGCAAACAAGGACTGATTATCTTTAAGCATGTACCATTTAAGTTATGCCTGTCTAAGTTTTGTTCATCTGAAATTAAAGTAAATGCCAATACAGCCAGCAACTCTTGGACAAATGCAGTTTATTTCTAGACCAATTCACAAATACACTAACTCTGAATTGCTGTGGTTATAGGCTACTTCTTTCCTCTTTTAGCTCCAGAGGGGTCCTAATATCTTAGTAATATATTAGTATTGAGAAAAATACTCAGATTGCACCAGAAATGGCAGAATTTAGGTGAGTAAAACATTTTTGTTGATGGTTTGTGTCCTCAGTCTGTGCCTCCTTTAAAGTCCTCTCGTGCTCCCAAAGGAAGCCCTCCCCTCACTTTTAAATGACTCAAATTTTGTTAAGCGATGTGGTTTTCATGACACAATATTTTATTTGTGTAGATTTCAAAACCAGCATTTGTCAGCAGTCCAAACAACTTAGAACTGGTTTTGGTTGTAGAGGTAATGGAGTTAAGAAATATTGATCTGTAAGGTTGAATCGATTTTTTAATTTAAGATTTGCTGGGAAAAAGAACACAGATTCTATTAAGTCTGAGGTCCAACAGTATTGGTCACAAGGTTAACTAAGGGGTCATGGTTAGTTTTCTCAAACTTTTTTGCATCTTTAGCAGAATTAAAAGCACTTCTAGGTTTTAGTGTGACTGCATCTTATTTCTCACCATAAATTATTACAGTCAATCTAGTTGCAAGAAAAATCCCAAGAGTAAGAAAAGCATCTATTCCACTCCCTCAGAGCCACCCCAGTGACATGCATATCAATCAATCAATCATCATTTGTATAACAAGTGTTATCTTAAGACACTTTACAATAGAGCATAAAGCTCTTCATTTTATGGATACACATATATGCATAGATACATCCATGCTCACCCATCCAAATAATCAGAATCAGGTGTTCCAGTCACTTCCATGTCCACAGGTGTATATAATCATCACCTAGGCATGCAGACTGCTTTTACAAACATTTATGAAAGAATGAGTTGCTCTCAGGAGCTCAGTGAATTCCAGTGTGGGACTGTGATAGGATGCCACCTGAGCAACAAATCCAGTCGTGAAATTTCCTCACTCCTAAATATTCCACAGTCAACTGTCAGCTGGATTATAAGAACGTGGAAGTGTTTGGGAACGACAGCAACTCAGCCACCAAGTGGTAGGCCACGTAAACTGATGGAGCGGGGTCAACAGAATAGATGCTGAGGCGCATAGTGCGAAGAGGTTGCCAACTTTCTGCAGAGTCAATCGCTACAGACCTCCAAACTTCATGTGGCCTTCAGATTAGCTCGAGAACAGTGCAGAGGGCTTCATGGATGGGTTTCCATGGCTGAGCAGCTGCATCCAAGCCTCACATCACCAAGTGCAATGCAAAAAGTCGATGCAGTGGTGTAAAGCATGCCGCCGCTGGACTCTAGAGCAGTGGAGACGCGTTCTCTGGAGTGACGAATCACGCTTCTCCTTCTGGAAATCTGATGGACGAGTTTGGGTTTGGAGGTTGCCAGGAGAACGATACTTGTTGGACTGCATTGTGCCAAGTGTAAAGTTTGGTGGAGGGGGGATTATGGTGTGGGGGTGTTTTTCAGGAGCTGGGCTTGGCCCCTTAGTTCCAGTCAAAGGAACTCTGAATGCTTCAGCACACCAAGACATTTTGGACAATTCCATGCTCCAACTTTGTGGGAACAGTTTGGAGCTGGCCCCTTCCTCTTCCAACATGACTGTGCACCAGAGCACAAAGCAGGTCCATAAAGACATGGATGACAGAGTCTGGTGTGGATGAACTTGACTGGCCTGCACAGAGTCCTGACCTCAACCCTATAGAACACCTTTGGGATGAATTAGAGCGGAGACTGAGAGCCAGGCCTTCTCGTCCAACATCAGTGTGTGACCTCAGAAATGCTCTTCTGGAAGAATGGTCAAAAATTCCCATAAACACTCCTAAACCTTGTGGACAGCCTTCCCAGAAGAGTTGAAGCTGTTATAGCTGCAAAGGGTGGACCGACGTCATATTGAACCCTATGGGTTAGGAATGGGATGTCACTTATGTTCGAGTCACGGCAGGTGAGCAAATACTTTTGGCAATATAGTGTATATAAGATACACATATACATATATATACAAATATATACATTCAACACCCAACATGAATCCATATAGCCAATCATGAATCCCTCCATCATGGCTCAAGAAAAAACCTTCTGTTAAGCAGCAGGAAATCTTGAATGTGGATCCCAGTCTCATGATGAACAGCAAATCCACACGATGCTGTGTTGGGTGTGAGGGTGAAGGAAGGGAGGTAAGAGGAGACAAGTGGACTAAAGTAAGAACTAAAGTTAGTGACAGATCCGTGAACCATAGACCTGTCTTCTGATTTATTAGAGGTTAGCCTCTTGAGATGCTACATCTCATTTTCGTGAGGGTCCTCATGTCTGAATGGATGTGGTGATCATTTTATAGAAGTATAATCAATGATATTCTTACTAAAAATAAGAATTTATGGTAGTTACGAACTCATGGATGCCCAGACCACAAGTGCATCCCTACCATATTTGTCTCTGTTAAGTATAAATGTATTAAAGGCCTCTTGAGATGTGACATCCCATTTTCAAGAGTAACCTCATGCCTATGTGGTGATAAAAGTAGTTACTATAGATGTATCAACCATGGATTGAGAAATTATGCTAATATCTACATTAACAGCTATAATGATAATGAGAATGGAATGTTCCTAATGTAATGGCCAAATATGTGTCATGTCTGCAATTGTTTTAATTGATGCATCGTGACTCCACAGCAGCAGGCAGTCTCCACCAAGGATCCCAGGCCACCAATATAGCACTATTAAAGTTTAGCAGCAAGTTGTGGCCATCTTGTGACACTGCAAGTTCACAAACAGCAACAGGAAGTCAGTGAGTCAAGAGTGGAGTTTGGCTGTCTTAACACTGTGTTCAGTGATAGCTGAGCTCGAAGAAGACATTGAAAGATGAGGTTACACAATGGGTGCCACTCCTGTCAGCGGAAAACAGGAAGCTAAAAGCATGTATACATCTGACCTTGTATTAACAGGTCAGGTTGGTGGTGGTAGTGTAATGGTGTGGGGGTATTTATCCAACTCTGGGCCACTTGATACCAAATGAACATTGTTAAAACCCAACAGCCTACATGAGTGTTGTTGCTGAATATATCAATTCCTAAAGAACAAAGTGTATCAACATCTTACACATACTTCCAGCAGGGGGTCACATCATGTTACAAAGTTCAAATCATCTCAAAATGGTTTCTTGAGCATAATCATTGTACTTCAGTGGCCTCTAGAGTCAACAGATCCATTTGGGAAGTGGTGGAATGGAAGATTATCTGGAGCAACTGTATTATGCTATGAAGAATAAGGTAGTACCTAGGGCATTATAAAGTCCAACCTAGTGCAAACAAAGCTTACTTATTGCAGCTATAGGTGAGTGTTGATAGTAAATTTGGCAGGACCCTGAACTGAGCTTTGTGGAATACCTTACTCCAATGACAAAGTCCAGTTAAAGAATTATGCATCAAAGATTTCCCTTTCTTCCTGATGGTTGAAGCTTTCAGTAGACATGTGCCACATCTCTGTTGAAAGTTGGTGGTTCAATTCCCTGCAAATTCATCTAGATTGGTAATATTCATGGCCAAGATGCTTTGTTCTGATTATTTATCCAACTGCTCCTTTAGAAATGTGTGGATTGGGTGAGTTGGCATTCTCTGCCATCACAGTGTGAATAAGTAGATGCAGCATGTGGCTCAAAAGCACTTAGAGTAGTCACATGATGGTTTATTCAACCTCTATTTCATTTACAATTTAATAATGCTGTTAGTTACAATCAAATATTTGTCTGATTCCTGATCTCCAAACCTGTCTCTGCTGTTAACTCATTATCAAATACACCTTTCTACATTTTTCATCGTACTCGTCATATTTGAGCTGCAAACAGGTGGGAGATAAACGATTATTTGTTCAAATCAAATCTATTTTACTATCTGTTTGCATTTATCAGTCTGATATTTCCAATCAGCGCCTTGTCAAGTCGATTATTATCACATGTCACGTTGTATTTGTTCATATTTCAGCAGGAAAACATTCTGACAGACAGCAGATAAAAAGCTGTCAGTGCAGCCATCTTGTTTTCCCACCTTGTTCACCCTTTTCCTTCCAGACAAAAACTGTTTTGTGATTGTGCAAAACGAAGAAATAAGCCCTCTGTCTCAAATGCCACTTGTCAGATGGATTTGACTGACACAGATTGCAGAGGATAAGGTTTCAGACTGCAAATTTCCAGCCCGACATACTCTGCAAATCTGGCTTACCAGCCAAGCATAAAGAACTGTCGTATTCATTCAAAGAGGTTTACTTTGGAGAAAAAACTTTGTCTTTCAGGCCTTTTGACAGCAAGTCAGACTCTTTTTTTCTCTATATATGACCCTGAATCTTATTGTTTAAAACCTCCTTTAAAGTCAGACATTAGACTTAATTGTGTTTGTATTGCTTTAAATCATGTGTTACTCTGGAGACACTTTGCTTTTATGAATGTACTTGGCAATACATTTTTAATGACTATATTACTTACCAGTCTCAAAAAAAATGTTTATACTTAGTGTGTGCAAACCTATTTTAATGTGCTGCCTATTTATTTTCACAGTTTTGTACAATAAGAGTTTTTTTTCCAAAGATCTGTGATTACTGAGTATTTCAATTATTACAAACCCAAAATCAGTGAAGTTGGCACATTGCGTAAATCATAAATAAAAACAGAATACAATGATTTGCAAATCCCTTTCAACTTATATTCAATTGAATACAGAGCAAAGACAAGATACTTAACATTCAAACTGGTTAACTTTGTTATTTTTTGCAAATACTTGCTCATTTGGAATTTGATGCCTGCAACATGTTTCAAAAAAGCTGGCACAAGTGGCAAAAAAGACTGATGAGCATTCCTCAACTTTCTCAAACACTTATTTGGAACATCCCACAGGTGAACAGGCTAATTGGAAACAGGTGGGTGCCATGATTGGGTATAAAAGCAGCTTCCCTGAAATGCTCAGTCATTCACAAACAAGGATGGGGCGAGGGTCACCACTTTGTGAACAAATGCGTGAGCAAATTGTCCAACAGTTTAAGAACAACATTTCTCAACCAGCTATTGCAAGAATTTTAAGGATTTCATCATCTACGGTCCGTAATATCATCAAAAGGTTCAGAGAATCTGGAGAAATTACTGCACGTAAGCGGCAAAGCCGAAAAATGCCCGTGACCTTCGATCCCTCAGGCGGTACTGCATCAAAAACCGGCATCACTGTGTAAAGGATATCACCACATGGGCTCAGGAACACTTCAGAAAAACACTGTCAGTAACTACAGTTCTTCACTACATCTGTAAATGCAAGTTAAAACTCTACTATGCAAAGCAAAAGCCATTTATCAACAACACCCAGAAACGCCGCCGGCTTCGCTGGGCCCGAGCTCATCTAAGATGGACTGATGCAAAGTGGAAAAGTGTTCTGTGGTCTGACCAGTCCACATTTCGAATTGTTTTTGGAAACTGTGGTCGTCGTGTCCTCCAGACAAAAGAGGAAAAGAACCATCCGGACTGTTGTAGGCGCAAAGTTCAAAAGCCAGCATCTGTGATGGTATGGGGGTGTATTAGTGCCCAAGGCATGGGTAACTTACACATCTGTGAAGGTACTATTAATGCTGAAAGGTACATACAGGTTTTGGAGCAACATATGTTGCCATCCAAGCAACATCTTTTTCATGGACGCCCCTGCTTATTTCAGCAAGACAATGCCAAGCCACATTCTGCATGTGTTACAACAGCATGGCTTCGTAGTAAAAGAGTGTGGGTACTAGACTGGCCTGCCTGTAGTCCAGACCTGTCCCCCATTGAAAATGTTGGTGCATTAAGAAGCGTAAAATACAACAAAGGAGACCCCGAACTGTTGTACAACTTAACCTGTACATCAAGCAAGAATGGGAAAGAATTCCCCCTGAAAAGCTTCAAAAATTGGTCTCCTCAGTTCCCAAATGTTTACTGAGTGTTGTTAAAAGGAAAGGCGATGTAACACAGTGGTAAAAATGCCCCTGTGCCAACTTTCTTGGCAATGTGTTGCTGCCATTAAATTCTAAATTGATGATTATTTGCAAAAGAAAATAAAGTTTCTCAGTTCAAACATTAAATATCTTGTCTTTGCAGTGTATTCAATTGAATATAAGTTGAAAAGGATTTGCAAATCATTTTATTCTGTTTTTATTTACAATTTACACAACGTGCCAACTTCACTGGTTTTGGGTTTGTACATTATCTTTTAATTGAGCTCATGTTTGTGAAACTGAGAAAATAAATTCTGTCAAGTCTTTGTCTATTTTGTTTCGGGATTAGACAAGATATAATGCATATATGTGTATATATATATGTGTGTGTATATATGTGTGTGTATATATATATATATATATATATATATATATATACATATATATATTTATTTAACCCTATAAAGCCAATTGTATCATATTTGATACATACTTTTATAATACCTCTATCTACTCAATATGATCAACAAATTACAAAAAAACATCTGAATACAATCAGATAGATGTTAAAAATGTCCTCAGATGGATTATCGGTTGCCAAAAACACCTAATGTATCAAATGAGATAAGAAAAATCTATATCTTAAATTTTACGGACATTTTGATTTTTATGGATTTTAGCAGAAAGTGAAACAAATATTTCAGCTTCAAAAAAATATAATTTTCTGGCTATAATCTACAGTCTTGGGCCTTAAAGAGATATATATATATATATATATATATATATATATATATATATATATATATATATATATATATATATATATATATACAATATATGTACATTTATGAAGTGTCTGACATTTAGGGATTGGGGTCACATGTGATGCATCTCCTGACACAAAAATGACCAGATTATAATTTGAAGGTTAAGAACCAAGGACAAGAAAGACTGACAATTCCACAAAAAGTAACTAAGCTCTTTTACTTGACCCAACCTTCCTGTGCAGATATAAGCATCTTTGTTCAGTGTCTGTAATCAGCAGGTTCATCTTGCCAAGCATCAATCTACAACAGTTGAGAGCGGCCCAAAGTGGCATGGTTCAATCAGAGTCCTTTCGTGCACGGAGAGGTGAGAGCTACAAATTAAGATGATAGCAGGAAATGAGAGGTTAGCATAGATGCTAACAGTTTTAGTAGCAATTTTATTATATCTCGACTGGTATATAAATGAAGAAAATGACAATACTACAAAAAAATAACTAAAGAAGGATACTTTTGCTTCAATTTTGGTATGTTTTGTTTAACAAGAACTGAGAGTTTGTTTTACAAAGCAGTTCATGTTCTTGTCATTCACATAACCCACCAACTACATTATCTAAATGTCCTGGAATGAATGTGATTAACAGAACTATCATCCAGCTGTCTGTCTGATATGATATTGACAGGTTCTGCCCATTTCCAAACACTGTCTATAAAGCTCTTTCTCTTTTTGGTAATTGGCCATCTTGTCATACATAAAACCCTGCAGCAGTTCTTTTCTATGTCTCATCTCATTTGTTTTTAACATCTTGTATGAACCAAGTTCATACATACAAGTTATGAGTCTTTAATCTTAACAATGAGGATGTCCATGAAGGCCAAGGTTAAAAAAAACTCTCTTCAGATCCATTCACAGTGTAACTCTGTTTCACCAATCTGGAGTAAACTCTCTGACTTGAAAAAGTTTTCCAATAAAATTGAAAAGCAGAGTTGCACCCCAGCCTGTAATCGCCAAGAGGTAAATAGAAAGCGTTAACACAAGACATACAATTTCATAGAACCACACTAGAGCAGTATCAAGGTGAGCAATTTCTGCAAGTATGCTCTTAAATTGGAGCTTTCAAAACGAACAGAGTACGTCTGTGTTTAGAGTCCGGGTCCTTGTTATAGAATTCAGCTGCTCTATGATTCCATCTTTGCTCTTTTATTTTGTAGACTGTCACTGCAGCACCTCAGGTAATTGTGCAATAGATCTCTGCCAGATGGTGACCCTCTGCCAGCGCTGCAGTAATAGGAACTGGACCCTCGCAGGTTAATTTTCTGTGGCTCTGCAAGAGATCTTTCAGGGGCCTGCTTACTCTTTGATTCAGCGTAAAATCCACATCCCTGACACCTGGCTCTGGATGACCGTGTCCTTCACTTTTCAATCAGATGAACTTTAAAAGCTTTGAAGAATATTTCAAATTAGGTGCAGGAGGATTCAGTCGCATCCAGTGAAAAGGCAAACTGTACTTATAAGTGGAGGAATCATGTTTACCTCATTTTGGTCATCGTCGCTGTTGCTCCGTGACGTCTCGTTTGCTCAAGTTTCACCCCTATCGTATCTTATTATAAAATAGGATGTATTTGCTGACATTATTCCAACTGTATTCTTTTCACTAATCCACTAACCACAAAACACTGCAGCTGATGGTCCTGCAGCAGCGTCTGTGACTTCTCTGCAGTCCTGTGTAGGCACAACTAACATACTCACTAATGTTTCTCGCACAGACATGGACTGTCACTCTGTGAACTAGAATAAAAACAGTCTGTGACGGGTGTTGTCTCACACCCACACAACGCTGATTGGCTGTTACTGCACAGCCACATGGCCTTAAAAAAGATCACCTTTTTCAACATTGGCGACATAGCAAGTTGCCTTGATCGCGGCCGTCACCTCGTGGCTGTCCATTGACTTTACATGGAGAGTGGTTGCCAAGGTCGCAAAGTCGCATTTGGTGTGTAGGCAGTTTGATGATAATATTTGTAGGCCAACAAAAGCAGAAATGCAGAGGGCTTGAATTCACAAATTATCTTTGCTTGTCTTCTGTTGGTTGTTAAATTACAAATGAATAAAGCTCTGTGATAATAAAAGTTGATTGGTGTGCTAATACCCCCATTTGAAATCTGTTTTTATGGACATCACATGATGAGACGCTCACTCTTTACCTCTTTCAGAGTTAATAATGTCTGTGTTAGTTACATGTCTGAGCTCACATGTTATGAATTGTAATCAATGGATTAATTATTTATATCAATGGAAATTTTGGCCCTTTAGACATGAAAACTACAAACTTTCTTCAAAACTTGTTTTCACCTTCTCCATGATCAGCCATGGTGGATTGTTCCACAATTGCTATCTTCTTCCTGCTTGAAAATGGTAGGCGAAATGTGTTAGAAAATTCTAAAACAGAAACACATCCATTCAGTGGTTCCTTAGGAGCCACAAATTGAGAGTTTCACCACAATGTCTGGGTGATGGCGATTCTTTCGCTTGCCAAATATGTCATGCTTTATTTGTTGGTTTTTTTCCTGGCACAGCTGGAGTCTTATGGGCCATACATGGGGATCAATTCAGGTATGTCTGCACAAGTTTTTAATCAGTTAGGCATTTTGTCTACACGGTTACAACATTTCAGGTGCCCTTAACCACATATTTTTGAAAATGGGTCCCAGAGTGGATGAATCGGGTCTTGTGTTTCTGTGTAGACAACACATACAGATAGCATCAGAAACGATGACATCACACCCATGACTCACTTAAACCGCTTGCATAAATTCCAACAACAGATTTAATGGCAGAATACAGTGTCATGTTTCTGCTACAAAAACTACTGAGCTTGTTGTCTTCACAGCAAACTCTTCTGCAACTCTATGACAACCATGAGCAATAAGAAGACGCTGAGAACAGCACACATGCCAGAGTTTGTTGACATTTCTCATGATGTACGTGTATGCTCCATATTTTCTTATCTGGTTTGGTGTGTGTCTAGAGCAGTGTTATAGTGCCACTTGCAGGCCTGGCATATGTACTACAGTGTTTACAGTGTTTTGTGTGGATGGACACCTTTTTAGAACTGATGCAGTCTTTATAAGAATGTTTTCAATGCAGTGTTTTTATCTCCTTTTTTTGGACAGGTCTTACTCCTCCTTTTCCCCTTGTCTATTTGTGAGGAACAATTTGACTCTTGTATATATTGTATATAGTTTTTTATTATGGATTTGAACTATCCTGAATTGCTGTAAAATCATTGCTTAGTGACATGACCTTACATAGCCCTCTCCTTACTAGAGAATGCTTTCCCACACATACACACACACTACATGACCGTACATAGCCCTCTTAGCCCTCTCGTTGCCCTCTCTTCCCAGAAACTTAAGTTATTCCCATGAACTTGCTGAAGTTACTGCACCTGCAAGGCCATCTGCCTCACCAAAAACAACCTCACGTGACCACATACAATGTTATAAAAGGAGATGACAATGTATTAGTTTTCAGTTCAACTCTCAGACTGCTTTGACACTCTATGGTTGGAAATCCTTGTCCGGGCAAGAAGAAGTAAAGCTCCATTTGATTGCATCCAGCTGCTTTTCACCATTTTCATTTTAAATAAATGTCAGGCATTGGTATGAACCTGAAACTGAGCTATCTTAGGACTGTAAAGGGAATGATCCTGACACTATTCTTTCTCTCCTGGGTACTGTGGTAGCTCTGCCAAAATGTTCGGCATGTTTTCGCATATTTTTTCACATTATATCACTGCCACTGAGCCAGAAAAACACACCAGTTTTCAGCTAGCAGTTGTGCTAACTGCAGCCATGCTGGCTGACTTAGTCTCTGCCCCTTCTCAGAAATTAAACGATATTCACATTATTGAATTTATATTTTCAGCTGATTTGGATGATTTACCAAATAACACTACATGCCATATTTGTTGGTCAAAGAAAGAACTATGGTGACTGTGGAGGCCACTGGAGTACTGGGAGCTTACTGTCACTGTTAATAAAGTAGTTCGAGATGTTTTGATCTTTTTTGCAGGAAGTAGCCACAGAGGATGGGCACATTATGATCATTAAGGGGTGCAGATGGTCACAAACAAAAGATAGGTAGGTTGAAGCACTTAGGTGATGTCCAGATGGTACAAACTGTTTATTTCCCTAATTTTAGGACTCATTACTGCAACACTTGACTCCTTTTTAATTTACAGCCCACTCTCTCACTCAGCTTACCTCGATCATCATGTCAAAAAGGCACAGATTTCTTCTTCCATATGAAAGCACAGTGTCGTCATATTCTCTGTAAAATATTGCATGTTTTTCTGAGAGCAGTATTTCACCTATGATGAGCTCTGAGCCTCCACATGTCCACAGAGCGTCATCCCTCTTCCTTGTGGAGGTAATAATATCTGTGTGTGTGTGTGTGTGTGTGTTCTGGTCAGGGTGAAGGTCATCGCCAACATGATTTCAGCGCTGCTCTATTTCAAGTTATCACTAATAAGAGGCAGCAGCAGCAGTGACATCTCACACTCCGCTGTCACACTGACACACCTGATCAAACCGTCTGCTCCGGAGAGGACCGGAGCTGTTCAGGACTCAAGGTTATAAAACCTCCACAGACCTGCTGGAAACGGGAAATTGGTCATGTTTAGAAAGACTGCATTGCCAACATACATGTGGGATTGCATGATAACATTTCTTGCCATATTGCTAGCAGATAAAATCAAACCTGGACTTGACTTTACAGCCAGCTGCAGCCGTTACCCTCTGACAGACCATCGCCTCACGCTCTTACTTTATAAGCATTTTATGTGACTTTAGTGCTGAAAGCAAAAAAATATGTCACAATTACACCTTAAAGATAGTACGTTATCATAGGAATTTCAACAGAGAGAATGGTGTCCATATCACCCAACCAGTGTGCCCCAGTTACCTGCACAAAGCACTGGGTAAATTTGGAAGCAAACATCTTTTGGTAATAACAGCCCTGATTCAGACAGAGTTGAGTACAGATAACGCCTGCACATCCATTTTGATTTTTCCTGGTGATTCACATTTAGAATGCAAACCCCAAGTCCAATGAAGTGTAGGATTGTCTAAATGTAACTAAAATCAAAATACAATGGATTTCAAATCTGTTTAATGTTTTATTTAATGTAACTTTTCTTTATTTTCACATACAGATTGATTTTGAATTTGATGTCTGTTCAAGAAAAGCTTTTTTTGGTAAAGACTTGGAAAGTCAAGAAATATGCTGACTTGTAAAATTTCACAGGTGAACAAAGGTATAAAAAAGCATCACAGAAAGGCTCAGTCATTCAAAAGAAAGGATGGAGTGAGGTTCCCCAATGTGTAAACAACTTTGTGAGCAATTAGTCCAACAGTTCAAGAACAGTTATTCTTAATGAAAAATTGGAAGGACTTTAGAGATTTCATCATACACAGTCCATAATATAAAAAGATTCTGAGAATCCTGAAAAATCTCAGCAAGTAAGTCGCAAGGCTGATAACCAACAGTAGATGCCCTTAACATACAATCCCTCTGGCAGCACTGCATTGGAATCCAACATCATTACCCTCGCCAAAGAGGTTATGTTTTGGCCAGGGTCCATATGTATGTTTGTTTGTTTGTCTGTTAGCAAGAAATGCAAAAACTACTGGATGGAATTACATGAAAACTTAACCAGAAGTGGGGTGTGGTCCAAGGAAGGAGCCGTTGCATTTTGCATCTGTATTTTTGTCTGGTTACAAAAAATTCCCCAAATTTGCAAAAAATTTCATAATCAACATTGGGTGAGATGTTAAAAAAATCATATCTCTGACGTCAATTGATGTATGCACTTCAAAATTTACAAAATAATATATATCATATGACTCTATCATCATGGTCTGGATCTAATCCAGACTGACATCACAAAAGACATTAAAGTTTATAATGGCAAATCCCATTCATTTCTCCTGTTGTAAGGGTTTTACTTCCTTTACCTCTTTATGGAAAATGCAGTTAATTTGAAACCTGACATGTTTTTTAAGCCTATCACTACATTACCGTTTCCCTTGAATGCCTGTGGAGAAACTGTCCACATGGACAGACATGAGCGGAAACTCAGAGGTCCAATCAGAGTGCGTGGTGATCCAGTATTGTATCTTGGCGGAGGTCTGCACTCTCGGACAGCTTTTCTAGTTCTGTAAAATATATCACACAGCACCCAGAAACACGGCTTTTTTTTTTCTGAGTCTGTGGTGATCTGACGAGTTCACCTTCCAAATGTTTTTGAAAATCATGGATGTTGTGTCCTTTGGGATATAGAGGAAAAGGACCATCCAGAGTATCAGCACAATGTTCAAAAGGCAGCATCTGCAATGATATAAAGGTGTGTTAGTGCCCATGGCATGGGTAACTTGCACATCTGTGAAGGCATCATTAATGCTGAAGTGTACATGCAGGTTTTTGGAGCAACGTATGCTGCCATCCAAGTGACATCTTATTCAGGTGTGTCTTTACTTATTTTAGCGAGAGAATGCCAAGACACATCCTGCAGGTTACAACAGTGTGGCTTCATGGTAAAAAAGTTAGATTACTGGCCTGCCTGCAGTCTAGACCTCAGTAATTAAGCATGCGTCGTGCATTAAGAAGCACAAAATACAACAACAAAGACCCCAGACTGTTAAGTAACTGAAGGTGTAGCAGATATGGGGAAGAATTCCACTTACAAAGCTCCAACAATGAGTGTCCCCACGTCCCAAATGCTTATTAAGTGTTGTTAAAAAGAAAGATGGTGTAACACAGTGGTAAACTGTTCTAGTTTTGTTGGAAAGTTTTGCAGGCATTAATTTCATAATCTGAACATATGAAATCATTTCTTTTTAGTGTATTCAGTTGAATTTAGGTTGAAATGAATTTTGTAAATCATTGTATTCTGCTTTTGTCTGTGTTTTACACAACATACCAACTTAATTGGATTTGGGGTTTGTAATTCAGTCACTACATAAAGTCCTAATGATTGCTTAACACTTATTACCTCCGCCAAGGAGGTTATGTTTTCGGGAGAGTTTGTTTGTCTGTCTGTCCGTCCGTCTATGAACAAAATAATTAAAACAGTAATGGATGAATTTTCAGGAAATGTTCAGCATGGGAAAAGGAAGAACTGATTCGATTTTTGGTGTTGATCCAGATCAGCGTCTGGCTGCCATGGCAAAAATTTGATTTCTGTGAATAACTACTGAACTTAAATAGATATCATGATGAATCGACTTGCTAATGGTATGTTTTCATGGTCAAGAAATCTAAATATTTTGATTAAATCAAGGTAGGACTAATACTTATGGTCAAAATCACAATATGGCTGAGGTCTGTGGTGGTGGCGGAGGTCCGCGCTCTCCGAGTGCTTTTCTAGTTTGTTGAAGCTGGGGTTGGCGATTTTGGAAAACTAGCATGAATTTGAAAGAAGCATCTCCTCAGGGCTCCGCCTAGCCCCCCCACCCCCGCCCCCCTGCTCACATGCACGCGCGTGACTGATATATCCAGATGACTGATTCAACTCCAAACCCTCTGCACAACGTGTTTGTTTTACACTACACCAAGTCATGTCTCAGTCAGCAGTAAGAAAACACCAAACAAACATGTAAAGTTAGTTCGTACTCACAGCCCGATGTTGATCGGGGTATAGGTAGTTCCTCTGACATTCTCCACATAGCTGTCAAATCTCCAGTTTTGGCCATGAAACTACCGTATTTTCCGTATTTTATCCTTTTTCCCGATGTCCTCCTGTATCAGTATTCTCCTGTAAATCTCCTGTGTGATGATATAATAATAAAAACATTCCTCTGCCTCTCCAAACTGAGCTCTGTCTCTAGCCTGAATGGGGCGGTAATGCTCCAAAATGATGGATGCCAACCGCCCTAAAACTGAAGAAGAAGAAAAAGCCTCGCGAGAACGTCCAGCTGCAGTAGCCTGGGTGGCAGCTGTCGTGAGATTAGAGCAGCAGAACAAACTTAGAAAAACAAAGAGTTTATTTTAGATTTCTTGTACATCTGTCTTAAAATGTGAGGGATACTGGAGCTTGGTTGGGGTTGTGGGACGGCTCACAGCGGGCTTCCCTTATTGTCAAAGACAAAACTTGAAAGATAAGCATTCTCCAGCGGAGTCTGATCCTTTGCTCGGCCACCTAAACACACCGAGTCTGTGCACGCCGGGAAAATGTACGCGCAGCAGGGCGGGCAGAATGGCGACGGGATTTGATTGGTTTAAAAACAGGTATCCCGGCATGATTATTGGTTGGTGTTTCTCTGTTTTACTCCTGCTGTAGATAGCGGGTATTTTTCGCTCTGTTTTAAGAACACATTATGAGTTGATTACCATTGGGTCATGAAGATCATTTTAACCAGTATTACAAAAAGTGTATCTAAATAAGATCGCCAACCCCAGCTTTAATCTATTGTTCATTCGCTTTTACCTGCTGATACACATTCTTATTTTAGTATGTAGGCAGAGGTTCCCTTCAATAACTGCTAGAGATACCTTCTCTATGCTTAAACATTCTATATCGAGATAACTAGGAGGCTGAAGGTCCAGGACTTGGCTGACGTTTTATCGAATAAACACGAGACACATTGTGTACAGCCTGAGTGTACACACTATGTGCCTTTTAGCAGTGTAGCAGCAGCTGCTGAGCGGAGCCTCCCTCACTATCTAATCAGACGCTGCCTCAGCCTCAAATACTCCACGTCCTGACTGAGCCGTATTAATAAAGCAGAAGGTATGTTCAAGGTTATTACTGCTGATATATTCCTGTGACTGAGAGGGAAAGTCAGTGTAAATTGTTGAGGGAGAGAAATATTAGATTCATATATTACTTCTCTCTCATCTTCCAGAGCTTTAACCCTGCTGTGTGAAATCATGAAGCCTGGTGAACTGCATCTCTGACGGTGAGCAGATACAACACTCGTATTATTTATTCTCAGCCTCTGTGTTTTTTTGTATTATCATGAAAATAAATATGACGCCATTACTGACAGTCTCATCTCTCAACTTGTGCTGTGAGCGAAATTCAAAGATTCAAATAAGATTCTTACAAAACTCAAGAAGTTGTTTCACACAACACAGCTTCAGATTATTACTGATCTCAAGAGCAAGGGAGACCACAGACTTATGTAAAGTTTCAACAGACCTTCAGTCAAATGTTTAGCTTATAGTATTGTTATTATCATTACACATACATGATTCAGCCAGTCACACAAGACCTCACAGAAACCAGCTGATGGATCAGACTTCAGAAGGAAACAAACATAAAGGACAATCCAAGTAATCAAATGGCATATGACATATGGCTAAACTGCCAAAATTATGATGAATTACTTTTTAAACTAGTAAAGCACTCTGAGAGCACAGACCTCCACCAAGCAGTTCAGTTACGGCAGTGGCTTTTCCACAACCCCTGTAAAAGATACAATTCTGGATCACCACATTCGGACATAAGCAGAGGTTCTGCCATCCAACCAAACTTCTGCTCATGTCTGTCCATGTGGAGAACTCTTCTGCTGTCATTACAGGGAACCTGGAAAATTAAGTGACATAGGCTTGAAATACATTGATGTCCTTTTTCAAACGAACTACAATTCCCACAATGATGAAAAGAAGGTAAAACCGAGAAGAAATTAAAAAAAATTCAATGTTTTTTAATGATGTCAGGCTGGATCAGATCCAGATGAAATTTACCTTGATGATATAGTTATAATATATAAATTATCCTGTCAATTTTGAAGCAAATCCAGCAAGCGATGTCAGAGATATGATTTCTTTAAATTCTGCCCAATGTTGAGTTATGAGATTTAAAGGGACTGTGAGGAGTTTCTAAGTAATTACAAAAAAGTCTCACTTTTAGATATATGCCTGATCGAAATACACACTTTAAGATGAGTTTTATAGCATCAAAATAGGATATCTATAAATGCTATTCCTTAGCTAAGTGGTCGGGTTGGACAGGGCTGGACTGGCCTGGATACTCAACTTCAGGAACAAGATAATTAAAACTAGAGCAAATTTATATTATTCAGACATGTCTTAGAGCACCGGGCTGTAAGTAGAGATATAGCCGGCTACAAAGCTACGATACTAAGTTTTCCCAAAATTGCTTGTTGTCACACATCAAAAACTACCGCTACGTAACTGGAAAGCGATGCATTACCTCATCACTTTGCATCCTGTGAGTTGTTGAAAAAAGAAGTTGTAAAGCAATGCAGAGTTCTGAGGAAGGTCTGAGCTGCATTTAATAACATCACAACAGACGCACGCTTTGGCTTGGGTCACGTCTTATGGTGCGTTCCAGTTGTAGTCAAAAGTAGGAATTTCCGAGTTCCGAGTAGGAAACTGCAACTGGAACGTCCCCCAAAGTTGGAATTTCCTACTGGAAACTCGGTGAAACCTTGCCACCCCCGAGTTGACAATGGAAGATGGATGCCCCCAGTGTGAACAGTTATTTAGCTCCTGTAATAATCAATTTATTTGCACTTCTGACTGGGGTGTGTCGCTCTAGATCAGCTGTATACATAGTATTGTTAGTGCCATAGTGGTAATCACATTCTTCATGTGAAATTTGTGAACAACAACGCAGGGCATGCTAACAACAGCTAACAATAGCCTGGTAGATCGGCATGTTTTTTTTTTTCCGATTTCAACTGGAACGCTGATAAGTCGGAGATGATGTCACTCCCAGTTCCGAGGTAACTGGAACGCAGCATTACGACAGTCGCCGCGCGTGCTCATGGGTAGCAGAGTCTTAATGTCGCTGGTAAGAGATTCTCCTGATAGCACCTTTAAGAAAAAAAAATGGATCTTTTTGGCACCCAGACAAATATGCAGATCACCACCAAAATGTAATAGCTTCTTCCTTGGACCAAACCACACATCTGGTATAATTTTAATCTAAATTCATGCAGCAATTTTTGTGTAATGGTGCTGAAAGACAAAAAAACAGTCATACCCTGGCCAAAACATAACCTCCTTGGTGAAAGTAATAATTCATTTCACTTTACTGACATGTTTTTAGATTAAAGTGGTACACAGCATTATGACCATGAATTTTGTTTTTTTACATGTACTTTAAAGTACAATCAAAATTTATAACCAGACATACAACATATCTGGTGATAATGTTGCTTTTCACATGAGGTGTCTGAGCTGTGAGCAATGCAATATTTAGACCCTGAGAGATTTTATACCCTCGGCCATATTAAGCCTTGGAAACAGTCATGACATCTTCATGGTTTTAATTGTTAGGAATGTCTTCTTTGAAAGTAAATCCACAGGTGGTTTTAAAGCACAAAAAGTGCAGGATTAAGGCTTGAAGTGCCGCTGAAAGGAGGAACATTGGGTTAAATATGCAGTTTATCTTCAGTTCTTGACTTCTACAGCAAGATTTGTCATCAGTGCATGTCAGAGAAAATAGGAGCTCCAAGTGAAGAGCATTGGATGAAAGCATTTGCTGGTATTATTTTGCAGATAAAGTTGCCAATTTAACTGTTGCAGGCCCCAGAAATCCACTGGAGCTATTGCAAAACTTTTCTATACTTATCAAATTTAAAAGACCCAAAGACATACTAAAGTAGTGCTTTTGTTCCATGTATAATTTAATTTCAGTTCAAGGTTTTGATCCAGATAAATGTTACATTAATCTTTATTTTAAATAGTTTAACTAAAAGACCTTTAAAAGTCATGCACCCTTGTTCTTCTTTGAGTCTGTCCTCTTGTTACTGCTTCAGCTCCTATTTTAATAAATGTATAAGGCAGCCGAATAGTTTTGAAAGAGCACTTTTCATTGTGGGTCAGGTCCCTCCCTGTTTCGACATGACACCGTAATTAGGAGGATTTTTAGCTTTCCATTTGATTCATCATAATTACACCCCAGCAGATCAGCATAGGGACAGAAATCCACAACCTCACTCTCATTTTTTTTCACTGGCTACTGGCTATAATTGACCCCAATGGCTTTTCCAGTCACGAGATATACATGAATTAAAGGATAGTTAATTGCATCATTGGAATCGACTGTGGCCCCGGGGCCTTCTGTCCCATGTTGTAAAGCTTTAGAGGATTCTTGATGGTGCTTTAACAAAGTCCTGTAAAGTTACACACAGCTTTTTCTCATGCACCAATCAACTTTAAAAGTTTATTTCACAGGAAATGTGCACCGTCATCACTGCGCCAACACATTGCATCCATTATGCACCCTCATACATTTTTTAACAAGCCCTGTTCCCAAACAGTGTTCTCTAGCTAATACAAACAAATACACCTCTCACCAAGGTGTTGAGTGACTCCTGGAATTAAGAATTTAATTGGTGACGACTTGATGAGGGTGCAAAAATGCTTTAAAACTTTTGTCAGCAAGTCGTTTCATTTGTTACCTTCAAGTTTAAGGTAGTTTTCACTTCTACAGGTTGGTTGCTTTTTTCAAATTCAGTTAAAGGAGACATATGCTGATGCATGATTTAATACTTACATATAATATAATAAATTTGAAAACAAGACCTTACACTCCCTTAATTTTCAAAAAATGAGATATTGTATTTTTTCTGATATCCTAGAACGAGATTTGATGCCTCTGAAAATAGGTCATTGCGAGATGTCCGCGAGATTTAAATCGTTGTGACGACACGAGGCACCTTTCTTTTTATTGGAGTAATCTGATAAAACACTTCCTCCTCTGTGATGTCCGTTCGCCACAAAACCGTCACCGAGGAACACATTCGTCCAGCAGCAGTATATAGATCCCTAGCTCACACTCACTCATTACCAGCTCTGGCCTGTAGGGGGACTCATCTGTGATCGCTGCTTTGAGCCTGCCAGAAATTACAGTAGAAGAAGAAGGACAGGCTGGCTCTACCCCCGATAGAACTGACCAATCAGAGCACAAAGGGCTGTGACGTTGCGAGGTAACTTTAGGTCAGCCTGGAAGCCGAGTGTTTCAACAAGAGCTTGATAATGGCCTAAAATGAGGATATTGAGAATGCTATTGTGGGGCAATGAAGGAACTAAATGACTTGTACTGAGGGCAGAAATGCTTTACAGGCATCCTAGTCTGGCATAGTGAAAAGGAGAAACAAGCATGATATGTCTCCTTTAAAAACATAGATTTGCATATTTCCTTTGGAACATTTCATGTTCACATGGTAGTATTTTGACTTGACTAAGTCCAGCCGATAGGGTCAGAGCTGCCCTAACATCAGCACCAGTCACACTGGAAAGAATATTTATTGTCCTGTCCTGTGTACAATCAGAAAGATGAACATATTCATCAATGTGGCTGCACAGTGTAGCAGCAGGTAGTGCACATGCCGCACAGCAAGAAGGTTGCTGGTTCAGTTACTGTGTCTGTCAGGGCCTTTCTATGTGGAGTTTGCTTGTTCTTCCTGTGCATGTGTGTGTTCTCTCCAGCACTCTGGCTTCCTCCTACAGACCAAAAACATGTTCATTTGGTTGACTGATGACTTCATCTTGGTCCGTGTTCCAAGATCCTGCCCCCCAGCTCGTGTCACCTCCTGACAACATGCCCCCTCCGATAGAGCAAGAAGCAGGCCGGCAGAAAATATCAGCAGCAACAACAACTTCCAAAAACAACTCAAATTTCTCATAGCTGAAAGTAACAAACACGACAGTCATCCCTCTTGTAACACACAGCGGTAGCCATTTCAATTGGCGAAGCGGGTCTGGCGTTGCCACTGTTAGCTGATCAGAGCAGAGCCGATTGTGGACGAGGATTTACCTTTCTCGGCGTGTCTTCACCAGCTCAGTTTACAATGCTAATGATGCGTGGCTAACTTATGCTAAAATCTATTGACAGAGCCTACCCGTTCTGACCAACAACGTTCAGTCATTAGCCAGTATAGGCACAGACTAACCAGAGTTATTCAGCAGACATCTCCCACTGTAGTAAACAAAGTTATTACCTGTTCAACAGAAATTCGGCTGTCTCAGCATCAGTTTTCAGTCCCAAATCATTCTGCAGCTTTTTCCACCGGTCGTAAGATTCTCCAATGTTGAGTCTCCATTGGGACCTGTATTGCTCATATTTCTTCCTTACTTCAGCCTTTTCCTCGTAACTTTTATGTTTCCTTCCCTTCGATGTGGAGGATAACAGAAGCAGCCTCCGGCTTTCAGTGCTGGTCTTCTCCGGCTCCATGACGCTTCAGTAGCTGTGCAGCTAGCTGCTCACCGGTACAAGAGCGAGGTAGTGGGGAGGAGGCGAGACCATGGGCAGGACGGTGCAGAGCAGGGGAGACAGGGGATTGGATGGACTCACGTACCAATCCGAACAGCCGTTCCTGGCGCTTTGGATTGGTGAACTATTATGCTGCTTTGCAGCGGATATACTGAATGGATTTTTTTCATTCTTTTTGGTCTTAATTTTGCGTAGATTGGACCATAGGACCATAACAGCCTTATAAACGGTGTTATTAAGATGTACCAAGCTTCCAAATTGTAGACCATAGCTTTAATTGATCCACGACTGGCCGGTGGCAGGATGTGCCCTGCCTCTCACCCAGTGTCAGCTGTGATAGGCTCCACCCCTGCAACCCTTAAAGGGATAAGGGGCTTGATAATGGATGGATGGATGGATCTTTGTCCCTGTTTGACACACTTGTGATCGAAGTGTAAACAAAGTCTGTGCATTAAAAAAGTGATTTCGACACTCACTGAGGGACCATAGGGGACATACAGTATGGGAAATTATTATAATGTAACACTTGCAGAGGTGTTCACAGAGGCACTGCCAGAGATGCAGAAAAGGAAATTAACAGTTTTTAATAAGGGTAACACTCTACTGCTTGATTAAGATGGACAAATACAGCAATTTCAGCATAGCCATAGATTCTTAAACCAGCAAGGTACAAGGGTAGAAGTCTGTCTTGTTCCTACCTGCTCAGTGTAAATGCCTTACAAACTACTTACAACTTACTAACAACTTAATCAAAAGCCACGAGTGTACAAGGCAATGTTGGTTTAAGACAAAAGCATTTGATGAGTTAAACTCACCAATCAGGTCTTTGTGAACTCTTTAGTCATATTAATAGACCTGATTTTGTTAAACTGTTTTTCAACTTTTTCTACCCTTTTTTTATTCACTGTACCTTTAACCAATACTGTTTGATATTTCAAACTCTGGTTCACTTTTTTTGTAGTTTTATTTGATAAGAGGTGGTGTAAAATCTCCCACAAACTCTGGTGCAAATCAATTAACTGACCTCTGGTCCGCCTAAAATCAATGGGTCCAGGATTGCTTCAATTCAAACTAGAGTTTTGTTTCAGATGGGTGAAACCATCCAAACCAAAAAAAGAATCCAAAAAAGAATCAAATCAAAAGCTTGTGCTCTGAATTTTGCTCATGTTAAAATCATTAGGCAAACATTAGGCAAGCAAACACCTGAATGGTGCCCACCAGATACTCATACTTGATTTCTTTTTCTGACGATGTCCCTTTAGGGGCTCTGTAAGAAATAAACTGATACCATAACATAGAATTTTGTAGCTTTTACATGTACTTAATAGTGTAAGGTCATCATCACGCTATTGGGAGTGTCTTAGCTGCATACCAGGCATTGAGTAACCTCACAATGCAGCTGGATCTGATGACTCCATGTCTGTAATCAGGCACCACCATGTTGAGGCATCCTTTGAGGAGAAAGAGGTAGAAGTTAGGAGTGTGACAACAGCAAAGCGGCTGCAAGCCTTCAAAAAATGGCTGCACATATAGAGCTTGGGTGCTGTTTTGAAAGTCTATTCACGGCCTGTTATCCCTCCTCCCTTCATCAGGCATGACCCAGTCAGTGCAGAGCTCATTATCAAAGCCTCCCGTGGCCTCTGATCAGAGTGTTTCCAAAGGGGAGGGAAAAAGAGCTGCACTTCATCCTCTATAGAGAAGGAAATTTTCTTTTCTTATTATCTCAAATCAATCCTTGCTTCACAGACAAAGGAGACATGATGAAAATGGTCAGACACACCTGGACATGGGACCTTTAATGTCTAATAAGCACGGCTTGTACATGCAAAACTTCCTAATGGTGAAAACTGTGTCCTTAAAACACAGTGTTACCTTGTGTTACCTTACATTATTTACAACCCCTAGAGTTGGATTTTGTTTTCTTTTTAGTTTCAGCACCACTGTGTGCTTGTCTCCACTTCCTGAATAAGCTCAATGTAGCATCAGAAAGTGTAGATGCGCTGCCATGACTCTCGGCCCCCTCCTCTTCTCGTGTAGATAAGCCTTAAGAAACAAGTGCTGCCTCCCTAAACAATGCTGCCCTCCGAGCCCTGTGTGGATTATAATGAAGACACAATATCTGCACTGCCACAGACCTGCTGGCCTCTCTTCTCATCAGGCCTGTTGGCTGATGTTCCATCCACACAAAACTCAGCCAGTTTGGAGTCAGCCCTAATCACCCCCTCCAGAGACCCTGCACGAAGGTGAAAGCCAGTATCAAGAGTGTTGTTTTTATCACCGTGATGCTCAAAATCAGAGAACAGGTCGTTATCCACACATTGTGTTGCAGCTGCCGAGGTACCTTGAGTATCTTCAGTCCTCTGAATACATCTGATTGTTAAATGCTTTTATAAATTGATGTTTGAGAAGACCAGCGATTGAGATGATGAACTGATTAATGTATTAGTATGTTTTTTCAGCTACATTCTCATACACCTAAATTACAAAAGAAAGTGAGGTTAAAATGCAAATAAAAACATAATTGAAAGACTCCAAACACATTTGTAGAACTATATTCAATTAATAAGTACACTAAAACCAAGATTCTAAATGTTCAAACATTAGTCACTCATTTAGAATGATGCCTGTAACACATTATTAAAAGTTGGGACAGGGGCATGTTTACCACTGTGTTACATCACCTTCCTTTTAACAACACTCAATACACATTTGGGAACTGAGGTCAACAAGTGTCTTAGCTTTGTGAGGGGAATTCTTTCCTATTTTTGCATGATATCACAACTTTAGTACCTTTACAGTTCAGGATTTCCATTGTTGTATTTTATGCTTCATAATGAACCACACATTTTTACAGGAGGTCTGGACTGCTGGCAGGCAGGTCTACTCCCTGTATTCTTTAACGATAAAGCCATGCTGTTGTAACACAGGTAGAATGTCTTAATTCCTGAAATAAGTGGGGATATCCCTGAAAAAGACATCACTCGGATGAGCATGTTGCTCCAAACCTGTATGTACCTCTCAGCATTAATGATGCTTTAATAGAAGGGGTGTAACGAAATTTTGTGCCATGAAATTTTGTGAAATAAAAAATGACGAAATAAAATCCAAAAACCCACAAAATAAAAGCAGAAAACAAAAGACGCTAAGAGGCGCTGGTGATTTTTTACCCTCCTCGCCTACCGTAGCAAAACACTTGCTTCAGATTGGAGGAAGACGAGGTCGAGGAATTAGTTGACGCTCCTTCGTCAATTAAATCGGTTGTGTGGACCTATTTTGGCTTCCCATGTAAAAGACGAGAGAACGGTGAGAAGATTGCGGACAAAACAACCAACTACTCTGAACTGGAGACAGGCAGCAACTGTATGTTTGTGTAAGTCTGCATAAAAAACAATATTTGATTTTTGCATCTACTGTTGAGTCGACAGAATTTGATCATACTTGAAGATCAGAAGTATATGCACTGTTAAAGGCTAAATATTATAGTTATCAGTTCAGACATTTATAGGTCTAAACTGCAGCTCTGAGGACTGCTATTTGTTTTCCTCTTCATTCAAGAATGTATTTATCCTGATTGTTACAACAACAAAGCACTTTTTATTGAGATGTTATGTTTGTATTTGCACTGTAGTCTAAGTAAGTGAAAAAAAACACAATTTTGTTTTTTTAGAGCATTTATTTTGTACTTTTGCAGCAATATTTTTTGTATGTCTGCATTAGGAAGAAAATAAAGAAAATGAGATTTTTGCAAAACTTCCTACTGTTGGGGATTTTCTATAATCTTTATTTTGTATTGTGAGTATTTTGCATCGTGAGCCCTGTTTCGTATTTTGTATCGTTTCATGAGTTGAGCATTTCGTTACACCCCTACTTAATAGATGTGCAAGTAACCCATGACACGGGCACTAACACAGCTCTGTGCAATGCTGACTTTTGAGTTTTGTGCTGTTAACAGTGTGGATGGTCATTTTCCTCTTTAGCTTGGAGGACATGATATCGATGATTTCCATACTAAATTTGGACTCGTCAGACTACAGCACATTTTCCACTTTACATCAGTTCATCTCAGATGAGCTTTTATCCAGAGTAGGTAGGGGTGTTTCAGGCTGTTGTTGATATCTGACTTTGGCTTTGCATGGTTGACTTTTAACTTGCACTTGTAGATGTAGTGACTAACTAGTTGGTATTTAAGTGGTTTTCTAAAGAGTTCTTAAGCCTCGGTAGTAATATACAACATTTTACAGATGAGGCCTTGTTTTGGTGCAGTGCCACCTGAGGGACTAAAGGTCACAGGCATTCAATATTGGTTTTCTGTCTTCCCGTTTACGTTCAGAGATTTCTCCTGATTCTCTGAATCTGTTGATGGTATTACAGACTGTTGATAATGTTTTCCCTAAATTCCTTGCAACCTTAAACTTTTGGACTATTTGCTCACATAGTTGGTCACAAAATGGTGAACCTCGCCCCGTCCTTCTTGTAAATGACTGATGCTCCGTCTACACCCAATCATGACACTCACCTATTTCTAATGAACTTGTTCGTCTGTTGAATGTTACAAAGAGGCATTTTTTAAGCATTCCGCAGAAATTTAGATTTTTGCTGCCCCTGACCCAGCTTTTTTGGCCCTTGACAGTCTTCAAATCCAATATGAGTGATTACTTGGAAGAAAAGCATATTGTCTTTGTACAGCATTCATTTGATTTTAGACTGAAAAGGATGTGCAAGTCATTGTACTCTAATTTTATTCATGTTTAAAACAATGCTCCAACTGCAGTGGAGTTAAGATTTGTATTGTCATTAAAAATACCCTTTCAACTTTTCAGTGATGTTTTTGCACATCATTTCCGATTTTAACTGTTTGCACCTTGGAAAACTGTGTAAACTTTAATTTTTAAGTGCACTCACACTAAAGTTTACCCACCTACCTGCTGCATATGGACATTTTCACCAGTGTAATGAGCTGCTCAGCCTTTCAAAAGCTTTTATATTCCCGAATGTACACAAAGGTATCTACAGGAATCCATTAGCAGACGTCTCGTCCCCGTCTTGAGGAACTCAGCATCCCTGCAGGGTAATGAGTGGCGTCCTCGGAGAAGCAGGTTAATGTGTTTTTATTGCCACAGTGAAGCTCATGGAGCAGCTATGACTCACTCTTTGTTCGGCCTCCAGGTGAACTGCTTTTTATAATCTGGATAAGTCTGAATGCCTCCAAACCTTGCCTCCTCAAACTTTGTTCCAGTGTTTGGAAACCTCTGCAGTAAATACAAATAATGGTTGGAACAACAAGCAACAAGAAGTTAAAATGACTCAGAAGTGTACTTTGGACACACAGCATGTAACTTCTACCACCAGGAGTTTCTAAATTAAAATAAATATTAGATGTCATGAAGACACTTGCTATTGGTCTCACCCACCTTTGTGTGTTTATGAGGATTATTTCAACATGAACTGCACTCCATACACACTGATCAGACGAAACAAATACACTGATCATCCCTTTATCATGGCACCTGTCAGCAGGCGGGATATATGAGGCAGCAAGTGAACATTTTGTTCCTAAAGTTTACGTTTGAAGCAGGAAATACAGGCAAGCGTAAGGATGAGACACAGTTTGACAAGAGCCAGAGTATGATGGTGAGACAACTGGGTCAGAGCATCTCAAAAAGTGAAGCTCTTGTGGAGTGTTCTGGTCTGCAGTGGTCAGTATCTATCAGAAGTGGTCCAAGGAAGGAACAGTGGTAAACCAGCGACAGGGTCATGGACAGTCAACACTCACTGATGCACATGGGAACAAATGCTGGCCCATGTGATCCAATCCTATCGATACACCACTGTTGCTTAAATTGCTGCAAAAGTTATTTCTGGGTTTGATAGAAAGGTGTCAGTATACACACTGGCTACAGTTACATGAGAGCTTTAATTCCCCTTTAATTCTGAATAAAGACTTAAATCCTCTTTAAAAAAAGGTTTAAAATGACCACAAAACCACCTAATTCCAAATGAAATGACCACTCTGAATTAAACTTAATTACGAAGTATGTGGAAGCTTTATTCTTATTTTAAATCTGAATTAAATAATTCTTCGATCATGTATACATTCATCCCACTTTAGATTAATCCCGGTCATTCTGCACATGCTTATTTCCTTGTCCTGCCGAAATGATGCACTTATTCCACGCTAACGGGAGCAACTACTGTACTGGAGCCAAGACAATTTATGTAATTAGAGCCTCAGAAGATTTGGAAATAATGAAAAGAGTGCATGGACATGACCCCCAATAACCTTAAGTGGAACTGAATAGAAGTGAAAAAACATGTTTCCAATTAAACCCCCATTCAGAATTACTATATCCATGTAAACACAAAGGAGGATACTTTAATCTGAATTATCTAATTCTTAATACCTAATTCTAAACAAAAAAAAAATGCATGTAACCATGGCCGGTGTGTCACACTTTGTTTGGGCTTTCTAGCCAGTCATTTTTTGTATTATTATCATGCGTTCAATGTAGCTCTTGTAACTTAGAAATACCGTAAAATACCAAATATTAGCCAGGGCGTTTATTTGTTTCAATCACTGAGCAGACCAGGTGTTTATTTGGGACCAGGTGACTATTTGGAACAAGCCTTTAATTCCTTTCCCACAAAAATCTCGCTTAGCAAAAAACGAAAAAAAAATATGGTCAATGTAATCAAATTATTTATTTACACCAGTATGAATATCACCTTTCCATTTTCATGGCAAGATTGGAGTACTGTAAATATACTCTTGTCTTGTCGACTCATCTCTCTCTAAACACTTACTACCGGTAATGAACTACCTTCCCAGTAGTAAGTAGTTTAGTTAAGGTCTTAGTTAAGGTTTTTTTCGCTGCACCAGGGCCGCAATGTACCGCTAACTGACGTGTCCAGCCTCCTGATGTTAAGGGCAAATAACATGCAGCGGCGGCGGCAAGGTCTTCTTCTTTGGATTTGTGAAGCCCTAGTGTGTAAGATTATGGCTTTTTGCGCTCTAGTGGCCTCTGTGGACGTTGAGTGTAACTGCACTGAAACAAAGCGCCGTACACCAACCCGCATTTGTTGACATACAGAGGGAGGAGAAGCCAGTCGACAGGACGTCCAGAGAGACAAATAAACCATGTGGACTGATAAGGTTCAGCCTGATCATGTTTCTTTTCAAGCGTGCACTGTCAGCTGTGAGCTCAGCATTCGCATGTGTGTTCTGTAACTTCGACTGTAGCTCATAGGCTGCGCCAAATAAATTACACTCTGCATTTATTTGGAAAGGGCGTCTATTTGTCAAAATTTACTGCTACGCTGCATTCATTTGGAAACCGGCGATTAATTGGAACTCGCCGTTTATTTGGTATTCTACGGTAGTTACTCTGATCCAAATGTTAGCACAGTAGGTGGCAGTAATGCATCTCATACAATAGTTTTTGGGAATAAAAACAGCAAAAGAGAATGAATAAGCTTTTCTGAGTCTAGCATACTGCATAATAACAGCCATTTGGCAAACAACAACATCCATCTATCCATTATCTCTTTCAGGGTCATGGGAGGGGGTTAGTGGGAGGAAGCTGGAGTGCCCTTATGCACAGGGAGAACATGCAAACTCCAGAAAGAAAGGCCCAGCTGGTAAAATTCTTGCAATGAGGCTACACACTACCTGTCACGCCACGTAATCCTACTTCTAAATACAGTAGCAGCATACTTTGTTAGTAGTATTTAGCAGGTGGTTAAGAATTTTTTGAGCCCATTATAAGTTAACGATTCCTTCATTTAAATTTATTTTTAAAGATTATTTATATTTGGACCACCATTGGCCCTCTGCTCTTTGGTCCTTGGTGGGCCTGGCCTCAATGAGAAAAGAATCTGTGCTATTTTTATGGACAGGTTCTAACTGTAGTTTCTAGTATGAGGTAAGAAGATTTTTGACTTTGGAAACTTCTGAAAATATTTAAGCTATTAAGGGACCCACCTACACAATATATAACAAGGTACTGGTGATATTTTTGATAAATTTAAACATTTTTAGGCCAAAATCTACATTTTGTCTCATTAAATGAAGGTCAGGGTAATTTCTTGTGGAACATTGTACAGATAAAGAACAGTTTCCTTTCTTTTGGGGCTGTTGTTCAGACTGATGGCCTCACTGGGTTCAACGTGTGCGTCTAGTTTTCAAGCTGAACTCTTTACCTTCCTTCGTCACTCTTTCTGTGTTAACAAGCCGTTATTTGGAGCGAAAGTTTGCCAAAAACTGTTGCTCAACTGCCCACTCAGGTGAACATCCGGCTGCAATAATGCATGTGGGATTCACGTGGGTGGAAACACATCTTGGTATCTGTTGGACTCATTTTCTCCCACTAAGTCAAGTTAAAGAGAAATATCTAAATTAAACTACCGTGACCTTTAGGTAAAGTGAAATACCACGGCCCTCATTATTCTGAAAGACAGCTAGAGGCAGGAGGAATATATATAACCTGGTTTGTTGGTCACATTTTATAGAGAGCGCAGAGGCCTGTGAGGCTTATTTGACGTGCCTTTGTCATGACGCACCCTATCTGACTTCCATAAAGATTAAATACAGGGAGCTTGCAAATGTATTCCGTGTATTAACAACCATATAAAATAATGCAACCACTAAAAACCAGGTGCTGCTTTATAAGTTGTATTTTAAGGACCTGAACAAATATAACGTACCACTTTTCCCATGCCAAGGCAGCAGGACGTGTCTGGTCACCTTGGTCTTCTCTGTGATCCAAGGGATTTCTCATGACTTCACCGCGAGAAGGATTAGCTCCTAACAAGAAGAATAATATGCCGGACAAAGAAAAAGGCTGGCTGAAGCTGCTGGATTTTAATACAGGCACCACAGCTGAGACAGCCAGCAGCGATTTCACAAAGACTTTCCTGTTATTATTCACTGGCATACATATTCATGGACTGAAAACACGGGGGGCAAGCTCATGGATCTGCCAAGGATCAGGTCATATTATTAAAACAGAAAGACAGAGGACAGCAGGGGGGGTTAGTGTGAACGTTTGGAGATCCTGGACTCGTGACTGGAACATGTCCTCAGGGCGTAGAAGGCTTGTTTTAATAGGAGCTGGTAGACGTGAAATAAACACACTCTCGCTCAAAACTTATCAAATACTGAAGCTTGACTGGAGGCCCATTGCTTGTAATACCATACATGCAATCATTGTTGGGGGTTGCATTAAAAATAGATCCCATAAGTCATTTAGGACCCAGTGTAAATCTCGTAAGAGCCACAGTTTTGCTGTTGCTGTGGATATGAGTGGGGGGCAGTGCTATTAACAGGTGCTTACAAAGAAGGAATTAAAGAGCCCACATAATGCCTTTTCCAGTTTTATATGCCTAGAGAGGTTTATTTGTCTCCTTATGCCTGATTTAGTCATCCCACGCACAAGACAAAAGTCTACAAGAGCAGGACTCCCAGTCCGTGTACTTTGTGGCCATTCGTTTTTCGTGTTGATATGGGTAAACGGAAAACGGGAAACGACTCGTTTCCCGTTTTTCGTTTGGTAATCAAAAATCCAAAAACGGAAAACAAGCCTTTATTTTATATCTATTACGCGTTTATTTTTGCACAATATAAAATACGGCCGTAATTCCTTTCGTAAAGCTTGCTTTGCCTTCACCCGGAAGCACTTCCTTCTTCTGCGCTGCCGATTGTAAGTTGTTTTAAGATAACACTTGTTATGAACTGGTGGTATACAAATAAAGATCGATTGATAAAACATTGCAGAAACGAGGCTTACCTTAAGTGTTTTAGTGTTCTTTTATTAAGACAAAAAGGTATGGTTTACCTTGACATGTTTCGACCTAACTCTGCCGTCTTCTTCAGACACTGTCATCCTGACAGCTGTGACGTGTCTTTTTATCAGCTGTTTCACGTCACAGCTGTCAGGATGACAGCTTCTGAAGAAGACGGCAGAGTTACGTCGAAACATGTCAAGGTAAACCATACCTTTTTGTCTTAATAAAAGAACACTAAAACACTTATGTTCTAAGAAGACAAGATGAATCTAATTAGTAACGAGGCTGACCTTGTTTGTAATGTTTAACTGCCCATCTGGTAAAATGTGTTTAGAATGTAGTTTGACAATTGAAATAAATGGCTATTTATTAATATATGGTAATAACAAATACATGTATTCGGAACTAAATACAATTTACAGAACTAGCATAATATTTCATTAATGTCTACAGTAAAAGAAGGTCACACACTAAAAGAACATAGATAGATAGTGAGTATTTGAAACTCAACTTATAGAAAACAATTATGGTTAGGGATGATGCTTCGAAATGGGCTGAAAGCGAGGCAAACTAATAATTTCACTAGAGGGCAGAGGGCAGTAATACGCCGTAGTGTAGCTTCAGAAGCAGAACAAGGAGAAGCAGCAGCGCAGGAGAAGGAAGTGCTTCCGAGTGAAGGCAAAGCAAGCTTTACAAAAGGAATTACGGCCGTATTTTATATTCCGACTCGTGAATAATAAACCCGTAATAGATATCAGATAAAGGCTCGTTTTCTGTTTTTGGATTTTCGATTACAAAACAAAAAAGGGAAACAAGTCATTTCCCGTTTTTCGTTTCCCCTTATCCAAACGGAAATTGGAAAATCAAATGGTTTCCTGTTTTCCGTTTACCCATATCAACACAAAAAACGAATGGCCACAAAGTACACGGACCACTCCCCCTCTCCCCCTGTAAACAGCACCAGTAGCTGCCTAACATGACTCCTCCCCTGGTCCCCAAGAAATAGATCAACCAGCGTGACATCCTACTTTTCATGGTTCAGCTAGTTCTGTTTAATTTAGTGTGTTTTTTCTGGGTTCCTTTTTTAACTCCTTGTTCCTTTTGTCGCTTATGTTTCCTGTTTTATTTTGAAATCCCCCTGTTTCCCGTGGTGTTTCCTGCCCTTCCCTATGTGTGCCTTGGATTGTGATTCGCTGTGTGATTATCTCACCTATGTTTGATGATTCCTGGTGTGTTTAGACCCTGTCATACCTGTCAAGTTTTGAATTTAAGATGTACCAGAAAGCTAAAATAACTGTTTACTATCTACAATTTCATGATCAGAATCTGCAGGCCTACCTCTGTTGACATCAAAATGCTGTTAATTCTCCTATGTTCTAACGCTGCCTAAATGAAAAAAAATGGTTATATGAGGCACATTTATTCATTTATTTTAAATATTCTAGTTCATAAACAAGTCAACACACTAAGCTACATATTTATTGTTTATTTCGCATTGCTCACCTTTAAGTCAAACATTTGCATTTTGTTTTCATTATTCATTTCTTTTAATACTTTCTGGCATTCACTGACTTAAACAGATCTGTTGCAGATTTTGCACTCTTTTATAGTTTTTTTGGTGGGAATGCCTTCTCCTTCATCCCATCCATCCATCTCTCTCCTCTATTTTTCTTGGTTTGTTTCCACTATTGGCAGTAACCTCTTGATTACTGCCTCCCAGGCTACAGGTGGTAGTTCTTGAGAGGCTTTTTCTTCTTCTTCTTTGGTTTTACAGCGTTTGGCATCGATGACTTTGGCAGCCCATTCTCACAAAGCTAGTGATAAAGTTCAGTTTAGAGAGGCAGAGGGAAGGTTCTTTTATTATAATATTATAATACAGGAGATTTACAGGATAATACTGGAACAGAAGGACGTAAGGAAAGAAGGGTCAAATACGCCAGTTTCCCTTGGCAGACTTGACATGGTGTCTGTGTTGTCCCTTGTCTTTGTCGGTTCAATCATCTTATTTGTCACACTCTGTGCATAAGTCTTCACCGTCTCCAGTGTTTCCTTGTGTCTGTAGTAAATTTGTTTTGGCTTTTTGAATTGAGCTTCTAGTTTTTTCTGTCTTTGCTATAGCCTGTTTTGCCTTTTAACTTTTGGAGATTTTGTTTGACTTTTTGTTCCGATTACATTTTGGATTTATTTTCTGATCCTTATTAGTTATTATAAAGCCTTTTTGTTTATCTACGTTTGGCTCTGTCTACTTGTTTTTGTTCCTTTAGTTTTGACAAATCCTGACACAGCTGCTTTTTTCACTTTTGGCTCAGGGCGGCAAGCCCAGTGCTTGAAAAGGGTATAATGAATGGGGAGTTGTTGAAAACATGGCACTAAGCAGCCCTGAACTGACCAGTCATGACAGAGTAGACCCACAAACCACTCAGAGCAGACTGGGCCCTTGTGGAGAAGGAGACCTTACCCCCCTTTTCACATTTTCTAACAGGGCAGTTTTCCATAATTCTGAAAAAAAAAAAAAAAAAAGTTCTCAACTGATTTTGTTTAAATTTACAAGAAATATTTCCCTTGGCACAGGAAAGAAGTGACTCTGTTTTGTGGTGATCTTAAAAGTGGTGTGGCTCCAGAAATATTTTAAAAGATTTGTTACCTTGCTTGATGGAGCAGTTTTCCCCATTTTTTTTTAATAACAATAGCCCAGTGCTGCCATTTCAAGGTGAAATATTTACCCATCTGTGACGTTTGACCTCGGCTGTAAAAGTCTTGAAGGCAGAATGGGGGAATGAGTTGACCCCCTCTTTGTTTCGTCTCCAGAGGCAGTAACAGAGGCGTGATATCGGAGCGAGGGAGGACACTTAGCACAGACAGTGTGCATGTGGGGGTCTATGCATCATGTTGTGCACATCCAGCATGGATGGACGCAGATATTGCAGCCTTGTGGAATAATCTGAACATTTCTGGATGTAAATACAGTTGGATGTCATTGAGATTGCTGTCATTTTTGCTCTCATAGACTTTGAGTTACCTCCGCCAAGGAGGTAATGTTTTCGGGAAAGTTTGTTTGTTTGTCTGTCTGTCTGTCTGTGAACAAAATAACTCAAAAAGTTACGGATGGATTTTGATGAAATGTTAAGATGAAATAAATGTAGGACTAATATTTTTGGTGAAAATCACAATATGACTGATAACTGTGGTGCTGGCGGAGGTCTGCGCTCTCTGAGTGCTTTTCTAGTTTAAGCATGAAATCTACAATCCCCATAATGAAATCATCAAAAACTAGAAAAGCACTCAGAGAGCGCATACCTCCACCAGCACCACAGTCCTCTCCCATATTGTGATTTTTACCATAAATATTAGTCCTACCTTTATTTCATGTCAATATTTAGATTCCTTGACCATGAAAACATACCATTGGCCATTGGTTTCATAATGATATCTATTTTAGTTCAGTAGTTATTCACGAAAATTGCACTTTTTCATTTCCTGAAAATTACATCAAAATCCATCCATTACTTTTTGAGTTATTTTTTCACAGACAGACAGACGGACTCCCGAAAACATAACCTCCTTGGTGGAGGTAATAATTGGGCCTACAGAAAATGACTTAAACACTTAGGCTTATGAAAGAGCTGCTGCTTCTCTCCAGCTGGTCTTTATTACAACGTTGTCCTCTGGCATTTAAGGATGTAACTTCTAGTCCTTTGCACATATAGTGACATAAATGCATATTTCCATGGTAAACACTTAAAACACCAGGATTGATTAAGCGCTAGCTTTCTGTGATCAAGTGTTTCATTCTGCTCCAAAGTGTTTCAAAATGTTGTCAGGGTTTAAATTTAGAGCTGTATAATCTCCTTCACTCTCCACGGTGATTTAAATTGAAGAAACCATGGAGTGAAGACCCTAAAAGTCTTATCCAGCATCATCTCACGGACTAATACTGATCATTTTTAATGATTGAATGTGGCCTTTGAGTGCTATAAAGTCACCACATTTCTGATTAATGAATGCTCTGAAGTGGAATATTATTTTAGAGTAAAAAAAAAAACTCTTTATCATTGCTTTGGCTAATTGTGTTTCTGTTGTAACATGATTTTCTACAAATGAGTGTATGAGGAGTGAGCTTATGTGCCAGAAGATGCATTGTCTTTCTTTAAATGCCCCATTAGGCTCCAGCTAAAGGATTATGAGAGTCCTCATTAGTTCGCCTATTCCTCACCCTGACATGCCATCTCTTCTGGGTATCGCTGCCGTCAGGGCGCTGTGAACGCTGGTTAAACAAGGCCGGGGCCGTGTACCAGCAAGAAACAGAATTATGAGCAATGTCTGAAAACTGTTCACTGAAAAAAAGGCTAAAGATATTTTTACATGAATGTCAGACTCCCGCTGCTTTACCTGCTCCGTTTTCCTGTTAATCCCAAACCGTTTTCCTTGATTGAGGTGTCATCTCTTCTCCAAAGCGATGCCTGTTACGGAATCTGACGGAGAGAGGATTAATGACTAATGTGCTCCCTGTAATATAGATGTCTGCCTCTATTTTTACCCTCCTAATTGGAATCTAGTCCTCACAATAGTGAGGTTCATGAAGATGTTGCAGCTTAGCTTTCAAACTGTATTAGAGGTTATACGGCTTAGCAAACCTCCACGAGTCATCCAGAGTACAAACATGTCGTCATCCAGAATGCACAGATTGCTCAGTTGGGGGTTGAAGTTTTTAATGGTGCAAGAGTTTTTCTCTAATTTGGATTGGAAAGTGAGAAACCTTTGTCATAAACTTTAGGATGTACAGCAACAGCAACTTTAGTTTGAGAGTAATTTTAGCATTTTCAGTGGCAGAATAGACAGCAGCCAGAGGAAAATCACAGTCCGTCTCAAGTCGACCTGAATGAGACACAGGATCAGAGCAACAGGATTGGGTGGCAGGTATGGCAACAAGACTCATCCATTATGGATGCCTGAGTATCATGATTACAGACATGACACGTTACAACCTTGATAATCAAGAATTGTTAATTTTGAGAAGTTTGATGAAACTTCATTGAAGCGTTATGGAAATATCACATTCACAAGAAAAAATCTTCTAAAGTTGTGTTCTTTGTTGTATTTTGCATGCCTCCTTCGTGTTAGCGCACTTATTTGAACAAGACAGACAGTCCACAATAACAGGACTTCACCCTCTCCCTCTCTTTATAGTGCTAGTAGCTGCCTGAAGCAGCTGTTTTCCCCAGGCCTCACCTTGAATGGACCTACCAGTGTGACATCCTGCCATTGCTTTGTCATGGGTTTAAGCTCATTGACTCTGGGTAGCAAGCCCATTGAGGGGCGAGACGGTACCACAGAGTAGATAGGTCAACCAGTCAGAGCAGAGTGGGCTCTGCTGTGGTAATTTACTATATCATGAGTGTTTTATATATTTAACTCATTTAGGTGATGTGTTTTAGGGTAGCTTCATCACATATATAGCCATGTGTGGCCTTTTCTGGTATCAGCCTTAGGTTCACACTATCCCCTATGACCTTAAAGCTATGGTCTATGATTTGGAAACTTGGTACATTTTAATAACACCTTTTATAAGGCCGTTATGGTCCTATGGTCCGATCTACGCAATATAAAGACCAAAAAGAATGAAAAAATCCATTCAGTATATCTGCTGCAAAGCAGCATAGTAGTTGACGGCAGTTCGGATTGGTCCGTGACTCCATCCAATACCCTGTCTCCTCTGCTCCACACCGTCTCGCCCATGGTCCCGCCTCCTCCCCACTGCGTCCCTCATGTACCGGTGAGCAGCTAGCAGCACAGCTAGCAGCTGGAAAGGAGCAGCACTGTAACCGGGAGGCTGCTTCTGTTATCCTCCACAACGAAGGGAAGGAAATGTAAAAGTTTCGAGGAAAAGGCTGAAGTAAGGAAGAAATATGAGCAATACAGGTCCCAACGGAGACTCAGCATTGGAAAATCGTACGGTGGAAAAAGCTGCAGAATGACCTGGGACTGAACACTGCGCCGGCTGCCGAACGGCCAGTGGCCGGCGGCCAGTGCAGCATGGGCCGACCAGCAGCACTGGCCGACAGCTGCCGAACGGCCACAGCACCGGCCATTCTTGTATACTCCAGAACATCCAAATGACCAGCCCGCCCCTGGTTGAACAGGTAATAGCTTTGTTTACTAGTTTGTTTACAGTGGGAGATGTCTGCTGAATAACTCTGGTTAGTCTGTGCCTATACTGGCTAATGACTGAACATTGTTGGTCAGAACGGGTAGGCTCTGTCAATAGATTTTAGCATAAGTTAGCCACTCATCGTTAGCATTGTAAACTGAGCTGGTGAAGACACGCCGAGAAACTTAAATCCTCGCCCACAATCGGCTCGGCTAACGGCTAACAGTGGCGATGCCAGACCTGCTTCGCCGCCAGTCCAATTGAAATGGCTACCGCTGTGTGTTACAAGGGGGGTGACTGTCGTGTTTGTTACTTTCAGCTATGAGAAATCTCATTGTTGTTGCTGCTGATATTTGCTGCCGGCTTATTGCTCTGCCAGAGGGGGCGTGTTGTTGCGAGGCGACACGAGCTGGGGGGCGGGATCTTGGAACACGGAGGGGAGGGGTGAGTGAAGTGGGGGCCGGCTGCGTTTTTCAAATCTGCCTCAACAGCCAAACTGGTTTTCAGATCGTAGACCCCAGCTTTAAGTCACAGATGTTGGCACTAGATGTTCAACATAGAGTTACAATGCTAATGCTAGAAGGGAGCTACAAAGAGGCCTAGGTGTCTGACCTTGAATCCTAATCTTTTAGAGATCTGTTGTTTAGTATTAATTGTCTATGTCTAATGTTCCTGAAATGTCTACAACTCTTAGTTTATGTTTCTCGCACCCACATTCCTATGAAAACTCGTACATAGCACACAAAGGTCTTACCTTGTAGAAACACACACATGCACATGCACACACACATGCATCTCATTGGCAAACGCACACGCAAACACACAACACACCCAGGTCTTAAAAACCATTAACTAGACTGTTTGCCCGAGGTCAACAAATTCAGGATATCTAATGTGCTAAAAACATAACAACCTGTTGTTTGTTTCTGTCAATGTTCATTGATTCAGAAAAAAAACTGCAAATAAACCTAAAGAACTGATATTTTCTTTATGTGGGTTTTAAAGGTTTAAAAGGTTAAAGCTATGAATATTGCCATCATTTTTTATTTTCGATAATTAACCATTGACTGATATGATGATTTTTATATATATAGAATCTGTCATTAACAAAAAAGACTTTTTTGTGTTTGTCAAATTTGTTATCATCTATTTTAAGTTATTTTTGCTATTTTATTTACACACATTTCTGCATTTTCTAATTGATTTTGTCCCAAATATTTGTGCATTTTTATATCATCAAGTAATAAACTGTTAGCTTTTTGAACCTTTGAATCCTACACCAAGAAAATATCTGTGTTTTAGTTTTCTCTGTTCCCTGAAATTGTAACTGAATCAAACTATGATTTGATTTGACCACGGTTGAGCTGGTACTTAAAGGGTTAAAATAATTTGATTCTGTGCTGAGTGTCAGACTTTCTTCTCCTCAGTTGACGGATTGCCTGTCGCTGATTATTTGATTGTCTCCATTATTGCAAGATTGTAATTCTTTCTGTTTGGTAAAAAAGACTCACAAAAGGAAGTTTTTGGTTCAAGATCTTTTATTTCACCTGTTTGGGGAACATAGACAAGTTTTCTTTCACAACAGCTCACATGAGGAAGGGGGTATTTTAGACCAAGAAGGACTTCAGTTGGACTAGTAGTACTCAGGGCATGAAACTACATTAATACACTATCAAATTAAACAGAGTTAAGTATGTGTTATTAACTGAAAGATTAAAAACTGACAGCTTAATTTTGCTGTCAGATCAGAGGAAAAAGCTTTCCTATAGTCTAGATCATGCACTGAACCTCAGAGGTGTGATTTGGCTAACCCTAATGATAATGTCAAGTTTTACGCCATGTAGTCGTTACTGAAAATTCCACTTTCCCACTTTGAGCAATGAAAATTAGTGCCTGTAAAACACTGCACAGGGCAGCATACTTTATGAGTCCATCAGCCCTCACTACATCATAATTTCCTGGAGCAGAAATTCAGTATATCCTCAATCCAGCCATTTAAAAGCCTGACCCTGCATACCTCATGCACTCTGGTTTTAACATCCACACCATCTTCAAGGCTGTTGAAAAGTTGAAATGAGCGTCTCTGCACCCGAGCAATCTCCAAATCATCAAAAGACACACATTGATCTCTGTCTTCGAGGGAATCTGAGTAAATCAATCACCAAGGAGGGCTACAGATAGCACTGACCCCCCAGCACCTCCACTCATCAATAAAGGAGCTGAGCAGTCGTGTGAGGCTAAACTACTGCAAACTACACTAGAGTGCTAACATCGCCCATGGAGCGCAGCACACACCCAGGATGTTTCTGTCTTTAGGGGGCACTGCAGTAATCATGAAAGCAGAAATACTTAATGAAATGGGACCCCTCACCACGTTTCATCTCCATCAGAGTTAATACGGCCTGCAGATTCAAGGGAGGATCGGTGCTCATGGAAATAATTTCAAATAGTCACATGTCTACTCTGCACATTAGCTTTTGCATTAGTTTGAAGTCCGTGTGGAAATAAATATTGGATTTTAAAATGTGAGGAGTTTGTAAGACAGACTGTACTGCAATAAAAACTTGAGATATTACAAGGTGGTTTTGGGAGGAGGTAAAATTCAGTGGTGGGTCTCTCGGCCTCTGACCTTGTACCTCCCAAATTGTGAGCTCAGAATTTTAAAGGCAGTTGGGTAGCTTCGACTTGATAGCATATTGCCAAAAAGAAAACACGCATGCCACAACAGCCACTCATCTCTCCTCTTCTCTTCATCCTTACTTTTCAGACTTAAAGGATAAGTTCGGTTTCTACAACTTTCACATTGTTTATAGAATGAAGTAGAACAATATACTCACCCAGAAGGCTTTCCTGATCCAAACAGTGCTTCGGGAGATATTTAGATCCAAAATCGAGCGGCGGACATCCGTATAATGGTAGCACACGGGGCATGTATAGCGCCGCTCCTAAAACTGCATTAATCATCCAAAAACTCATTAGTTTCACCAATATATCATCATGGTCTGCTCGGGCTACTCCTCCATTACAGTCTGTGTCGCTCCTGACATGTCTTTGTGACTGTGCTGACTTCTGAACTGAAGAAGAAGAACGCTTGCCTCCGCACATGCGCAGTACTCTCTGGAGCGCTGCCTCCGCATCCTCCTTTCGATGAGCTCCTCATCTATAAACTCGGGCTCGAAACTGTAAGGACACCCATCATATTCAAAGTTCTCCTCCGCAACACCTTCATCCGATAGATATTCGTCCATTTTGCACAAAACCGGAAGAAGAAAGTTGTTGTGTAGCCGGTGGTCTTCCCCTGAATCAATGAGCCGTACTGCGCATGTGCGGAGGCGAACGTTCTTCTTCTTCAGTTCCGAGGCATCCATCCATCTTGGACCGACCCTCTTACCCAGTCCATTACAATGGCCCAACTCATACTGCTCTTGTGTAACATTTGGCCTCCACCTGGAGCATCATTAAGATCAAATGTGGTGAATGAGCTGAGCCCTTCTTTGGGCTGGGCTGAGAGGCGGGGGGATCACAGGGCCATACAGACAACCATTCACACTCACACTCATACCGAGGTGCAATGTTGTATGTTGCATGTTTTTGGTCTGTGGGAGGAAGCTGGAGTGCCCGGAGAGAACCCACGCATGCACAGGAAGAACATGCAAACTTCACACAGAAAGCCCCCTGTCCGACCCGGAAATCGAACCTGGAACCTTCTTGCTGTGAGGCACGCACACTACCTGCTGCACCACCGTGCCGCCCCGTATTTTCTTTTAATTGTAAAATTACATTACAATAGCTTAAATGTTGTATAATTATATCTCTAATTCTGTCTATTCTACTCTGATAATTACTATCTTACTACTTTATATTTCAAGTTCTTTCTTTCTTTCTGTTATAAGTTTGGTCGTTACTAGCTTCTGCTAAAAAAATCAAATTACCACCATTAGGCATAAACAAAGGTTCATCTTGCCTCAGGTTGTCTTGTTTAATTTCATCCTGTCTTATATTCCATGGTTGTTATGTTGACAGTTTGAAGGAACTCCCTCAAAGCCACTTCCTGGTGGTTCTGTAATCATAAATTTGCTTTTTCAAGCACTGGGTGAAAATGAGACTGCAAGACTTTGACTTATAACCTTGAAATTCTGATCACATCTTTGAGTCAGCAAACATTTAAGGAAATAGCTAAAATGGTTTTTGAGATAATTTATCAATAAAATTGCTTTAGTCAATGATCAGGAGGCTTTGTGGTCGTGTGTTATTTTTAGCCTTTAAAATCTAATCAGTTCATCCCAGAGTCATGTTTGTGCAGAGCTCCAAGAAAATCCACACAGGAATCTGTCATTTTAAAAGCAAAGGATTACGTATGCTGAGAGATTTATGATCTTAGCCTTTGACACACCTGATCCCACCTTTCAATTTCTAAAACAAAAATGGAAACTTGTACAAAGTTTGATGAAAATGTTCGAAATGAATTTCTTGTCATAATTTGTATTTATTAGGTACACAGAGTGACAAACCAAAGACAACCAAAATCTTATTACACTACTGTTGCATCTGTGGAAAGTTAAACGATAAAACCGTTAAGTATTTTTGAGATATGGCACTTACAAATTGGTTTTAAAAGCAAAAGTTGACCATGAGGCATTACAGGAGAGATTGTTTTACCCTTGACCTCAAAAATCCAATCAATACAACCCGATATTATAAAGGGATTTTCTTTGAAGCCTAAAGAGAATTCTAATGGGTAGCAATATTTTGTTCTCATGCTAAAAATTATTTCTTCATCCTTGAGCCAGGACATACATCTGTGCAAAGTCTACACCATATATTTTGAGTAGTTCTTCATGTGTTAGCAAGATTTAGTGTTACAGGATGAAGACAAAACTCCAAACCTTCAACTACTAACCCTTGACCTCCAAAACCTTATCCCTTTATCTTTGAATCTGGTTGTTTACGTGCACAAAGTTCAAACACAATCCCTTGAAGACTGACTAAAATTTTGTGAACCCTCAAACCTTAATGCCTCTGGCCTTTGCTGTCACTGGTGTTGGGGTGTTCTGCAAAAAAGAAAGGATTTTTGAGGGTTTTTTTTTTAGTGAACTATGGTTCTGAATTTTCTGACAAGTGCCCACCAGGCAAAGAAAATGTGACTTTACTTTTGGTCATTTTGAGGTTGTGTGTCAGAGTGACCCTCTGTGGTCTTTGTGGCTCCTGTCATGATGGACTTACAGCTCTTATAGAGGAGCACAGCGGGATACTTAGTCCTTTTATGTGCCATGGAAATACAGTCATAATTTCTCTTTTTTGTCAAGAGAGTGGCACAGAGGACTTAAAGGTTAAAGCTAAGAAAGGAAGAGGCAATTATTGAACACTAAATGGTAAATGGACTTGAGCTTATGCAGTTCTTTTTATGCCTTTTGACCACTCAAAGCTGCTTTTACACCCGAGGTCACATCTACCCATTCACAGCCATTCACTCACTGATGGCTGAAGTTTTTATGTCGGAAGATCATCAGTGTCAGCTACAACATTTCATACCCATTTACACACAGCTGATGAATGCAGCAGGAGAAACTTGGAGTAAATGTCTTGGCCAAGGACACATCACCATGTGACAGCTAGAGCTGGGTTTGTACCTGCAACCTACTGACTGTCAAGTCAGGATCAGTAACCCTTTGACTTCCAAACTAAGAAATACAGTCATGGAAAAAATTATTAGACCACCCTTGTTTTCTTCAATTTCTTGTTCATTCTAATATCTGGTACCACTAAACGTATAATACAATGAACACAACAAAAAATGCAGCTGGTCACATAATACTTTATGTCTTATTTGACATTCTTAAGCTTAATTGATTCCCAGGGTATATAAGAGGCCATTTCATGTCACAAGCAGCACTGCACATGCAAAGGCCTAGAGTGGTTTCCTGCTTACATTCAAGCCGTAGCACAACTCAGAAGTTGTCAGCTCTCACATAATGCCTAAAACAAAAGAATTATGTGAAGCCACAAAGGCAGCCATCTTGGCACTGCTGGAAATTGGCATGAGTGAGAGACAGGTAGCGAAAAAACTGAAGATCTCCAAGACAGCCGTTCATTACAACAAAAAAAAACAAGCTGAACATGGCACTACCAAATTGCTACCTGGCCCTCCCTCCCTCCCTCTTTCTACCCCACGAGATGACCGTGCACTCATCCGTTCCTGTGTCAGGAATCGTCGTCAGACCTCCAGGGACCTTAAAAATGAGTGGGCACTGTCGAGAAATGTGACTTGTTCAGCAAGGACAGTTCGAAACCGACTTGTTGAAGCTGGTTTGAAGTCACACAGAGCACGCAAGAAGCCCTTCATCAATGAAAGGCAGAGGAAGGCCGGTTACTCTTTGCTCGAGACCACAAGGATTGGACTGTTGATGATTGGGCTAAGGTTCTCTTCAGTGATGAATCCAATTTTGAATTGATGCCCCTCCAGCCAACTTACTGGTTAGGAGGAAGCCTGGAGAAGCTTACAACCCAGACTGTCTTGCCCTACAGTAAAACATGGGGGTGGATCAGTCATGATCTGGGGTTGTTTCAGTCTGAGTGGAACAGGGCAAATGCAATTGTGTGAAGGCCGAATGAACCAGGTCATGTACAGGACTACCCTTGAAAACAGTCTTCTTCCATCAGCTGGAAAACTCTTTCCTGCCTCGAATGACTGGATTTTCCAACAAGACAATGCCCCTTGCCACGGCAAGGTCAGTTAAACCTGGATGGAGAACCACAACATTACGCACCATGCCTTGGCCTGCTCAATCACCAGATCTTAATCCAATTGAAAACCTGTGGAAATTCATCAAACTCAAAATGGAGAACCACAAGCCCAATATCTTTGTTTGAATTTGTCCAACAGGAATGGGCTGCTGTGACAGCAGAACAATGTCAGAAGCTGGTGGAGAGCATGCCAAGACGCATGGCTGCAGTCATCAAAAACAATGGTTATGCAATCAAGTATTAACTCTTGTGTGTATCATGTGTTTAAAGCAAACAGAAAAGAAAACATGGAATGCTTAAAAGTAGTGTTTTTGGCGGTACAATGCCATAGCTATTGATGTAAGAATTTAAGTAATTTTGGTTATTATCAAGAAAACCATGGAAAATGAATAGTTCTTAGTTCTTAAATTAAACTCTCATGAGCTATTTTTGTTGTTATCATTATAATTGTCCAAACAAATGTACCTTTAGTTGAGCCAGGCATTAAAATTAACAAGAAATTGAAGAAAACAAGGGTGGTCTAATAATTTTTTCCATGACTGTACATTTGGCACAATTTATTTGTTGGTAAAATTGTTTTCTTTCCACTTCATTTAGCAACTTAGCGTGTGTTGGTCAACCTGCTGGTTGTCTTGCCTGTTAAGATTCATGGTGGGCATGAATAGACTTCTTTCATTTCTGCAACAAAATTTTTGTTTGTTTTCATGAAAAGAGAAAGATTAAGATATTTAGAAGTTTTCCCAGTTATCTAAGTAATCCCATATTTTTTATCATCCAATTTTTTCCTTCAACTATATGACTATTGTTACAGGATCTGGACAAACGGGAATGGATTTTTCTTACTCCAATGTATGCTTTTAGTGTTAGATTTCTACTGAGCAGTGATTCAATATACATTTTTTTCTATTTTTCAAACAATTATATATGTTTAAAAAAATATATACATATATATATATATATATATATATATATATATATATATATATATATATATATATATGTATATATATATATATATATATATATATATATATATATATATATAAATTCGGACTACAGAGCGCACCTGATTAAAAGCCGCACAGTCTAATTTTAGAAAAAAATCAATATTGTACTTGTACAAGCCGACCGGATTTTAAGCCGCAGTATCCCACGTAGTAATATGAAACATTAGCTCAAACACTCATTGATTCTTTCATTATTTTTATTTAGAAATTAGCATGGATTAAAGTTCTCCGTCGCTGCGACGGATTTCAGTCAACCGGGCGGAGAGAGTTTGTGTGTGTGTGTGTGTGTGTGTGTGTGTGTGTGTGTGTGTGTGTGTGTGTGTGTGGCGGGGGGGAAGGAGCTGTCACTGTTTGTGATATTAACGGATTTTAATGGAGGACGAAGAGCGGCCTCATTTACAGTCTGAACTCCGGAGCTGCATGCGGCTACTTGTTGCGGCTCCCTGCATGCAGCCCGCGGTTCCGGTGCCAGATGCGGCTCTTTAGCTCGGTGTCACTCCATGCCAGTGATGTAGCGGAGGGAGCACCACGTTGTCTTCATTTTTTATTATGCGTGCTTACGGTACGAGCTTGCGGGTGCCGGTTCTTTGCAGCGTAACGGCGCGTAAAGCCCGCTGTGACGATCGGCGGGCGCGTAAATACCTCTTCTCTGATGTTGGCTCACTCTCCCCGCCCCCGCCCCACTGAAGTTTACTCGCATTAACGCTGCACCTGCGGCTGCACACGACTTATCCACCTGGCCGTAGCCAGGTATGAGGTCAGCGAGGTCCGGACCTCACCTATTTTTTCCGAGTTGTTTGTCAAATATGCCCAACTGAATAAAACATAAACTCATAAAAACTTGAAACCTCTCTATGAAACGTGCTTGTAAATTTTGAAAAACATCCATGAGCTTTGTGTTGTTTGTGCCTGTGTGCGCAGTTGTGGTGAACAGCTGTTGATCAGCTGATGCACGCATTCGCAAATGCGCCCTGTACGGCTTGGCAGCGGGCCAAACCCCATTCAAAAACTAGAGTGTTTTTATTATTAGCACTTTGTACACCACATCCCCGCCCATCTACACCTAGGTGACCACAAAATATTATTTTTTAGATGATTCGGCACTAGTTCGGCCTGTCAAATCACCTGATCAAAGCCAGTTTATTTACTTTTATCCACAGCGGAGAGCCCGCCATGCGCTTTTTTTTTGATGACGCGTGCTTTGTTTTTAGCTCATATTAATTTTTATATTCCCATTCCACAGAGAACAAGTCACAGAGAGCAGGGCAAACATGTCCAAGAGATTAAAACAAAAGAATTTTATTGGTCTGCTGTTGCAAGGCAAACTGTTTTTGCTGCCATGAAAAAAAAAAACATAAACAAGCCGCAGTGTAGAAAAAAAGTAGCGGCTTATAGTCCGGAATTTACAGTATATATATATATATAGAGATATATATATATATATATAGACAGATATATATATATATATATATATATATATATATATATATATATATATATATATATATATATAGAGATATATATATATATATATAGACAGATATATATATATATATATATATATATATATATATATATATATATATACATATATATGTGTAGCTTTGTTTAACAGAGAGGTGACTTGGTTAGGACTTAGATAACTACAAGTTAGTCAGAGAGCGCAGACCTCCGCCAAGAAGCTCTACTCCAGCAGTGGCTTTTCCACAATCCCTGTAAAAGAAACAATTCTGGATCACCAGATCTGAATAGTGCCATCGTAATAGTGCCACACTTAGCACATACATGGAGTTTGATATCCCGTATAAACACAACAAGCTTTGGGAACATCACTGAATATTTGGATTTATATGAATAATTAAATGTCTTCAATGGGATATCCCATTATAAAGTTCAGTGTTTTGTGACATCAATCTAGATGGATCCAGATTAAATTTACCTTGATGATAGAAACATGGACCCCATATTATCCTGAAAAACTGGAAGCAAATCCGTTGAGAAATGGCAGAGATATGAATATTTAAAATTCTACTCAATGTTAACCTATGGGATTTTTTTCAATTTTGGGATTTTGTTAATCCAGACCAGTATCTTGATCACGACGAAATTTAACGGCTTCTTCCTTAGACCAAACCACAGCTCTGGTAAAATTGTAACGTAAATCCATGCAGCAGTTTTTCCGTAATCTTGCTAACAGACAGACAAAGGCTGGTAAAGCATAACCTCTTTAGTGGAGGTAAAAATAAAATCAGGGTGTCAGCTCCTCTTCCATTTTAAAGTAGTGTGTGCTTATCATCTGATATTTCATTCTTTACTTCAATGTTTGGTCCAAATTCTGGATGGATCATTTAAATATTTTTATTATATAGTAATACTTAACTCACAGAACACTCTAAGGGAATTTTATAAGTGTGTTGTAATTGTTGTTATATTTTGTTATGTTATTTGTTGTTACTGTCTGGAACTGGAGACCCTTTTTGGTTGAATTTATATGATGTGCATTTAAGTTGAGAACAACATCCAGAGTGAAAGTTTAAAATCAAGCTGTTTTTTGTCAACAAACATCAAAACCTCTGTGCAGTTTACTACACAGGTCAGCAGTCTGCCCTTCTGTCTGTAAACTTCAGACCTTTACAGACACCCACCCCCACCCTGAGTCCCATCACTCTGTTAATCCTCTATATTCTCCTCATTATGACCATAGTTAGAAACCAATTAATTGAAGTGATTAAAGTGTTTCCAAACTCAAGAGAAGTTAAGGAGATTGAGGTCAAATAGTTATTAGAGTGAGTACTGTGCTGCCCCCTCATTCACTCACATTATCAGGAGCAGACGCTGATTAATTCTGCACCTTTATTGTTGTGTCTGGAACAGCTCCGGGTGTGTGAGCCTGGCTGTCCTCCTCTTCACAGCTGTGTGTTAAAGTGACGTAACATGATGTGAAACAAACAAGAAGCAGAGATCCCTCTGAGGCGATCAGATGTAGCGTTTAACAACAGAGGGTTTGAAAGTTAAAGGAGCAGAAAAGAGAGACACAAGTTCAATGAGAGTGGTTTTATCAGCTGTTGACTGAGGGAAGTGTCTTATAACCCGTGAAAAGGATGCCAGAGGCCTGAAATAACCTGCAGCTTTTATTGTGGTTTCAACTCTTGTTACAATAAATTCTGACAAATGATTTATTGATCATGTTATTAAATGTCTAATCATCCACAAGATTATCATTTTTATGAAGCAACTGACTGCAACATATTCAAAAGAGACGGATAAACTAAACTCCCCATCATTACCCATATAGTCTGCACATTTGACATGTCAGCGGTTTAGTCTGGTAGTTTGCTCCACCATCAAAGTTTGAGCCTAGCACTGATTGTCACTTCAATGTGTCCTTGGGCAATTGAAAAGTCAGACAGAAGGCCAACAATATGCTCATAAGGTTAAGTGCCAACTCTAGATTGCCCTTAGTGTGAATGGTTGCTCTCTTTTATTTGGTAACCAGTTCAGGGAGTCCCCAGAGTCATGTCCAGTGTCAGCTGGGACAGGCTCCAGCCCCCCACTACTCTGAAAAAGGAGTAAGTGGTAGTGGATGTATGGCTTACAGGACATTTTGCCTCTCCCAATAAGGCGTGCACATTAGAACATCGCAACCACAGGCATACATTGTGAATATGGTGACCACTTGTTGATGTCTGCAACTGACATTTGATGCTTTGTTATCAGACTACCACAACACAACCGGTTGAATATGAAGATAAAAGATTAACACAAGTCATTCAATGAGCAACATGCAGGACTGAATATCTTTTTCACTCTAGTAGGCATGTGATGCAAAAACTCTATAAACAGCTGATCAAAAAAAAAAAAAACATACCATACATAGAAAATGCATATTCATATTTATCCACATTCCCATAAGAACCTGCATGTGCTAACACCCACATTTACATTTTGGCTCATTCATCAAATGTTTTCAAGGGGTTCAAATATATTTTCTTTCTTTTCTTTCTTTTGTTGACCTTGTTCTGTGTATACAGGGGTTTGTGTATGTACTGTATATATATATATATATATATATTTATATATATATACATATACATATGTATATATATATATATATATATAATATATATATGTGTGTGTGTGTGTGTGTGTGTGTTGCTATGTAAATATACAGATTCTCTTTTTTTGTAATATGACTAATGCGATTTGCGTCAGTGGCGCAGTTGGATTGTGCGCTTGGTCAGTGATCGGGAGGTTGCAAAACAAATAACCCCAAGTTGCTTCCTCTGCTGCGTCAGTGGTGGGTAAATGGGCATGAAAGGGCATGAATGTGTTAGAGCAACTGATGGATAACTAACATAGAAACTCAGAACCATCAGTGAGTGAATGTGAGAGTGAATGGGTGTGAATGGGTAAGTGTGACCTGTGGTGTAAAGCAGCTTTGAGTAGACAAAGACTACTCATAGCTCCAGCATGGCCGGAGGCCCCTGCACTGTGGTGTGGGGCCTCGTGTGGGGCGGGGAAGTCTCCGGCTGCACTCCTCATGGGCCAGGAGCCCTCCTCAGTTGATGAACCCCAAAGGTAGCTTATTCCTTGCCTCAGTCCTTGGTGCTCAGCCATGTCTCTTTCTCTCTCTTTACAGCTAGTATGAATGTGTGTTGTAGCAGGTGTGTGTGTGCGTATGTTCATGTCTGCGAGTGTGTGTCTGGTCTCTGTATTTGTGGGGGGGAGGGGAGGCGGGTTTTCTGTTTTTATGTTGTTTTTGGCCTCTGTGAGACACTTTGTGTTGCTTCTAAGTATGAAAAGTGCCATATAAATAAAGTTTGATTTGATTTATATAAGCTCAAGTCCATTTACCATAATTACTATTTCCCTCTCTGTATGTGGCTATATCTATACATGTATGGATTCATGCATGTACATATGCTGATGTATGACTGTATTTATCTGCACTTCTGTGTATAAAGAGAACATTATATCATTTCTTATTCTTCTTTTCTGCACTCTGTGGTGACAGGAATACCTGTGCAAGGATGGGTATCTATCTTCAGACACATTTTTCAATTTGTTATATGTATCCTTGTCTTTATCCATTTTTTTCCTTAGTTTTACAAAGTGAAACATTTGCTGTAGGTTCTTCAACATGTTGCCCTGAACATGGATGATCATGTTGAAACTACAGCAGCTATTTCACTTTTAGTTTTCATGAAGCAGAAGGTGGTTTAATGTCCCGATGAAGCAGAGAAGCAGATTCTCCAGTACAAACACAAACAAGCAAAAACAAGCAGCAATATAGTCTGACTGGTAGGCCAAGGCAAAAACAACTTGTTATAAACCAAGTCTTTCAGTGTTTTCCCTTATCTGATGCTTATGTTCATGAAAAACAACATTTCCATGAACCCCGAGCACTAATTATAACATTGAGGAGCGTGTATTTATTTGTTTAGCTCACAGTGCTACACTAACACACTCTCTGGCTGTGGTATAAGCTTCATTATCCCTCTGCTTATGGAGTGCTTTTTGGAAGTGGGTTAGTTGTCAGAAAATCTGCAGCTTTTGGCGGCTCTTGACACTCCGGTTGAACCCTCCCTATTAACGTTGGATTACTGTGGAGAGGCCGTGTTTCCTTGACGGGGGAATAGAGCCCCACACTGATTTCATCTCCCCGTTTTTTAATTGCTCGAGCATCTATTCATGGGCTTTCAAGATGCGCCAAGCAGCTTTGCAGATTCCCAGGGAAAGAAAAAAAAAAAAAAGCCAAGGTTCAGCAAAAAATATGTGCTAGCAAGCGCCACAGCATCAAAGTTTCATGCTCTCAGGATAAACAGATCCCTCTCTGGCGAAAATGTTGCTCTTCAAACATCTGCCAAATCTCGCCATTTCAGGGGAGCTCTTGTTGTCTTTGTGTTCGCAAGTGGAGCCAGTGCGAGATTTACAGGGAAATTAAATGTGTGACTAAATGATGGTGATCACTGAGCAGACTGAAGAAAGTCAACATTAGCCTCTCTGCTGGTGGCAGCGGGTGGAAAAAGAGAGCTGAGGCTGGTTATTCAGACGTTTCCTGCTCTCGTGGTGTGAATGTGATTCATTATGTAAGATGAGGCCTCGCTGCAGCTGATACTTCAGTATTTACATGGGACTGTGTGGTTTGTGCATGTGTTTGCTGTCTCATTGAGCTTCATTTTCTTTTCATGCACCCAGCCTGCTTAAAAATCTACATCATTAACCAAACCACCATCTTGCTTTTTATGTTATCTGTGCTGTACAGTTTGCACCCAGGTGGCACCCTCCAGGAGTGAAGATGGAGGCCCATATGGAGGAGCAAAAAAGTGTAGTTACTTTTCAAGGGCCTCCATCTTCAGCCCCGGAGGAGGAAGAACAAATTAAAACCACTGTAATGGCCCTTTTCCATTAGCCCTACTCTACTCTACTCTACTCTACCTGGCTCTACTCTTCTCACCTTGTGCTACTTTTCCATTAGCCCCTGCTGCCTGCTGCCTGCCCAACAGCGTACAGTGTCGCTTTAAACAGCTGAGCGGCATTGCGAAGACGTCATTTTGAGCGTGACGCAGTAATCTGTGGCTTTTTGTCACAAACCAAGTAAAAAAGGAAAGCAGAAGGCTGCAGATGGCAAGAAGAAATACTCCTTGAGAAGCACGGGAGAGTTTTGGAAGCTATACAACAGAATGAAGCCGAGGACAAGAGCAATCGAGCTGCAAAGAACAAACGTATGAGGGTAAGCTAACGGTAGCTACCGCTAGCATGCTAGGTCATCGCGCTCATCGATGACGACATTGTCTGACCAATCAGTAGCCGGCGGTCAGTGACGTCATCTTGTAGCATCGACTCAGCTCGCTTGGAACCAGAGCGGAGTAGGTGCTAAAACTAGCTTGTTTTATGAGGTACCAGGCTAGTGGAAACACGCTGCAAATCGAGTAGAGCCGAATATAGTAGGGCCAAGACGTGCTAGTGGAAAAGGGCCATAAGTTCACACAGTGCATCACTACATCTTAAAGTGCACGGTAAAACTGTACCATACTAAAAAACCAACAGTCAGAAACGCCACCAGCCCTGGCCTGAGCTCATCTGAGATGGCCTGAAGGAAAGTGGAAAGGTGTGCTGTGCTCTGATGAGTCATATGGACTCAAGTGGAAAGAACCATCCAGACGTCTTTTACACAGCTTTTCTGGAATATGCTGCTGGCATCAGATTTAAAATGAGTGAATATTAGAGGTGAGAGAAAGTCATTGTTTTTGCATGTCTCAACCCAAGTCTCGAGTCAAGTCTCAAGTAAAGACAAGACGAGTCAAGTCAAGTCTGAAGTCATAGGCTTACAATTTTCAAGTCTTTGCAAGTCATAAGCACTGTATACCGAACTTACCGTTCTTTGTGCAGCTTCAGGTGCTGAATAGAGTTTGATGTTGTCGCATCTCTGTCGGTTATTCTCACGCTGCAGGTTTTGCAAACGGCAGTTCGTTTTTGTTTATGACCTTGTAGTTTGGTCCTGCAGTCTTGCACTCAAGGAAAGTGACTGTGTAATTTGGAACATGTTTCCCGACGAGATAAGGCGAGCTGAATCAGTGGCATCTTTTAAATCACATCTTAAAACCCACTCTTTTAGACTTGCTTTTACATGATTTTATTCTTTTTCTGTTTTTTATTATTATATTTAGTTATTTATTTATTTACTCTTTTAACTTACTTGCTTTATCTGCTGTTTTTATCCCTCTCCTGGTTTCACATTATTTTATTCCTATTTTTACCTCCGCCAAGGAGGTTATGTTTTTGGGAGAGTTTGTCCGTCTGTCCGTCCGTCCATCTGTCTGTCCGTCGGTGAACAAAATAACTCAAAAAGTAAAGGACAGATTTGGATGAAATTTTCAGGAAATGTTCAGCATGGGAAAAGGAAGAACTGGTTCGATTTTGGTGTTGATCCGGAGCAGCGTCTGGCCGCCATGGCGAAAAATGTGATTTCTGTGAATAACTACTGAACTAAAAAAGATATCATTATGAATCCAGTTGCTAATAGTATGTTTTCATGGTCAAGGAATCTAAATATTGACATGAAATAAAGGCAGGAGTAATATTTATGGTCAAAATGACAATATGGCTGAGGATTGTGGCGTTGGCGGAGGTCTGCGCTCTCCGAGTGCTTTCTAGTTACTTTCTTTTATTGTCTTGACATACCCAGTTTCTATTATCATTATTTTATTTCACTTTATTTTATGTATTGATTTATTTATTAGTAGTATTTATTATTATTATTTTATTTATTTATCTGTTTCCCTTTTACCAGTCTTCAATCTGTTTTCTTATTTTCAATCTTCCTGATGTGATGTTGTCAACCTTAAACAATCTTTAATTAATCTATGTATCTGGAAATCCATTATCTGTCTACTGTCCTATTATCTCCTAGCCATTATGCATTTTACCAGCTGTTTCAATCCAAAGTTTATATTATTTTCTCTCATTTTGTTGCTTTAGTTAATGTGATCCTCTTTTCCTCTGACTCTTGTGGTCGCTGATGAACTGATTGTTGATTTTATTGTGCTTCGTTTTCTGCCTTTGTTCTGTCTGTTAAAGCACTTTGTAAACTTCTGTTTCTAAAGGTGCTATATAAATAAATAAATAAATAATCCACACCCCCTTTGTTTGTTCTTCTTAACCCTGATTGGATGTTAATAGATGCATTCAATGGGGCAGATCCTGTGGGAAAAAATATTGTCTTGCTGGAAATGACAAAATAACTGTGAGCCAAATATTTGGATGGGGGCACATTTTCTCAACAGTCTTACTGAAAATTTCAAGTATTTTCAAGTCATCAGACTAAAGTCAGAGTCAAGTCCCGAGTCACTGATGTCAAAGTCCAAGTCAAGTTGCAAGTCTTTGATGATACTGTCAAGTCGAGTCCAAAGTCATCAAAATTGTGACTTGAGTCTGACTCGAGTCTAAGCCACATGACTCGAGTCCACACCTCTGGTGAACAACAACAACAACAAAAAAAAGCTATGGTGTTTATAAGTTTCAGAACTCAGTATCTTGTCATGTAAGTGTACTCAGTTAAAAATATGTGTACAAGAATTTTAACATCATTGTTTTCTGTTTTTATTTTTCATTTTATATAACAACCCTAACCTTGCATAGCAGATGGGCCTGCCTGATTCAGTTCCTGAAATCCTGCAGATCCCATCTTGTAGCGCTCCGTTGACCAATGGATTCCCTATCCCAATCAGGGAAGAGAGGCGGGAGCTGTAGAATGCGGACGTGATGACAACCGGAAGTTGAAAACTGGAAGTTGAGAACTGAAATGCCGATTAGCCTATTGTCCTCATAGATACTCAGTGAAACTTGGCGAAATCTGCCCTCCTCAGAAGTTTACTTGTAGGGATTGTCTTTGACGAGGTTCATGTCACATATAAGCGTTAGATGAATCATCTGTGTGGTACGATTTAGTGTAAGACGATAGTATAAGGCTGTTAGCTGTTACGGCTAACGGTCATTTACTGTCGTTAGCTGTTAGCTGTTAGCGGCTAAGTTAGCGGCTAACAGCTAACAAAAAAGTATGCTATTTTTTTTTCAATTCTTTATTCAGCCATTTCAAGTAACAAACAGGCACATTTTGCATCATACAGTCTTCAAAAATCACTGAGCAGCATCAGCAGCCAATATAAACAAAATAATAAAATAAAATGAATATATAAAAGAAAAAAAATAATGACAAATTCAATGAAAACATTGCTTCATTATATGAGGCAATCCTGCTTGATATTGATTGGTCTGTGATGAATGTGACGAGCAGAACGATTATCCAATCACAAGCTTGTGTTTTTTTTTTAAACGTTCTGCCCCTGAAAACAAATTTAAAGGGCCCCTACCCAGATGGACTAGTGAAAGCTGTCCATCTGGCTTGTCAGGTTATAACATCCCAGCTTCATTGGAAAGTGTTTTGTATAAATAAACGGTGGAACCTTGTTTTTTTAACACTGACACACATGAAATGATCACAAAACTAGAAAATAAATACTAAAATAGAAACTACTCCTGGACCAGGACAAGCCGGCACAGGAGCAGTTAATATCCGTCTGCAGTCACCATATTAAATAATAATAACTGTTCAACAATACTGGCACCTTTTTAAACAGTTAAAGGAAAAGTTCGGTTCCTGCAGCTTTTACATTGTTTATAGCATGAAGTAGAACAATATACTCACCCAGAAGGCTTTCCTGATCCAAACAGTGCTTCAGGAGATATTTAGATCCAAAATCGAGCAGCGGACACCGATATAATGGTAGCCCGTAGGGCATAGATCGCCGCTCCTAAAAACTGCATTAATCGTCCAAAAATTCATGTTTTCCACCAATATTCCATCATGATCCATTCCGGATGGTCCGCCATTTCAGTCTGTGTCACTCCACACAGCACTGTGTGGCTGAACTAACCTCTGAACTGACGAGTTTGTTTATGTGCCCTTCGCGCATGCGCAGTGCGGCTCATTGTTTCAGGGGAAGACCGGCAGCTACAAATCGACTTTCTTCTTCCAGTTTTGTGCAAAATGGACGAATATCTATCGGATGAAGATGTTGTGGAGGAGAACTTTGGATATGATGGACGTCGTTACAGTTTCGAGCCAGAGTTTACAGATAAGGAGCTCATCGAAAGGAGGAAGTGAAGGCAACACTCCAGAGAGTACTGCGCATGCGCGAAGGGCACGTAAACAAACTTGTCAGTTCAGAGTTATTACAGCTACACAGCGCTGTGTGGAGAGACACAGACTGTAATGGAGGACCATCCGGAACCGATCATGACGGAATATTGGTGAAAAACATGATCTTTGGATGATTAATGCAGTTTTTAGGAGCGGCGATCTATGCCCTACAGGCTACCATTATATCGGTGTCCGCTGCTCGATTTTGGATCTAAATATCTCCTGAAGCACTGTTTGGATCAGGAAAGCCTTCTGGGTGAGTATATTGTTGTTCTTCATTCTATAAACAATGTAAAAGCTTCAATATTCCAGTATGTTGTAAATATTCCTGATGCACATTTTATCCCAGCCTCTCTTTTTACACTTACATTATTTTATTTTATTATATCTTGTTTGTGTCTACCTCCGAGTCAAATTCCTTGTATGTGTTGCATACTTGGCAATAAAACCCGATTCTGATTCTGAAACATGAAGTAGACCTTTCAGACTATTTTTTGTTGGTATTATTATTGAGATTTCCCAACAGCTTCTGCACAATTACTGGATGTGAGTTTATTTCTGTCTGACCCTTATGCAGCTTTGGACCAAACCCAAAAATACTGCTTGTTTAGAGCTTTTAGCTTGTTGTAGCTCAGAGACATTAGCTCCTCAAGCCCCCCACGCTCTGAAGCCCCCTGGTGTGATGCAGAGATAATTCACCCTCAACACTCTGGCTACTAAAAATAAGCTCTTTGGATTGTGAGTTGCATTTTTCAATTTTCCCCTCAAGCCTACAGCCAACGAGGGGCCGCAGGTTGATTATCACACAACACTAATAAAAATAATGACATAAAATGCAAGGGATTCAATTATGCTGCTCACGATTCATTTGTGGTTAAATGATTAAAAAATACAGAACAGTTAAAAATCACTGAAGCTCAAACAGGGAGGAATTAAGAGGCGGAGAGATTTTCCCTCGATGATAAGCAAAACTATCATTTCAGATAACTGACACAAGTCTTGTTGATACTGTCGCCCTCAGAGCAGCAATCACTACCCAACACGTGTTTGTTTAGATACTTACAATTTGATAATTTTCTTTTTAGGTCCCCAGGTGAGCTCTAACTTTGCTTGTTGACTCACTTAACAGAGTCATCTTTAATTTTCTGTCTCACTTGCTGATAAGGTTGTTCTCACTGCCTAGATTCAATCAGCACCAAACCCTCAGGGTTAGGAAGTAAAGCAAATGATAACAAGCTAATTTTGGTCTGTAAGGCTCATGATTCACTTGTTTATTATGAGAAGTGGGGTTGTATGTATGGTTATCCAAGCATGAGTTCAGATTAGGAACATTGGTCCATGAAGCCTTGCATCAGTAAGTCTCTAGCACAAACCATTTGATGGCCTGACAATTAAGCCAAAAAATGGTTTACTGAGACTAGAGCCTGCCCCACATCTTCCTGTCACTGCTCAGCGTTCTTGAGCAAACAAAATTGTCAATCAACTTTCTTTCTTTTTTTCTTTTTTTTTGCAAGATTCACATTGGTAGTGGGATGCCCACCAATTGGCTTGAAGTGCCACACAAAGTTGACTCATATCCCACCAAACATTTTGTGGTTCTTAACCTCCAAAATCACAAATTTTGGCCTTAACATGAAAACATGGACTCTCAAACTGTCAGCCTGGCTGTACCTGTCAGAAATTAGGCAGAGCATTTCTTTAATTTAAAACAAAAGCTGGTAAATGCCATGTAATCAGTTTATTAATACCATCACATGCTTGTCAGCTTTATCCGTGGTTTGTCAAATCCATGTTGGTTATCATACCCAAAAGATGCATGATGCTTTGTTAAGTCTATGGTGACTGTGGAATATATTACAAGCCAAACTAATTGCAACAATACATTTACGAAAAAAAAAGTACATTTGATAGACTAACAGGGCTATATATAAAAAATCTTATAGTATAATATTATAATATCTTTTAAGATGGTGGAAAAGTTTTTCAATTAATTATATATATATGTGTGTGTGTGTGTGTGTGTGTGTGTGTGTGTGTGTGTGTGCGTGTGTGTGTGTGTGTATGTATATATATCGGTATTATTACAGTAAATACCTTTTTTTTTTTTAAATTCTTCTTTCTTTGATGTAATCACAATAACACTTTTTTAGCGCATCTGATGGAGTCAGTGTGAACACCTGACAGAAAATGACATTCAATCCACATTTTTATGAAGATTTTGGCTTTTATAAGCTGTAGTCTCATGGCCCCTTTCCATTAGCCCTACTCTACTCTACTCGACTCCACCCAGATCTACTCTACTCGCCACTGCTGCTTTTCCATTAGCCCCAGTCGCCTAACCAAAGGGGTGCAGTGCCGCTTTAAACAGCTGAGCGGCACTGCGGTAACGTCATTTTGAGCACGACACAACAATCTGTGGATGTCTGGCAAGAAGAAATACCCCTTGAGAAGCACAGGAGAGTTTTGGAAGCTATACAACAGAATGAAGCCGAGGACGAGAGCAATCCAGCTGCAAAGAAAAGACGTATGAGGGTAAGCTAACGGTGGCTACCAATAGCATGCCATGTTGTCGCGCTCATGACTCATTGATGACGACATTGTCTGACCAATCAGTAGCCGGCAGTCGTTGACATCATCTTTTAGTATCGACTCAGCTCGCTTGGAACCAGAGCGGAGTAGGTGCTAAAACTAGCTTGTTTTAGGAGGTACCAAGCTAGTGGAAACACGCTGCAAATCGAGTAGGGCCGAGTAGAGTAGGGCCATGGTGCTAGTGGAAAAGGGCCATTAATCTTTCATCAGCTGATCAACAGTCTGTTTCTGTTTAATTATTGTTTGCCCTAAATTACTGTCTCATTTTGTCTCACTCCCATTTCTTCTTTTTTTTGAAGCTGTACTTAGAATCTTCTTCAGAAATATAAATAATGTGAATGATTGTCTGTTTCAACCCTACAACTGGCTTGCAGTCCAGGAAATACCCTGCCTGTCGCACATTGACAGCTGGAAGGGGCTCCAGCCTGGTGACTATAGAATATTTGTCTTAATTCTGAGCCTAATAATCTGTAATATCTTGCTTTGAAGCCAGACATACTCTGCTGAAATTGTGTCCTTGGGCTTATTTCATATCACCATAGTGTGTAAAGAGTGCACTGCATTACTACTGAACAATGCTGTCTCATCTGAAGTGTTTTTATTCCACAGCAGTCTGACTCAACCTTGGCAGACTTGTACATGAGATGGGAGGGAGATTGTGGAGACAGAAGTTTTACTGGATCCGTTGACATTGAGCTTTGAGCTGAGGAGTTCGCTGAAGTGGAATGATGAGACTCTTTAGTGTTTCATGTGCTCAGACCTTGTAAACAGTGGCCGGACTACAGACTTGGTGATCAGAGCGAGGAGTGAGGCGTGAGCGGCCCTGAGAGAGAGACTCTCTGTCTGTGTTATGTTTGATTTACCTCCTTGAGCTCTCTAACAAGGTCTGTTTACTACAACACTGCACTTGGTGTGAAGTATTAAAAATCTTGTTTTTCCCTTCATAGGCCTGTCTCGACTGCAATTTATTTGCCAGATCCAAAACACCTATTCTTTTGCCACTAGACAGTTTATAAAGGGGATGATTTTGTCATGTTTTCATTTTGCAACCTCTGCTCTGAAGGTTTGTTTCATTTTGATTTACGTCAGCTTCTTAAAACAGAGAAGAGCCTACTGTCTGTTTTTGACCTGCAGGTATTTGTTGATCTTGTTCTGCCTTTATATTTCCCTGTGACACTCAAACGTGTCTCTTAAAGCAATAGTTCACTTACTGGTCATTTCATTAACTACACCTTTCCTGCACCAGCTCAGACCTCTTTTTGTCTTCAGAGCTGATGTAATTCTTCGTGGCGAGACTCAACAGGTTGTGGGACACACTCCTCAGAGATTTTGGTCCATACTGACATGAAAGCATCACACAATTGCTGCAGATTTGTAAGCTGCACATTTGATTTGTTTTTTGTTTTATTTGTTAGGGACAGTCAGTTCCTTTATGTTTTTTTGTGGGAATAAAACAATTAAAAACTAACTTAAAATTGGAGGAAATTTAAACAACATGAAAGAATAAAGGACATTTCATAGGTTACACAGTCACTTAAATTTCCCCTTCCAGCCGAATGCATGCCGAGTTCCAGCCAATTGCCAGCCAACGTCCAGCCAATGGGAGTGCCCATATTCCACTATAAACATGCCCATTTGATGGTGCTTACCTCACAAGAACATATCCTATGAGCTTGTCCTTATTGAGTAGTGCTTTAGTGTTAAGCAGTCACTTCTTTTCAATCAATCAATCAATCAAAATTTATTTATATAGCACTTTTCATCCAAAAAATATGTAGCACAAAGTGCTTTACAAACAGACAAATGAATTAAAGGAAGGATTTATAACCCAAACCCACTCCACCCAACCCCTGAACTCACCCACACAGCAATCCATACACAGTGTTGATAAAAAGCATCATAAATAAAAGACAATAATAAAGCACACTGCTGTACCCAGTACGTACTGAGGAAACGCCATCTTGAAGGTTTAAAAATGAGAAAAAACTGGAGGTTAGGCTAAAAGTATCAAATTAAATATATCATGAAATAAAATAATAAAATGAATTTTAAAAATAAGAAGACTAAAAAATAACTTGAAATTAAGTTAAAATATACATGTATATAATAATAAATAAATAAAGAATAAAAAAGGAAAACTATAAAATAAAATAAGGAAAAATAGAAAATAAAAGAAGGCAAAATAGAAAAGATTCAAAAAGAAAAGATAAAAGATAAGATAAGTTAAAATATTAAAAAGTGGCCTGTAGTTAGAATAAATAAAAACACTAAAAGGTAATTCAGGTAAAGACTCTGGTAGGTTTTGAGTTTGTTTTTCTGTCATGTCATTGTGGGAGATCTCATTACTGTAATGTTTGTGGGAAAATCCTAGTATAATCTAGTCATAGACCAGTCAAGACTCAGTCAAGTAAAGAGGGGTTTTCTTTGTGTGGTTGTTCACGTTATAATTTAAATCTAAATATCGTCTACGGCCCTAAAGTGACTGGCATGGGTGGAAGATGTGATGCCACATGCAGCATGCTTTGTCAGCATGTGTGAATCAGCTTTGAAGTTACGTAATCAGAACTGACAAAATTATGATAAAGTTGATTAAAAGAAAAAGAATGACAGATAAAGACAATGTTGTCATTCACCGATATTCATTATTCCATTCTGCAGACTTTCAGTGCTCCTCTTTTTTGTCTTTCCACTTCCATTGAAGTATGAACTAGCTTAATCATTAGGGCTGTGAAATCTCATCTACATTTCAATGAAAAATGGTAAACAATGCTGCTGCAGGTAATTTAAAATGAGGACACACTAAAACTGAGCGAAACAGATCGGACACCATCGTATTGGCGCATCTCTCATCCATTTTGACATGGGAGGACGCCATGAGGAAGTGGGCAGTGATAACTCAATATTGTGGAAGGCAAGCCTCTTCGATCACACAATTCGTGAAAGAAAAAGTATGGCAGGTGTACATTAAGTTTAACTACAACCCCAGAATGCCCCAATTGGGGTCCTTCATGCAAACTGTAACAATATGCAATAAACAGCACATGAATCATGGCGAAATGTAGTCACACTGAACATCACATTAAACAGGGAAAACTTCGCTACACGCCTTTTTTAAGGCATTTTACACACACCAAACACAATTCCAATACCAAGTAAATTAATTATCAAATATCAACATCTGTGTGGTACCCCATTTGCAACACAATCTGCACATTTCCACCAAGAGCTCTGCTAAATGAAGCTACACAGACAAGCTTAGCATCTGCTGAATACTTACACCGAGGCCTTTCTGACATTACTACCTATGTCGCTCTACAACCAAAACTCAGGGAACCAGCAGCCAAAGAAGACTACAATACAGGATCACTTGTTTACAGCAACAAATAAAAAAACAGCCATACCTTTGTTGTCTGATCAAAAAGCAATAAACGCTGTTTTCTGTTAGCCTAGCGCCCTCCATGTCGTTTTGAGTCCAAGGACTACAATTCCCGTGCTTCTTCAGTTGGGGGAGGGCCTATTTTTGATGCTTGAAGACGCAACATGTTTTTTTTTTCCCGCTCAGTCTGAACAGAGCTCTTTATTTACTTATAGGTGATAGCGTTATGTTTTCAGGATTTTCATATCTCAGTAAAATGGCACTCTTAAGATTTGATAACTGAACAGGTAATTAAACCATATGATGAATGTGAGAGTACCATAGTGTTATAAACACACAAAAAGGGATGGTTTAGATTAGCTTCAGTGGCTGACCTTTGCAGGGGTGGAAAGTAACGAATTACATTTACTCACGTTACTGTAATTGAGTACTTTTTATGAGTAATTTGTAATTTTCTAAGTAGTTTTTGAAATATGTAATTTTTACTTTTACTCGAGTACATTTTGGCCCAAGTATTTTACTTCATTACATTTGAACCCCCTATCGTTACTGAGTACAATATTGATAGTGAAAAAAATTAAATGGAAGTGAAAGTCAATTGCATTACTGTCTCATAATTGCTGATCTACACTGTGGAAGATGGCTGTTACTGACCAAGATATGGAGATATGGATATGGAGAGATTTATTGTGAATAGCAGGATCCTGCGGGCATTTTATTTTGAATTGTGGGATCCTGTGGGCACTTTATTTTGTGTGCATTTTGTGTTTTGAATACTTTGATTCTGGTTTAATTTTTTTATTCTAATTGTAGTGTTGTCAGTTGGACAATATGACTGAAAATAGTTTGCACTTTACAGTACAGGTTGTGACTGTCCTTGTTGTCCTTGTATTGTGAGGACGTAAGAGGATCATGTTACTGAGCTCAGCCGAGCTTTTACAAGTGTGGATGTGTACTTTAATATGCCTCGAAGTTGATGAAAACAACTTGTGCTGGATTTGATTCATGGCTCATCCTTTTTTTTTGCATTAAATAACTGAAAATAACTAAGTAACTTTTACTCAAATTCCATTTTAAATGATGTACTTTTGTACTTTTACTCGAGTAAATTTATAGATGGGTACTTTTACTTTTACTTTGAAAAGTGTTACTTTTACACAATTACAATTTTTAGATTAGCTTCAGTGGCTGACCTTTGTAACATGGCTAACAACACTTCACTGAGAATCTGAAACAATCCCCATATTTCTAACCACTAAGCTAGCAGTGCAGCTGGATCTGCTTAATTCAGTGTTTGTGATCAGTCTGATCATTCTTGCCAAGCTCCAACCTGCAGTGATTGTGCTTGGCACCGGGCAGCATGTCCCTGTCAGTGGTCTTTGGAACAGGAAGAAGTGGGAGCTATGAGAAAAATGACAGCAACAAGTGACAGCTACAGAGACTGGCATAGATGCCAACAGTTTTATCAGTTCTGGACCACATTGCTCTATTAAATGAAAACAAATTTCAACACAAAAGCATTTCTTGGTGAAAACTATATTTTTGCTCCACTTCCAGAGTTTGTTCTGCGAAATAGTTCATGTTTTGTACTTCACACAACAGCATTGTGCCCATCAGCTACAAAATTTAAATGGGCTGAATGTGATGATGGAACAATCAACCAATCACCTGTTTGATATGCATCTGAAAGATTCGACCCATTTCCAAACAATTTCTATGGGCTGGTGTCCAGATGGACTAGTGAAATATATCAAATAAAAATGAACTAAACAAAAAATAAGAAAAACGGTCTTACTACAAACCAAAGCTATCATGCGCCACAGCCTACATGCATCTAGTCTTGAATGACATGTCATGGTCTGGGTTTGTTTTTTAGGTTATGAAAAGGTGCTGCTGATAAACACTGGTGTACTTAGGTTCATGAGAAAGGGTCTTAACATGTAAAAAAAAGAGAGCATTCAAGCCCTGAAACTTTCTAAAGTTTATTGAACTAAATCTGAATAAAAACAATCCTGAAAATACAGCCTTTAGAGACAAATGTACTTGAAAATATATGTCACTTTGTTTTCTTTTTTTTTAAATGTATATTTTTGGGCATTTTGTGCCTTTATTGATAGGAGAGAGACAGTGGATAGGCCTGTGAAAGGGGGAGAGAGAGTAGGGGAAGACACTCTGCAAACTGGTCACAGGTGGGACTCGAACCCGGACCGGCAGAAGCATGTACAAGAGGTGCTAACCACTGCGCCAGATCAGCACCCCACTTTGTTTTCTTTTTTAGCATTTTACAAAAGAAAATGAATAAACTACTTGAACATTGTGCTAATGCCTGCTGAAGATGCTTAAATCTCTCTTTAGATGCTTAAACCTGCATTCTTTAAAAACAGAGATTTAGAAACATCCTCCTCAGACGGTTTAATTACACAGATTAATGACTTGTTGTATTTTCTCTGTTGTGAGCTGACAGTTTCCTCCCACGCCGACTTCCTCGTGAAGATTTAAACCTTTATACTTAAAGAGGAACCTTTAAATGGGCAGAGTGTCAGTTTCTAATGGGCTCATCTAATTAGTACGTGTTTTATTTATTAAAGAACGACTCAAGTTTCACTATCTCCGCTTCTTTATGCCACTTAAGTAACAGAGTTTGTGCTTGTATTGATTTTAGGGCTGAATTGCTGGCAGAATAAATTGTCACTGCTCTGTATGCTTAATTGGAGTCACAAGAATTAAAAATATCCAACGTTTTCCATCTAATTTGAAACATTACATTTTGTAGTTCAACCCCAGATTTTTTTAAAGGCTTAGATATATCCACTGAGATGTGAAAGGGGATATGTTGACATGGAGAGTGTTAAGTTTTGATATAAAATGGATTACAAGTCTGTTACATGATTTTTCAATAATCAAATCATGAGTAGTATCCAATCTGTCAAAAATCAAAACAGAGAGGGGGGATAGGGAACCGTGATCTGCGCACTAAGTAGCAAACTTACTATAGGTAAAGCTTAACAAAAGTGACACATGCAGCCCCCCTGTTAAAAATCACTCACTGTTAGATCACTGCTCTTTAATGAAACTTTACCAGGGACACAGAAATCATACTTTTGAGCTTGTGTGTCATAACCTGGCTCAGGGCCATGACAAATATGTGAAAAACAACAACCAAGGTTACTGCACTGCAGAAATGGAATGTGATAAGTCAGTTAAAGGTGCTATGAGGAGAATCTATTACCAGCAACATAAAGACTCTGCTACCCATGAGCACGCACGGCGACTGTCGTAATGCTGCATTCCAGTAACCTCGGAACTGAGAGTGACATCATCTCCGACTTATCGGCGTTCCAGTTTAAGTCGGAAAAAAACAAACCGATCTACCAGGCTATTGTTAGCTGTTGTTAGCACGCCCTGCGTTGTTGATCACAAATATCACATGAAGAATGTGATTATCACTATGGTAACATTTTTGTAACTATAAGTCTAACAATACTATGTATACAGCTGATCTAGAGCGACACACCCCAGTCAGTAGTGCAAATAAATGGATTATTACAGGAGCTAAATAACTGTTCACACTGGGGGCATCCATCTTTGATTGTCAACTCGGGGGTGGCGAGGTTTCGCCGAGTTCCCAGTAGGAAATTCCAACCTCGAGGGGCGTTCCAGTTGCAGTTTCCTACTCGGAACTCGGAAATTCCTACTTCTGACTACAACTGGAATGCACCAAAAGATGTGACTGAAGCCAAAGCGTGTGTTTGTTGTGATGCTGATAAAAATGCAGCTCGGACCTTCCTCAGAACTCTGCATTGCTTCACAACTTCTTTTTTCAACAACTTACAGGATGTAAAGTGACGAGGTAATGTATCTCTTTCTAGTTATGCAGCGGTAGTTTTTGATGTGTGACAACAAGCAATCACTATATATCGCTACTTACAGCCCGGTGCTCTAAGACGTGTCCAAATGTAAATATAAATTTGCACTGGTTTTAATTGTCTTGTTCGCGAAGTTGAGTATCTAGGCCAGTCCAGCCGTGTCCGACCCGACCAGGAAGCTAAGGAATAGCATTTATAGATAACCTATTTTGATGCTATAAAACTCATCTTAAAGTGTGTATTTCAAACAGGCATATATCTAAAAGTGAGACTTATTCGTAATTACTTAGAAACTCCTCATAGTCCCTTCAAGTCAGTGATGTGAATGTTGGGTGTGTGTCATGAAGTGTGTGGTGTTGATCAGAAGAACAAACTGAGACAAATGGGTGAATCTGAAGGCTGAGGTGAGTCCAGGTGGAATGCGAGAGAGAGGGAGCAACAAACAGGTTGGACTTTTATATGTAGCAGGCACCAGGCGATCCAATCACAGCAGCTCACTCAGGTAACTCCAAGAGTAGTGTAAATAAAAAGTTAGTGGTATTTTTATTATCAATAGCTTGAGAAGGTAGACTTTAGGGATGTAACGGTATGAAAATGTCATGTCATGGTTACTGTGACCAAAATTATCACGGTTATCATTATTATCGCGGTATAGTTGTAGTGTGCTCAAAATGATTAAAAAGTACTTTTACACAATCTTGAAATCATTTTAACCCCTTTAATATTATAATTTTAACAGTTCTTTTGGCTTTTTTGTCAACTGTCAGGAAATGTCAAAGTAAATCTGTTTAAACTTTTTTCATGAGAAATAAAAGTAAACAATTCTGGCAAGTATTTGTCATTATTATGTTATAAATGCTTAAACCGTGTGTAATTACAAGAAAAGATCAACAGGTTTGAACTTTAAACAGGTTTCTCTTTATAAACAACTGTAAATGAATGTGTTCAAAGTTTTGAGATGACCAAAAATAAACGTAACCTATTTTACAAACACTCACACATTTTTGTTTCCCTGCAGCATTAGTGTCCATGTTACAGCTCGTTATTTTAGACCATGTCCGGGCCTTTTTTTTTTGTTTTTTTGTTTTACTAACGATAGTCCCTGAAGCAGTTAGCCCCCTTCATGACTCTCCTCTGGTCTCCCCTTCCCATGGCAGATCTCCTTGACATCTCCTTCTTTAATATTTCCAAATTATGATTTACTAAATCCATAACACACGAACTATGATGGAAAAAGACAATCTACTACGACGAAACATGGCCAATAAACAGCGAAAGAACAGCAAAAACACACTCCAGAATGATCATAATGCTATTATTTCCAACCTTTACACATTATTTACACATAAAATACTGATAAACCACCTATAACTCACTCAGGTATGGCTCACTGAATCCTCTCTTTCTCTTTGTCTGCTCGTTTACTCGAGGAGATACAGCAGTTTGAATCACATGCATTTTTTTCTTTCACTGCAGCTTTGTGTTTCAGACAGGGTGACTGACTGTTGTCAATCAGTTTCCCCTCAACATCCTTGTAAAATCCAAACTTCGACCAGACTTTAGGATTTGTCCATTTCGAGTGGGAAAACCTGTAAGAGTCTGAGCGAGGCTCCAGCTTTCTTTAAGAGGCCAAACATTGCAAACCTCCATCTGTGAGTGATGGCTGCTTCACCAAGGAGCAGAGACATAGTTAAAGCTTTTCCAGGCAAAGGAGCATCCTTTTAAAGGACTTAGGGTGAATCCCAATTCTACCCCTTGTGAAAAGAGACACCACTCAATTCCCTCTACATCATCACCCAGAGCCGCTCGCTGGCTGTGTTATAGGCAGACGCAACAACAGCCGTAGCTATAGCTGCGAAAGCTAGCTATTTATGACAAAAAATTTTCAAATATGACCAACATTTCAAAGCATAATTAACTTACTACTTACTTTACTTGATGATTTAGTAATTACTGATAATTATGCACTTCCTTCAGTCTCTGCTCTGCCTTTTTGTCAGGGGGGGGGGGGCTGTGTACTATGGAAAATTCTCATACACCTTTATTTCAAGTGACATCCCGGTATGTCTTCGTTTCAAGGGCTGTGTAGTCATTCAACCTTCATCTTAGCCCTTTGCCTTGGCCCCTTGGCCCTACAGAGAACTGGAACACCACTTGATGTGAACGCGCAAAACCGGGGGAGGGGGGGTTAGGTGTAAGTCAAGGGCTAAGGGGTTGAATTGAGACCAATGGCCCTTTTCCATTAGCCCTACTCTACTGTACTCGACTCTACCCTGCTCTACTCTACTCGTCTTGTGCTGCTTTTCCATTAGCCCCAGTCGCCTGCCCAACGGCGTGCAGTGTCGCTGTAAACAGCTGAGCGGCACTGCGGTGACGTCATTTTGATACGAGACACAACAATCTGTGGCTTTTTGTCACAAACCGAGTAAAAAAGGAAAGCAGAAGAAGGCTGCAGGTGGTAAGAAGAAATACCCCATGAGAAGCACAGGAGAGTTTTGAAAGCTATACAACAGAATGAAGCCGAGGACAAGAGCAATCCAGCTGCAAAGAAAAGACGTATGAGGATAAGCTAATGGTAGCTACCACTAGCATGCTAGGTCGTCGCACTCATGACTCATCGATGACGACATTGTCTGACCAATCATTAGCCGGCAGTCAGTGACGTCATCTTTTAGTATCGACTCAGCTCGCTTGGAACCAGAGCGGAGAAGGTACTAAAACTAGCTTGTTTTAGGAGGTACCAGGCTAGTGGAAACACGCTGTAAATCGAGTAGAGTAGGGCCAAGGCTAATAGTGGAAAGGGGCCACATGTCTTACCCTTGCTGAACAGCAACATTTACCTATCTTACTGTTATCATATCAACAGGTGGCACAGCTTTGATGGATATAAACAGGTCAAAGAATAGCTCGAAAGGCTATGTATGTCTCAAGGGGATCTTGAGACAGAAAAATGTAAACAGGCATAGCATTTAGAGCTAATTCTTGACCTGTTCATGTCCATCAAAGCGGTGCCATGTGTTGGTATTGTAAATGTGGTGGGTAAGTTTAATGAGGTAACGTCTTGAACATTTAGCAAGCTGTTGTGAACAACAGGAGAAATGAAATGACAAAATACAATAAATTTGTGGGACAAACTGGAGTACCTTGAGAAAAGTCATACATGTATGGGAGAACATGCCAATTTCACACAGAAGGGCCCCAAAAAAGTCTAACAAGCAATCTTCTTTCTATAAGGTAACAGCACTATCTGCTGCAGTACAGCCAAACGAAGGACCTGAAGAACTAAAATAAGCTATTTCTATGTTTAAGGACTCATTACTGCAGTGATTTGTTGTGACAAAAGTAGGCAGGGAATGTGTCCCACAGGCAGACTGTCTTTGTGTTGTTGCTCCACTAAGTCCAAAACACCACCTACCTCCATCTGTATTGTCATCTCAAGCAAGAAAAAGTAAAGCAATCTCCGTAGCATGCAGCCTTGAGCCGTCCACGCTGTGACAGATCTGAATCCTGCTTCTGTCCACTTCTGACAGACTCTAACATTTAATGATTGTTTCATCCACCACAAACCATAATCCCCTAATCTCTGTCTGTCATATCTATTATCTCCCACTGTTCTGTGCAGAGCGCACAGAGAGATGCCACCTTCAGCTCAAGAACAACTAATCCGCTTACAGCCGTACGCCAAATACAAGAAACTGTTGTTTTTGTTACATGGTGGCTGACGTGGCAGGCGGTGATTTTTTGTTGATGATTCACATGATGTCTGTGAAAAGGCATCACAGAGGAAGTTATCAAACAGCTAAAACAGGATGCTAATTTAACAAAAGATTGATTTTGTGGGTGTGTCTCTGCAGGGGTTGCTTCATATGGTGTCATTGTCACATAAAGGTTAAACTTCAGTGGGGGGTGGAAGTCAGAGTTCCAACATGAAATTCAGAATTCTAGAGATAAATTCAGAAATACAGGAAAAATAAGAAATCTGGCATGAAATTCACAAATCTAAGATTAAAGTTCCAATTTCAAGTTAAAATTTGAGAACTTAATTCAGAATTCAGAGATTTAAATTAGAAATTCACACAGTAAGTCAGAATTCTGACACTAAACTTAAAGTTCTAAAAATGATGTGAGAATTTTAGAATGTAATTCTAAGATTAAACTCATGACTGTGGATTTTAAAATGAAGTATTGATTCCTGAAATAGAGCTCTAAACGTGTAATATAAAGTCATAATTTGAGATTGAGTTTTAGAATTTTTTGATTGGATTTAAGAATTGTCAGAATTAAGTTAAAATTCTACAGTGGATTGAAAATTTTAGAACTACTTGATAGTTTTGAGATCAAAATTGAAATTCTGAGCATAAAGCAAAACAAAAAAAATTGATCTTTAAATCTGAAAATTAAGTTTTAGTTGTGGAATTAAATTCGATTTATTTGATCTAAATCCAAATTCTAAGGACAAAGGTAAAATCCTAAGAATTAAGATTAAATTTTAGAAAGGAATTCAGAATTAAACTTAGAATTATGAATTCTAAGTCAGTAATTGAAACTGAAGCAAAAACTTGTGTATCTAAGTTTAAAATTCTAGAATGATGTTAAAATTCTTTAATGGAACTGGAAAATTTTAGATCAAATTCAGAATTTAGAAATATTTCAAAGAATAGATCAAAATTTTTATTATTAGAACAAAGAAAAAATCTTGAAATTAAAAATTATGATGTCAAAGACACAATTTAGCGTCAGATTTCTGAATTTATACTAATATATTTAGGATGTCAGAATTATGAAGTTGAACAACTCCATGAAAAATCAGAGATCCAGAAATAAATTGTATTTCAAATTATGTAATAATATATATCGTATTATATTAGGTTGTATCATATATTATAAGTAAATTTCTAAGAATAGTTTTGGAATTCTATTGTAAAATTCAGAATTTCCAAACTTTTTCAAATTAAAAATTGGTAGATTGAAGTCGTAATTCTGATACCAGTGTCAGAGTTCTGAGATAAGCGGGATTAGAGATGCATAGTTTGAGATTGTTTGGATTGAAATTAAGAATTGTAAAATTTAAATGAAAATTCTAGAATGGATTAAAATTTTCCAAACTAATTTCATAATTCTGAAATTCTGAGCATATGGCAAAAAAAAGTCTGGATATTTAAAACTGAATATTAGGTATGAATTGTGGAATTAAATTAGAATTATAAGATCTAAATTCCTAGGTCTAAATTCTAAGGTCAAGGGTAAAATGTTTAGAATAAAGATCTAATTTTAGTAAAGATTTCAGAATTAAGCTTAGATTTATGAACTCTTAGTCAGTATTTAAAACTGAAGCCAAAACTTGTGTAACTGAGTTTGAAACGCTAGAATGATGTTTAAATTCTCCAATGGAATTTGAAAATAGGAGATCAAATTAAGAATTTTAGAATTATTTCAAATGAAAAGATCAAAATTCTTATTATTAGATCAAAGAAAAGATCCTGACATTAAAAATTGTGATGTTAAAGACACAATTTAGCGTCAGCATTCTGAAATTATACTAATACAGGTACATCTAAAAAAATTAGAATATCATGAAAAAGTTTAATATTTTTCATCACTCATTTCAGAATGTGAAACCCATGTATTATATTGATTCATCACAGATAGAGTGAAACATTTCAAACATTGATTGCTTGAAATTTTGGTAATTCTGAAATGAGTGATAAAAAATATTGAACTTTTTCATGATATTCTTATGTTTTGAGATGTACCTGTATATTTAGGATGTCAGGCAGAATAATGAAGTTGATGTTACAACTCTACGACAAATCAGAGGTCCAGAACATTAATTATATTTCAAATTATATAATAATATGTATTGTATTAGGTTATAATATGTGTTATATTATAAGCCAAATTCTAAGAATAGGGTTGGAATTCTTTCGTAAAATTCAGAATCTCTAAACTTCTTCAAATTAAACAGTCGAAGATTGAAGACAAAATTCTGATACTAGTGTCAGAGTTCTGAGATTAATGGGATTAGAGATGCAGCAGAGGGAACCAGTGCAATGTTAACCTCTGCATTAGCCTGCAAAAATATCTAATTTTTGCACCACTCTTTACTCGCTGATCATAGCACTACATTTTCCAAGTTGGCATCTCTGATAATGCGATGTAAGAGTGGGGACAGTAGTTGTTGGTTGGTGTGATGTTCTGCGATTATCTTCCTATTGTGCACGTCTACTGTCTACTGCTGTCCTCTTAATGTATTTGATATAATGCTAATGTTGAGCTTAATTGTTCACACGGGTCGCTGAACGTGACTTTGACTCTGAGTTTACCTCACAGTCGGCCGATACTTCACTCCGTCGTATTAAACCTGCAGATTTATATTCTCATAATGGAGCGCCTCCACTGCAGTATTACTCTGTGTGATTAGTGACTAATGAACGACTGCCAACTGCTGTTGTGCTAATGCATTCCTCTGACTGATTGTGGTCAATCTTGCTGGGATTGCAGCCAATGAGAAAAGTTTATTAGTAGAGCCATATTAATTAACAAGTTACAGGAAATTAATCTACAGAGGAGGGTCAATTACTCTCCTGAGCATGATCTCATTTTTATCATATAAACCCGATGACAAAAAAGTAATATTGCAGCAGGCTGTGGTTGGATGTTTTACAATTACACAAGAGGGATCATCACATCCCCACACATATTTCTTTAAATCGTCTTTGCTGAGCCAAAGTTGGCGGGAAAGTGAGGGAGCAGGTTCGAGCTACAGGGAGGAGGGAGTGACTATTAGCGTCTTGTCGCTCCCTACAGACTCCTGCACGTTATTGGCTCTCTGTTCGGGTGGATATGGTGAAAGTGGGAGCTCTCAGGATGAAGAAAGTCTCCAATTTTAAAGAAGGATTGCACATCTGGCTCGGTAAGAATGCACTCTGACATTGGACACTTGTTGATGGAAAGAGCCAGGGAGTAAGAGAAGGCGAGGATTATCAAGGAGGCACTTTGGGCCATCATGACTTTACTGAGCGAGACCCAGCAGTCAGTGTGGGTGATACAGAGGGAGAACTGCAGGGATACTTGAAAATTCCTGGAGCCAGAGAAATGAGACTATTGTAAATACTCTGTCCTGCAAAGATAAAACCTTAAACTCTCTTGGCCATAGATTCTTCTTCTGTCTGTGTTCATGTTTTTCTAAAAAGTTCTCTAATCAGTTGGAAGTCAGTCATTATCCCCTTACGGCCTGGCCATATTAAACACTATGTAAAAAGGAAAAGTAAATACTTGTGTGTTTGCTGTCAAGCATATATAAATTTAAAAGGAGGTGGTTAAATTGAATAGCACATATAAAAGTTATACATTTTTAAACTACTGACATGGGGCATAATGGATTTAACAGGGATCAAACATATTTTCCAAACTCAGTTCTGAAGATTGTTTTATTGATGCTAATTTGACCTCATTTTAAAGTTGAAATTGACATTTAAATTGCTTTTAATTATTTATATACTTCATTTGTAACCCTGGGTGGACTTGTTTTGCAGCCAGAGAGTTAGAGACATCCATCACTGCACACAAAGCAGGTGTAACAGAGTAACATAACAAACGAAAATCAAAATGCACTTGACCCAATTAACACTCATACAATCAGATTTTTAAAAAATGAAACAATAAAATGAAGTGTTTAAGGTTCCAAAAAGTCGGGACAAAGTAGAAAAGATAAATCGATGTGAATAAATCCATGGTAAAAACATATTAAGACCTGAAGATTTGTGAGTGCAATTGTTGCTTCAGCTTGTTCAGCTCAGTTACATCAGCTCAAATAAAGCTGTCTCTGTACTATTTTCATTGACATCTTGGGAATATTAACCTCTGTCTTCTGAGAGCAGAACCTAAAAGTGGCTGTGAAGGGGATGGAAGTCATCATTTACAATTGAGTTGAATACTTGCTGCAGCTAAGTGCTGAATATGGAGGCCGGTGTGGGTCAACGGTCAGACAACTGGACTTTTTAACAGGAATGTTTGGCTTTAAAAGACACATAACCTAAGCATGATGCTAAATACATGGACGAACAGATTCAATGAAAGCTTGATGAAACATTGTCAACAAAGTTTGATCAACGTCAAAGTTTCTTAAAAAGTACATACTGGTGAGCCATTTTGCTTGACGCCTCACAGTTAGCTGTAAAACTCCATTTTGAAACGACTGTAATAAGGTGAATGTGGGACGTCACATGCTTAATGGCAGTGATCATCAACTGGTGGCCCAGGGCCCACATCGGGCCCTTTAAAGCCTCCCATCTGGCCCCCTAAAATAGTATCAAATTGAAGATGTGAGGAGGAAAGTTTAGTTGAGTATCTTTTTATTGTCCTGGTACAAGGATTAACACAACCCACAAAACCAATACAGTTATTGACCTTAAGTGTCTGAGAGGAATTTGTTGGTCAATATTGAATCAGGATCAGTATTTTATAGCCAAACCCAGCAAGTGAAAGCTGCAGTATATCAGTCCTGAAGTAGTGGAATGAAGTAGACAGGATATCTAGACAGGCTTCCTTGGGCTGGCAGCTTCATTGTTTACAAGTACTAATGTCACGTTGGTAAGAAAGATGCATTTAATTCAGAAAAAAACATGAAACTTCATAATTGGGCGAAAATATAATTATTTCACTTTGTTTAAAAGCAGTACCTTGTAGGGTGCGTCAAACTTGCCCATGAACAAATATAGTTGATCCCTGCTCCATGGTCTGACCTTTGATTACAGTAACTTCATTCACATGATTTTTCTTTCTGGGTCAATCTGTGTCATTCAGAGCCTTTCAGGCCCGTTTACACAACAACATTGCCACCAGAAATGGAAAGGTTTTTCCTTTGTGCTTTCAAAAGCACTCTACGTTCATACGGAGATGCAAGAATGATTGAAAACACTGTAGCGCGCATGCCAGGCCAGTTGATGGCGATGTAGGTTTGTGGTTAAAAAGCAGTGTTACAACACTCTTACACTTTCTGATGAGGACATACTTTTCCATGGCGAGAGGACACATGTAGGCAAGAGTTTCTTGTCTGGACAACAAATGTGATTGGATATTTTTGTCTGGATAACAAACTGAGCACATTAAGCAGCACAGCACAGCTTGGGAAGATGGTCGAAGCTTTTGTTGTTGTTCCTTGGATGTGCACACAACTCTCAAGTGAAAGAGTACTGGGCATGCACTGCAGATGATTTTCCCTGGAAATGCTGATTCCCGTTTACACAAAGACAGATATAAAAACATTTCAAAACATTTAACCCTGGCCCTGGTTTCAAATTCAGGAACTCTGGGGTGTGTTTGCATGTAAATGGAAGGAGAAAAAGCAATGAAAACTCAGTTTTCAGCCATTTTCATTGCCGTGTAAACAGGGACTCAGCTTCATGTCAGTTTGGTGTCTCCAAAACTGCCCTTGGATATGAGTGTTACAAGAATGGTTATCCATCTCTCTATGTGGCCTGTTATTGACTCGCAGCTGGCGGTTCAGGGTGTGCCCTGCCTCGACCATTGTCAGATGAGTTATGGCAGAGCCCTTGCTACCAATAAAGGGATAATTGGTTTAAATAATGGATGGATATTGTGCTCACTCAGATTTGAACAAACATAGTAAAATGGCAAATAGGGAGTTACTCATCCATGTATACTTTCTCGTATATGTCCTTTTCGTGTTGCCCATCATCCCTCCAACATAATCATATTATTCATAAAGTGTAGTCAAAACACGTGATGTCTGTGTTCTACAGGGCTAAATCATTGACCAATTAACCAGCCAAAAATGTGATTATAATAAGTTTGACTTCTGCTTCAGACAGAGAAGGTTATACAATGGTTTAAGGGGCTTTACTGTGAAAAGGGCGATAGCTTGACAGTGGAAATGTCAAAAACAATTTGGAAAACTTGCACAGAACTCACATTTGAGGGCATCACAAACATAGCTGCAAGTTCCACATCCAATTTAACAAGAAAGTGCAGCATGTTCATTATTTTGTCTATGGTAAAGACACAAAGAAGAGAGACGCTGTAAAACCTTTGCAGTGTGCTGAAAAAAGTTCCCCTCTCTCTGTGAAGGCCGACTGTATTAGAGCCACAATATAAGAGACAATTTGCCCTGTCACTTTGTTCTAAATTGCTCCAATCATAACTTCCAACACTTAAAAGAGCAATAAGAGGCTTTTTATTGCTCTATAACACAAAATGACTGCAGTATATCTGCTGCAGTCTGATAGACTTTAGATGAATCTCAATTACTGGGTGATGACTGGATCTGATATAAAGGATTCAGGCGTGCATTAATCATTATGAATCATGTCTAAATGAAGCTTTTTAATGCTTTTCTTGAACTTGTGAAATATTACAAGCTCAATAATGAGTTATTTCAAATTTATGTGTAAAAAAAACTTTCATATTTACAATTCTGACTGGTAAAATATTGAGAAATGTTCTTTGAGTAACTCTTAACAGATTTGGCTTGTGTGGACTTGTCAAAAATTAATGTTTTGTGTTTCCATTGTTGTTAGAGTAGACTTGGGGGGTGGAAGAATGTGACACCTTCATACTAATACCTTTATACTACTTTCTGGGTTTTCTTATGCCACATTTGTACTGCCTCCATCAACATGGGATCATCAGCTTATCACAGGCAGATGCCATGATGGTTTTGAAAGTTTGTCCTGTGCCACTGATACAGAATCTTGTTTGTGAAGGGCTGCAATGTAAAGTTGATTTTTAAAGTTTTTTCGAAAGACAAAGGCTTAAAATTTATTGTGAAAGTGCCTATTCTCAGTGTGGCTGCTAAAATGTTCTATTCCCTGTCATATTAAGTCATGAAAGGGAGTCATGTTATATGTCGTTAAATACAATCAATGTACAGTAGAAGATTTTAAAAGTCTGTTTGATTTACCTCACTTTAATAGTTTTCTCTCCATTTTACCTGTGATGAATAGGGTAGATACTCTGCATTTGTTTCATAAATTACATTTTTAAGTCAATTTCTTAGCAACACAAACTGAAAATCAACTGTTTCAAAGCATTCAGTATCTCCTGACATAACGCTGGACATCATGTTGCTAAAACTAAGTTAAGCTAAATGTCAAACACATTTGGTTTCTTATAGACTTTTCACAATAAAAGTTGTCATGTGTTAATTTGTTAGAAGGCTTTTAAAGGTGTAGTCAGCGATGTGGGAGAAAACGAGTGGAGAGGTTGTTGAAAAACAAATTTAGACCCACCTCTCCCTTCATACCTCACCTCTGGCTCCACCCCCGAAAGCTGATGGACGTGCATCGTCATGGAAACGGCTGTAGAAACTGCGTAGCTAAGGTAACACCGACTCATTAGACAACTCGACTACCATTATTGATAACATCACAACAACAGTACATTTTGGCAGATTAGACAATAAGATGAATGCCCGACGGCTGTTACTGTTATGTGAAGCACCACAAAGCTAATGTTGCTTACCTATCCAGCAGAAAGACGGCAACATCCGCGTCTGTTTTCAGGTATTTCAGTTCGCGGAGTTCCCTCCACTGTTGGAAAGCAACACCAATGTTGACCCGGGTCTTCACTCTTTCATTGTCATAGCCCTTCTTTTTCACTTTTCACTCCCTGAACTTTTTATTTTGGGCTGTTTTTCAGCCATTGCTACTGCAAATATTGTACCTCTCTTACGCTAACTGCGCATGCTACGCAACCTACGACTCCCCCTCCCCCCTCTGTCTGATCTGCACATGAGTATGATCGCCCCCTGGATGTGGGGGGGTGTACCCTGTTTTGGAGACTCGGCCCGAGCCACAGTATTTACCTGCTGAAATTCAGAGCCAAGGCTGTGTATTGAAATCGGACTTTTTTTCAACATGCTGTCAGTGGTGACATCTTGTGGATGGAGAGGAGAAATACGGTGATTTTGACAAATAGTGCATTAGATTAGAAGATTAGAAGATCGCTGACTACACCTTTAAATTTAAACAGCAGAGACATTTACAATGGCAGCAGCATAACTGAACTGAACACAGTGAAGTAAGGAGCAAGAGTTCGAGGCTCACAGCTCATCAGTTACTTAACATTAAGAGCTGAAACTCTCAGAGTGACGGAGGATCAAGGCCAAGAAAAAACACAAAAAGTACATGAAAAAAAGTAAAACTTCCAAGAGTAAAGTCATAAAGCTATGAAAATAAAGTTAAAAGTTACAAGAATAAAGACATAAAGTTACAAGAATAAAGACATAAAGTTATGATAAAAGACAGAAACTAATGAGATTAAACTCAATATCTTAGTCTATTGAAGCTTTCTGAAATACTAACATAGACTTGAGGTAAATGCAGTGGACTCGAGGGGAGTGGGCTGATTGCAAAATAAAGTGTCATGGTGATTACTGAATGAGAAACCCACTCTTTAGGAGCAGCCTGTCTGTCTCGGATGACTGAGCTTTAGTTTAACATGCTTTTAAATCATTTCAGTTAAATCGCTGTTAATTTCAGCATAAGCACATCATCAGAGATCGCTAGGTTACTAATCTCTCTCACTCTGACTCCTACTCTGATTTCTGCACATCAGACCAAAACTATGTTTAATCCTTCAGCCATCGTATCTCATAATCCTGACCTGTTTCTGCTCTCTCGGACACTTTACAGGTTCTGACAACAGCATATGTATAGATAAAAAAAATGGTCCTCTTCCATTAATATAACAGCTATTATGATCTATATTTACCAATGTGAAATATTCTCAGAAATACTCCCGAGTCATCACAGTTAGTCAGCCGTTTTAATGCAGCCTTCTTGCTGTGAGGCAACTGCACTACCTGCTGAGCCATCATGCTGCCCTATAATTAATGTATTGAGGTTAAATTCTGCATTGTGACATGGCTGGTTAAAAACTTTTAATAGCTTGACCAACTTGCATCAATAAGATTATGTTTGTGACTACAGGATAATATTTGATCTGCCCTGCTCTTTAGTTTTCACAACAGTTCTCCATCCCTCCTTCCTGTGACAGTCTGGCAAAATTCTTCCTCTATGTACTTCAGCTTATAATGGTTTACTCTCATACCCGTGAATAACAGCATGTCCTCGTCATGAGTCAGAATTACTCATTTTTAAATTTAGTTAGTGTTTGTTTTTTCTTCTGACATCCTGACGAGCTGATGGCAGAGAGATACATAACTCCTACCTACTAACATAACGGTCTAAACACAGGGGCTTTTGTAGGCACCTTTTATTCCCATGTATCAACTAGCATCCTTCTTAGATATCTCTTTACTAAGCTTTTAGTGTCTTTATTTGCAATTATATTTACCCCTGCCAACCAGGTTATGTTTTGCTAGGGTCTGTCTGTATGTTTGCTTGTTTGTCTGTTAGCAAGATTACAGTGGCAATTGCTCTAAGACTGCAAGGGAAGCTCAGCTTCCTCTAAAATGTCCCCAAAAAAAGTAGTGATATGTACTGCTGTGTGTACATTTCATTGACTAAATATGTGCTAGAATACCTTCAACTTTTGTTCAGAATCAGCTACTTATCACAGGTAACTGGAGCGACTTCCTTCTCATTCATCCCCGCAGCGTCTCAGCGCTTTAACACAGTCGGACGCTGAGCGTCTTCTGACTTTGATGGGGAAGTGTAGAGTGGGTTGTTCCACTGTGGAAACTGGACGGTCATTGGATAAACGCTGGGTTTTGTCCCGCCCATCGGACGGGGGGTCTCTCAGGGGGTCTATGAGGCAGTGGGCTGGCCTGGACGCTCGGCTTCTGCATAATGATTGGATGATCTGTCTGAGGCCGAATCCCTTTTTGATTGACAGTGAAATGAGCCAATCAGCGATCTTGAAGTATAACCCTAAGTCTTTTAAGTTTTACATTCAGTTGTTCTGGAGAGGAGCTTCTCCTGTTTAAAGCAGCTCAAGTCTTACACCCGCAACACAATGGGTCAAGGCCATTTTCAGCAGTTTGGTAAAATCCCTGGAAAAGACACCTAGTTGGTACGACAGGGTCACAGATCATTTTCTTGAAAAGGAACGGAGGGTAGAATTTACATTTAAATAAATAAACAAATTTATGATGTAGGCCGGAAAAAAAATTCCCCTCCTTGACTGACCAGCAGCCGCCACTCCAAGATTACGCAAAAACTACTGGATGGATTTACATGAAAATTTCATGAGAGTTGTGGTTTGATCAAAGGAAGATCTCTTGGGTTAAGTCTGTATATACAATGGGCAGCCGCAATGCATTGCCACTGTATGAGAGATGTGCCCGAGGTGAGTGGCAGACCAAAGCAGTTTATACAATAACTATGTATAAACATATTTTCTCCTCTTATAGACTTCTAAGCATACAGGGGTTTATGTAGAGGGTTATAAGATGTATTATGCGTAGTTTATTGTAGTTTTTATGTACTAAACTGTCTATATAACAGCTTTGTGCACTTATTACAAGGTAACTAGCATTTGTGCTAACTCGGCTGTCCTGTTGTAGTGTGCTTTGGTATGCCGAGATGAGCCAAGTGTATGACCAGTATCAATCTGCTTGTACAGGTACTTTTTACGTAGTATTGTATTGTTGAAATTATAGCACATGCCGTAGTACATTGCCATTGTATGAGAGATGTGCCCGAGTGTGCTTCTGTATGCCGAGACGAGCCAAGTGTATGACCAGTATAATTCTGTTTGTACAGATAATAAATGACGGCATACAGACAGAGCAGCCTCCTGTGTCCTACTCTTCACACAACGCAGAGTCAACAGGGTTTTCTTCCAGCTGCAGCCAAAGTGCAACTGCGCACGGTTACACCAGCTTCCCTTGAAATGCCAGTGGAAGACTTCTCCCCATGGACAGACACGAGCAGAGACTCAACCAGCATATCTGAGCACCTGGTGATCCAGTAATGTATCTTGGTGGAGGTCTGTGCTCTCCAAGTGCTTTTCTAGTTACTATTGCTATGGGCCTTGAGCAACTGAACTTCAAAAGAACAACAACTATCACTTCAACCCCAAGTTGCTCCCACTGCTGTGTCAGTGGAATGTTAATGGGTACGAAAAAGCGTTGATGTGTTAGCTAATACTGATGGACACTTTACATAGAAACTCTGAAACCATTAGTGAGTGAATGGGTGTGAATGGGTAGATGTGATCTGCGGTGTAAAAGCACTTTGAGTGGTCAGAAATGTGCTTTTAGAGCTTAAGTCCATTTACCATTTACTACAGGTTGCTATAAGAGGAGTGTTGGCAAACCAATGACAGAGCCACCACTCGCCAGCTACACCAGTGGCTGAGCAGGTTCCTGAGGGTGATTCTGGCTCAAAGTGGAAACTTGTCTCCTGCAGCATGAGAGTTCATCCACAGTTCATGGAGGAGGAGGGCTGATTACTGTTGTATTTGAGCTTGGGGATGAAGGTGCTGTATTAATACATTTTATTACACCATGGGCCCCCGGGTGAGGACAGTTACCAAGCGGTCAGTCAAAGTGAACAATAAGACTGCACCACAGGCCAGAAACAGCATGAACTTGTGGTTTTCCCACGATATCCAGAGGGGTAAATACTAGCGGTTTGCGTTTTATAACACTGAATAAACAAAATTATCCTCTGGTCAAATTTATGCCAGTAAAACATGTCAAAATTTGATTCACTTTGGTCTGAGCTTTACTTGAGGCAAATTAATTTGAATAAGTCTGGAGGCGTAAGGTAAGAAATTGAGAGAAATCTGCCACACCATAAAAAATACCCCATGTTTAAATCATATACTGTAAATAACCAGAACCTGCTGGATTTCTGCCTGTGGGAGGTATACAAGTGCTACACTGTTAAAGTTTAGTGACAGGCCTAAAAGAGAAATGTCTAAAATTAAGTCCAAAATCTACCTGCGCCTTCATCTATCTTTTAGAATTTTTAAGAAAACCATAACTTACTATTCAATAAACTTCTAAGAATATCAACACATCTAATTTTATGTGGATTCAAAGTATTCCTATGAGTTAACACCCAGTTGGAACAGGCTCTACCTGGGCTCTAAATATACTTTTATATCGACCAGCATAAGACATTCAGCCGCAGAGCAAATCTTTACCTGCACAAACAAGAAATGGTGCCTTTTGTGGAACATACATTTGTTGCAATTTGACTGATGATGTGATGTTGGTGTAAACATTTCACTCATTTGACAAGTCAGAAATGAAGAAAGTGGTCAAAAAAATCAAATTGTAAAATGTTAAATGTTAACCATTAGATACATGATACAGTCAAAAAGTCAATTTTTCAGTTTCAATTTTTCAGTCAATTTTTCTAAACATTGTGAGATGTTGAATACATTAAATATTTGACACACCAGACGGACAGTTCCATATATCCACTAAATTATTTAACTAATCCATCTGGGAAAGAGCCGTTCGAAAACGTTTTCTGGGGCAGAATCTTTAAAAACAACATCAGCTTGTGATTGGACGATTGATCAGCTCGTCACACTCTTAACAGACCAATCCACATCAAGCCACGCTGCTATGTATGATGTAGTAGCTAACACTGTAGCCGTTAGCTTAAATTTCCTCAGAATTTCATCTTTAAATTATATCACACAGATGTGTCATTTACCACTTATATGTGACATAAACCTTGTCAAAGACAGAGACCACCAAGGTCTCCCAATAAACTTCTGAGGAGAGCAGATTTCGCCGAGTATCACTGAGTAACCATGACGACCGTAGACTAACTTTCTCTCCCAGTTTCCCAGCAGTGATCGGGGTCGGGAGAAGTGCAAAAACATGATTTCTCATAAGACAAGCTTCAAGTGACGTTCTTTGCTCCTCCCTCAAAGAATAAATTTAAATTAAACCGCTTCAAAAGCCGCCATTGTATTCAAACATGCAGTCACTTCCTGTTGTCGTCACATCCACAGCTCCCGCCTCTCTTCCCTATTTGGGCCTTTAAGCATTCAGCCGAGTGAAGTTATGGGACAATGGAAGTTGGCAAGACAGACATGCAGGATTCAGACAGTGAATCAGGCAGGTCCGACTACCTGCAAGGCTACAAGGCGTTTGCTTTACCATCAAACCTACAAGGATCGCTCTGGTCGGTCATTTTAATACATAATGATCAGTCTCTGATCCATCCTGCTCAAACTCTCTGATTGGGCAGCAGGCCCCTCCTGCTCCACTATGGCTCTTGTCTCTCATTGGACACCTGACTGCAGCTGGCTCCTTCACATCTGTCTCGTCCTCTCTGACGGAGCGACCAAAATCAAGTGTTTCTGTCAAAGATAACGTCTTGCGTCAAGCTTTAAAGTGATATTCCGGGATGGAACAAGTTGGGTCCTATCACAAGGTTTAGGGCAGAAATTACCCCTACAGCAGTGTTTATGTGCAGCAGAAGCCCAGGGCGCACGCACCAAACCCCCCCTCTCTGCTCCCGGCCTGCTCGTATGCCGAGTTCCTCTGCACTCAGACGGGGCCATATTTTACTTGACCTAAACGGACACATAAACGGACTCCCACCGAAGAAATCTGATATCGGTCTGCATTCACGCTTTATTTAGAGAATTTTCAGGGCGTTACTTTCACACAAAAACACCGCTAAATAAGGCTCTAGTTCTCATCGGGTCGTAAAACGGCCTCCGCTGCAGAGCCACAGCTGCAACGGGAGTCCGTTTATGTGTGTTTTTGGTCAAGTAAAATATGGCCCTGTCTGACTGCAGAGGAACTCGGCATACGAGCAGGCCGGGAGCAGAGAGGGGGGGTTTGGTGCGGGCGCCCTGGGCTTCTGCTGCACAGAAACACTGCTGTAGGGGTAATTTCTGCCCTAAACCTTGTGATAGGACCCAACTTGTTCCATCCCGGAATATCACTTTAAGCTGATGGACATTAACATCAGAGCTGGCAAGCTAGGTTTCGTGACAAGGCTGAGAAATGTTGACTGAGCTGTTTCTTAACTTGCTCTCCATTGACTTTATTACCTATTCATTTTGATATTTGTTTAGAAGATCTCTAAGGCTTCTATTTTCTTCTTCTCTTCTCTGTTTATAGCATTTTACTTGTGCTGACTGGACATTTTGAGCAAGTATTGAACTTCAAATCAAAAGACAACAAATGACATCATCAAATTTTGATCAGTGTCCCAAACCACTTTTCTTTTAAGAAACAGTTGGGAGTCATCCATCCATCTAAAATGTACCATCTGTAAATAATTTCAGTGCTAAAAAAATATTGATCATCCATCCAACTATCCAGAAATCTCTTTAACTTTCTATCTTTAAAAGCAACTTACCAACTAAGCTGATAATTATCTACTCCGTCCATTTGCCTACCCAAACATCTATTAACTATCTGACTAATTAACCATCCATATATGATCCAGTTAACCTAACCAACCCGCTGACAATCCTCCAACCAACAAAATAAGTCTTCATCCATCCGTCCATCCAAGTCTCTTTTGTTTCTTATTTGTATTGAATTCCAGTGAAAGTTGCCAAAAACAGCTGCATTTTCAGAAATCCTCTCAGCAGCTCTTGGTTCCATTCCCAGGCATCCCACTGCCATAAAAAACACGAAGCGTGGTCAGTTTATCGACAGCTTATTCAACAAATTATGACAATAAAGACCTCGACAAACACTGAATGAGCCGAAGCTGTTAACCAGGGCCCTCATAAGCCCGCCAAGTTTTTATTTCTCCTTGAAAAACAACTTGATAGCAGCAGCCATCACAGTCTGTCGGAGATGAGACGCCGCTCCATTAGCACCTCGGGCTGTTCTGACTCGCAGACAAAAACACAAGCAGCTCACAGACATTAGAAGTGATGGGACTGAGCTTCACTGATACGACAGACAGAGACGTCCTCATGATCAAACAGTAGAAATAAATCTCCTCCATCCTCCTGTTTCGAAGGTCTGCAGTGGAAAGTCCCTGTGATAGTGTATATGTTTTTATTTGTCTGTATCCCCCTGGTGATTTATATTGTGGACGTTTGTATCAATTTGTGCCCCCTCAAAAATGTTGGCTGTACTACGCCGCTGTCACTATCAGTTTGTTATGATGTGTTGGTTCATAGATCTCATACATCATCCTCTCCGCCAAAAACCACAACACTCGCTTTGTGCTCGAGTGAGTGTCAGTGTGTGTGTGTGTGTGTGTGTGTGAGTTAGAGAGAGAGCACAGCAGCAGATTGGTGTTTTAGTTGCACAACATTTCTTGGAGGCAGAAGTTTCTGGCTCCAGAGAAAGAAAATAATCTCATTGGAGTTTGACCTCAGTGTCTGCAACCTCTGAGAAAGTTTGTTTCATACTGTCTTACTAAAGTGGCTAGAGGACAAAGGGAAAACCTAAACGGCTGAGCTAAGTAACTTATTATTCACTTACATCTGGGATGGGCAACCAGGGATGGGCAAGCTAAAATGGAGTTAGCTAAGTTACTAGTTACTCATGAAAAATTCAACTTCACCACATTAAAACTACAGCCTGGATGAAAGTAGCAAGCAAAATTACGGCAACATTTTTCAGATACAATGAAAATAATATTGTTTAAATTATTGCCATGTCAATTTAAAAATCATTATCAAATATGTTTATTTGTATTATTATAATTTTCTAAACCAATTTTAACCATGCGTAAAGATTAGTGTGAATATGTTAAGATATGTTTGTATGTGTGTGTACATACACTATCCAAGCCTTACCCTACATTTGAGAAAGTAATTTTGTCACCTTATGAAATCGACTTAAAGGGACTGTGAGGAGTTGCTAAGTAATTACAAAAAAGTCTCACTTTAGATATATGCCTGATGGAAATACACACTTTAAGATGAGTTTTACAGCATCAAAATAGGTTATCTATAAATGCTATTCCTTAGCCTTCCGGTCGGGTCGGACAGGGCTGGACTGGCCTGGATACTCAACTTCGGAAACGAGACAATTAAAACTAGAGCAAATTTATATTATTCGGACACGTCTTAGAGCACCGGGCTGTAAGTAGCGACATATAGCCTAGCTGTCTACAAAACTACGATACAAAGTTTTCCAAAAATTGCTTGTTGTCACACATCAAAAACTACCGCCACGTAACTAGTAAGAGATACATTACCTCGTCGCTTTGCACCCTGTAAGTTGTTGAAAAAGGAGGTGTTAAGCAATGCAGAGTTCTGAGGAAGGTCCGAGCTGCATTTATTAGCATCACAACAAACACACGCTTTGGCTTGGGTCACGTCTTTTGGTGCGTTCCAGTTGTAGTCAGAAGTAGGAATTTCCGAGTTCAGAGTAGGAAACTGGAACTGGAACGTCCCCTGAAGTCTGAATTTCCTACTGGGAACTCGGTGAAACCTCGCCATCCCCAAGTTGACAATGGAAGATGGATGAACAGTGTGAACAGTTATTTAGCTCCTGTAATAATCAATATATTTGCACTTCTGACTGGGGTGTGTCGCTCTAGATCAGCTGTATACATAGTATTGTTAGACTTATATTTACAAAAATGCTGCCATAGTGATAATCACATTCTTCATGTGATATTTATGAACAACAATGCAGGGCGTGCTAACAACAGCTAACAATAGCCTGGTAGATCGGCATGTTTTTTTCCAACTTCAACTGGAACGCTGATAAGTTGGAGATTATGTCATATATATATATATGTGTATATATATATATATGTAAGGGATAATGCCCGACGAGGTGTCCATTATCAGAAATGAATGGACGACCCGGAGGCGTGAACCGTCCTCCGCTTCGCGTCGGACGGTTGCTTCCGCGAAGTCCATTAATTTCTGAGAATGGACACCTCGGAGGGCATTATCCCGCTTATACCATGGTCACTTATCAAAAAAAATACATATTTAATGAATTATTAACACGTTAATGTTGTTTTTACACCGTTAAAATCATTCATTTCAAACAAGAAGCGGCTGAGCGGACTATTTGATATCGCTCGTTGTGACACGTTGATAAGGTAACCTCCTCTGGCCACAGAACCTGCAGCTCGGTCGGCCGCAGCTGTTTTCAGGCCTAATCAGTGGAGGAAAGTGAGATGATTGCTTAACGTAATGTTACGTGAAGAAAAGTGTGATTTCAGAGGGCAGGTGCACCTCTTATCGTTTGTGTATCCAGAGGATGATGCAATTTTTTTTTCAAAGAATCAAAGTCAACAGATAGTTTACTAAATGGTTTTTATTGCAAGAAATATTGTCCACCATTCACTCTGATCATTAAATGTGCTATCAAAGTAAGTTTATCCTACATAGTTTTTTTAAATATCTACCATTCATTCTGATCATTAAATGTGCTATCAAGCAAGTAAGTCTATCCTACATCGTTTTTATAAATAGGTTGTTCACCTCGTCTTTGCCCTCCTCTAAATTGTTCAATTCCTCCGGTGTCACCTCCTTGTGTCGCATCTCCTCATTCTCATATTCTTTTCTCTTCTCTTCTTATGCTGCATCCCAGTCTTCAAAATTATCAAATTCACCAAACAGGTTGAAGGAAACCATGAAATCGTTCATTTTGTCTACTGTCTATGAGCTAGGCGATGTTAAGAGTTTCCGTTGCCACAGTTACCAACTACTGTTTGATCCAGCGCAGTAATTTAGAACCATCAGGCTATTTGACCGAAACTTCTTTTCCATTATCACCTTTTAATGGACACCCTGCAGCCAATCAGAATCGAGTATTCACCCAGACCATGGTATAAATATATATCAGTGGCGATTGCTCTAAGACTGCAAGGGAAGCTCAGCTTCCCCTAAAATGCTCCCCACAAAAGTGGTGATGTGTTCTGCTGTGTGTACATTTAATTGACTTGATGTGTTCTAGAATACCTTCATCTTTTGTTCAGAATCAGCTACTTATCACAGGTGACTGGCGCGACTTCTTTCTCATTCATCCCCTCAGTGCTACAGTCGGAGTCGGACGCTGAGCGTCTTCGGACTTCAGCGGTTAAATATAGAGTGGGTTGTTCCACTGTGGAAACTGGACGGTCATTGGATAAACGCTGGGCTTTGTCCCGCCCATCGGACGCTCAGCGTCTCTGGGGGTCTATGAGGCAGTGGGCTGGCCTGGACGCTGAGCTTCTGCGTGATGATTGGATGATCTGTCTGAGGCCGAATCCTTTTTTGATTGACAGTGAAATGAGCCAATCAGCGATCTTGAAGGCTCACCCTTCACCGGGGGAGTCTTCGACGTTTTTCATGTAGTTGTTCTGTACTGATCCGGAGGCTTTATCGATCCCCAGCGACTTTATCTTTCTGAAAAACGACTAGCGTTGTGTTTAAGATTCTCTCCTGACACTTTTTCTTTTCACAAACGAGCAGCTGTAGCTTCTCTCCCTGTCACTCACACTCACAGCCAGTCAATAGTTCCACGTAGCTGCTCCAGCTGCTAGCAAGCTGCACATCGTGGCAGATAGTATGAATGTTGTGGACCAGATTTTTGCGAGGCCATTTGATAGTCTTCCTTACGAAGAGAAAATTAGAGTCAAACAGCAGGGCAGATCAACTCCTAAGATTGATTTAGTTCAAAAAGGTGGGGAAAAGTAACAGGTCTTTTCAGCATTCCTGGTATGACAAGGTGAGCTGGCTCACTGTAAGTGCTGTCACAAATAAAATGTGTTTTATCTGGTCAAAAGTGGGTTTTGGGGGATAAAATCCCTGGAAAAGACACCTAGTTGGTACAACAGGGTCACAGATCATTTACATAAATAAATGAATTTATGATGTAGGCCAGAAAAAAAATGAGCTTCCCCTCCCTGACTGACCAGCAGTCAGCAATATTATTCAGCAATGAAGAAGGGATGGAAATTCAAATGTTTTACTACATTCCACTCCTTTTTGAAATGTAAGAGAAGTTAAACTTTTAATTTCACAGTTTGTTATATTTGTTATTGTATTGTTTGCTAAAACTCTGAATTTTCATTGTACTGATTTTTTTTTGTCCGAAAAAAAATTCAATTATTATTTTCTTTTACATTTTCAAAATAAATATTTATTCATTCAGTCATCCATTCATTCATTCATTCATTCATTCATTCATTCAGTCATTCATTCATTCATTCATTCATTCAGTCATCCATTCATTCATTCATTCATTCATTCATTCATTCATTCATTCATTCAGTCATCCATTCATTCATTCAGTCAGTCATCCATCCATTCATTCATTCATTCATTCAGTCAGTCATCCATCCATTCATTCATTCATTCATTCATTCAGTCATCCATTCATTCATTCATTCATTCATTCATTCATTCATTCATTCATTCATTCATTCAGTCATCCATTCATTCATTCATTCATTCATTCATCCATTCATTCATTCATTCATTCAGTCATCCATCCATTCATTCACTCATTCATTCATTCAGTCATCCATCCATTCATTCATTCATTCATTCATTCATTCATTCATTCATTCAGTCATCCATTCATTCATTCAGTCATCCATTCATTCATTCATTCATTCAGTCATTCATTCATTCAGTCATCCATTCATTCATTCATTCATTCATTCATTCATTCATCCATTCATTCAGTCATCCATCCATTCATTCATTCATTCATTCATTCAGTCATCCATTCATTCATTCATTCATTCATTCATTCAGTCATCCATTCATTCATTCATTCATTCATTCATTCATTCATTCAGTCATCCATCCATTCATTCATTCATTCATTCATTCATTCATTCAGTCATCCATTCATTCATTCAGTCACCCATTCATTCATTCATTCATTCATTCATTCATTCATTCATTCATTCATTCATTCAGTCATCCATTCATTCAGTCATCCATTCATTCATTCATTCATTCATTCAGTCATCCATTCATTCATTCATTCAGTCATCCATCCATTCATTCATTCATTCATTCATTCATTCATTCATTTATTCAGTCATCCATCCATTCATCCATTCATTCATTCATTCATTCATTCATTCAGTCATCCATCCATTCATTCATTCATTCATTCATTCATTCATTCAGTCATCCATTCATTCATTCAGTCACCCATTCATTCATTCATTCATTCATTCATTCATTCAGTCATTCATTCATTCATTCATTCATTCAGTCATCCATTCATTCATTCATTCAATGCATTAACAAGTACTAAACACAAACAGCCAGCAGTCTGTTGAACAGGCCAAATTGTACTGAATTTAATGCACTGCACTTTTTCAACATTAAATAGAACATATTAATGTAGACTAAACAATAACATCTGTTGAAACTGACTGACTGAGTGAGTGATAACTACAACTATTTTTGCAGTTACTTTTCTCGGCATGTTTTGATATATGTATTTTTCAATGGCAAAGACCTCCTCTTCAATCCATGCTCTTCTCTTAAAGGGTTGCTGACCTGTAAAATAATTTAAAAAAGAGAGAAAATCTCTTTCTTAACTGAGGTTGTATTTGAAGCACTATTTAGGACACTTACACTGAGGCTGAACAATATGGAATCAAATTAAGCAATTCTAACATTCAGAGCCTGAAATTGATCTTGCAATAGACAATTATCTAAATCACTTTTATTTTTTTATGAAGGCTTCCTGAATTGAGTTCTTCTGCCCTGTCCCCATAAAACACACCACTGTGAGTGGTCACAATTTAAATCACATGGACAGGATATGAAACCTGAGCTGTAGTATTTTATAATTACAGTACAAAGGTTATAAGTGAAAATCATTTCAAACCTAACCTTTTGTTACTAAAGGTAAAGTGTTCAGTTAATGGTACGGTTGATTTGAGATCAGAAGACCCAGAGCTTCAGTCTGAGGCCAAAAGGGAAGAGCTGACTGAAGGCTTGCTGCTCCCAGCTGGAGAAGAGAAGGAAAACATATGATTGCAGCAGGGAGCCACGGACACACCAAAAGGCAAAAAACGGCCACTCACAAGAGACGCCTCCCGTAGGGCAACCTGTCCGCCACAACAGCAACAGCCAACCCCAGCTGAACTACAGCAGCAGAGTCACCAATACGCACAGAGTGCATGAACAATAGTTTAAGGGAAAGGCAGAGCGCACTACCTGGATTGAAGATAATTAGGTGCGCCAACCACACAGGTTTCACATGTCAAAACAAACACATCCAGTGAGATGCCAAACCACCTCAAGGGGTGGCTGGGAGCAGAAGGAGAGGCCAAGCAATTAGCCACACCTGTATATGTAGACGGACCAGTGCCACCACTCTCACCATGGTGACCAACCGCACTCAGTGTCAACAGTGGCACATATGACTTATGACTGTGAATACAACATTATTTTTTACTAAACACTTTGACTAAGAAATACATTTGCAAAAACAATATTTGTCGGAAAACTGTGTTTCTACTTCTGTTTTTACCAGTGTTTCAGGTTTTCAGGAAGCAGATATTTAAGTCAACCTGGTAAGTGACTTGCAGGGTTATTCTGGGAATAAATTGACTTTGATCATTTCTGTAACAATTTATTTCATCTAAAACCATCACAGAAAGTAAGATCTGATGGCCCTGCATTTATTTATCAAATATATTTTTCATATATACCCATCTAGGTAGCTTTTAAGTGTTTGTCTGTGTGTGTGTGTATGAGTGAAGTAGAGGGAGAGTGGGCCTATGTGCATAATTTTATATAACAACAACACTTTATAGCATAGTGTATATTTTTCAGCTGTCACCACTGGGTCAGAAACAAAGCAAAGCATTTAAATGAACAGTAAAATGAGCACTAATCTGCTATCCAGATCAGCAAGGGTCGTTAAAGACAGCACTATCTCAAAATGTAAAAGCCATAGTGGAGATATTTACACATTATAAATTTGTGCAAGTAAAAAAAACATTATGATGTATATTGTGTCTAGCTTACAAACTGAAATAGGATCAGTGATAAGAAAATGTTTGAAAACAAGTCGCCATCTCCGTAACATATGAGAAATCTGTTTACACCGACTGGCAACTCAACCACGGAGCTGACCCATTTTTCTGAGGTATCATGGAACAGTATCTGATATTTATATCGTATATCGGTCCAATATCAACAAAAAAACAATTTCATTCAGTTGTAGAATTTGCTTATGTTTAAGTAAAACACAGTGGTTATTTTGCAGTTTAAAAATATATGTTTTGTTTTAACTGGATTTCTTGAGGTTATTTTTCATGGTCTTCTAATTATGTTTCATTTATTTTTAATTGTACTATATTATATTATAACCCATTGGTTAATTACAAATAGGCCTATGTCAGTTTTTGTCATACCTACTCATACCTGCTGACTACTGTTCTCTGTTTGAGTAATCTCACCTGATCAAGCCTTTTCTACAGTCCATACTACAAAATAAGTAATAAAAGTCCGTATGATTCCTGCTGATATCGTATCGGATCGATATCGGTACTGGCCAATGCAATATCGGTATCGTATCTGAGGTGAAAATGTTGTATCGGGACAGCCCTAATCATAAATATCAGTTTTTTTATCAGTTCTTTCAACTAAATTATGGTTGTTAAATGGTCAACAGTGGCTATAATCTGTATTACATACAATATCCAGTGTGGTGAATGAGGATAGACAGTCAAAGATAGGTTTGCAAAGTTTTAAAACATCAATGTGGTGATGAAAAGAAGTCAACTACATGTATACAATGTTAGTAAAAGGGTTAAGGTCCACCCCTAAGGCCTGCCAGTTGAAGCTGGCCCTCCAGGGGAGAGCTGACTGTAACCGTCCTCACTGGATGCTAATAAGTGGTCGGAGATATTAAATGTGTCAGAGTGGGTGGATCAGGGGTGGACGCTGTGGTGTGCTGAAACTAACCTCCTCGGCTGGATGGTCCTCTGACGTTGTGTGGAGTGAGTGTCTTTGTCAGAAAAAATGAAATAACTAACTGTAGACATCTAAAAGGTAAAAGACAAATTCAGTCTAAACTTTTTCCCAAGTTAAAACATGTATTGGAGAGTCAAAAAATTGAACAAAACTTTGGATATTTACATCAAACTCAAAACCAGATCGAAAGACTTAAACTGAAAATGACAGTAAAACAACAACAAGTGGAAAATGAGAGATCAGATTCAAAGACATTCAGCTATAGGCCTTTTAGATGTTTTCAGGAGAGAAGCCAACATCCAGAAAGTGTTTTTCACAAGTCAAAATGGCATAAGGCATGCTCAGAACAATATTAGAGGCCTTTGGGGAGCTGTTTTGCAGGCTTTTTATGCACCAACCGGTTTCAAAAGGTGAAGATGGTGCCTCTCCACCAAAACAATTCTTTGCAAGACCTACAATTGTTCACACTCTGGTAAACATCCTTCAATCATTACAAAACCACAACACCTCTCTTTGCAGGTTCAAACTAGAGCACCAACTTCAATCTAACTCAAATGGCCAATGTTCATATATTTTCCTTTTTACACAGCTAACCATAACACATCCAAACTCAGTTTAAGGTCTAAAAAAGGGCATTTACATATGTATTCATTCAACAATAAGACAAAATGTAACACATGCATATGATGAGATAAAAGGAAAAACATGGAGGAAACAAAACAACTGCAGACATTTTCAAACCTTTCAACAGCATGTACAGATAACAAGCCGGCTTATTAGCATTTATCCTGAAAAATGTCATATCAACTCTCTGTTAACGTTCTTAAAGCTATCAAATAAAAAATAAATATGAATCCTGACATCCTAGTTATTGGATTTTGTTGTAGGTTGTATTTATCAGATAACAAAGGACTAATAGAAAACACATTAAAATGAATCAAAAGCTCTAAATGTTATTATTATTATCATATATGCTGATTATTGTACACAAAACACACATAAAGGTCACATCTGTTGGACAGCAGACTTCAAATAACATCATTATTGTTCCATAGAAAGAAATTAAGAGGAAGAATGAAAACAGAAGTTAACCCTCTGTCCCTGAAATAAACGACTTTGTCTATTTTAGTTTACACAACTCGGCTGAGAGTCCAACAGAAGAAGAATAAATCCTGAGTCCAGCATGTAGAGGCTGACTGAAGGTGGTCTGGACTCTGTGGATCAGAGTCATGAGACGCTCAGAGATACTGTAGAAGGACAGAATACCTGCTCTGTGATCCAGGAACACTCCTACTCTGGAGGACCGAGGACCTAAGACAACAGTGATGGTATTGTTGAACCAAAAGACATAATTGTCTGTGTGACACAGTAATGCCCAAGACTTGTCATTACCTCCAAACGCACAATTATCTAACCTCCCTGCTCTGCTGATGGTCTTGTATGAGACTGCTACACAAACTCCTCCTCTCAGCTCCACCTCCCAGTAACAACGTCCAGTCAGACTCTCTTTACTCAGGACCTGCTCATAACCTGTGAACCTGTCTGGGTGATCAGGATAAGGCTGATCTTCACTCGTAAATGTTACTTTTCTGTTCCCATCAGATAATAACAGTCGTCTGTACGCTGTGTTTGGATCCAGTGTGATGTCTCGTGAATATCTAAAGAACTCAGTTCTGGTCCTGGGCTCTGGCTTTGACTGTAAAACACCTGCTTGAGTAGATTTCCCTGGGATGTTTGTCCATGTTCCTCTCAGAACTTCCTGAAGCTTATCTCTGAGCTCTGACACAGCTGCTGTCACACCGTCAAAACAGCTCAGAGGACGTTTAGAGATGCTGGATGACTCTGGAGCTTCTCTGAGTTGTGACAGTGAGGGGTAGTCCCGTAGAAACTGGTTGTGGTCCTGTGTGTGAGAGAGCTTCTCCAGCTTCTTGTCCTTTGTCTTCAGCTCAGTGATCTCCCGCTCCAGCTTTCCCTGAAGCTCCCTGACTCGACTCACTTCAGTCTGCTGCTGGGATCTGACCTGCTGCTTCACCTTAGAGCGTCTTTGCTCCACCAGACGGATCAGCTCAGTGAAGATCTTCTCACTGTTCTCCACTGCTTTGTCAGCAGAGCTGTTGATGGCCTCCACCTCCTGCTGGAGCAGCTTCACGTTTCTCTCTCTGTGTTGGATCCTCTGCTGGATGTTTTGTCGACTCCCCTCGAGTTCTTTCTGCCTCTCTGTCCTCTCTGCTGCAGCTGAGACCGTGTCGTGACCTTTGTGTTGGTCCACTGAGCAGAGATAACAGATGGACTGCTGATCAGTGCGGCAGAACATCTTCATTACCTCATCATGACGAGAGCAGATGTTCTCTTGGAGCTTCTTGGACGGCTCCACCAGCTTGTGTTTCTTCAATGGAGGTGCGTGAAAATGAGGCTGAAGGTGTTCTCCACAGAAGGAGGCCAGACACTGCAGACAGGACTTCTGGGCTTTGAGTTTCCTTCCAGTGCAGACATCACAGGACACAACTTTCGGTCCAGCAGAGCAGTGATCAGCAGGAGCAGCTTTGGGTCCAGTCTTCTTCATGTCCTCCACTAAGTCTGCTAACACGGTGTTTTTCCCCAGGACAGGCCTTGGCCTAAAAGTCTTTCTACACTGAGGGCAGCTGTAGACCCTCCTCTGATCTTCTGTATCCCAGTGTTTTTTGATGCAGCTCCCACAGTAGCTGTGTCCACAGGGAACAGTCACTGGATCCTTTAGTAGCTCCAGACAGAGAGAGCAGCAGATCTTCTCTTGGTGCACTATGTGTCCTTGATGAGCCATTTCTCCTCTCAGTGAGTGTCAAAAAGTTCCTTTTCGTGCTGACTGAAGCAGTGTCTGAGTCTCATTGACTGCTGCAGTGAACTGACGTCTCTTATGTTTCATTTCTCGGTAAGCTGCCCACGCCCATGCTTATACCTGCAGATCAGGGAGGGTGAGACATATTCCAGTTTTTTCAGGTTTGACCAGGTTACAGATCGTTATCAGTCACAACATTCCAGTCTTATTTATAGTTCAGTGTCCTGTTTGAAACATGACCTGGTCAAAGTTCAAGAAGGTTCATTATGTTTACGTTCATGATATGCTTGTACTTTCTTTTATCACAGACAATAAAGTTTTTTGTTCATGGTAGTGTGCCACACTACCATTAGGTGGCACTTCTGTCGAAGACGGAAGAAAGTCATCGAAACATTTAAAGGTGCAAACTAAAACCTTTTGTCTGTTATAAAAGAAAGTACAAAAGTAGGACCTGGTCAGGTTGGACCGAAAGAGCCCTCACTTTATAGAGCCCATCTTTTATTTAACTCCAGTTTTGGTTTTGATTACTGCTGGACAGGGTCTGGAGTCATTTCTGTAAGTGGGAAAGTCTGCCCATGCTACAACCTGGAGAACAGCAGCAGCTAAGTTACAGCAACATGACAGAAGTTGCTCACTCCATCCAAGCTATTTTCAGATATCATAATCACCATTATATTTTTTATCATTATCAACATTGCTCTTGTTTAATGTATTTTTATTACATGCAACCAAAGATTTTATACATATGTGTTGGTCTGTTTTGCCCGTTTTCTTTTTTTTTTTCTGTTTCATCCTTTTAATTTTCCCTTTTCAAATATGTATGTTACTGCGCAGTTCTTCTCCTGTTTCTGTATTAATAAACTTAATTTACTTATTTTCATCATTTACACCCATTTCAAAAAGATAATGGCAGTGCTTATTGAAGCAGTGTCTGAGCTCAGGTGAAGGACAAGCATCTGCTCTCTATGTCTTGCTGCAGTGAATGATATTTCTAAGCAGCAGTGGTTCACTCTTTATTGTTCACAGTGAAGAGGAGGACTCTCCTGATGGATCAAAGTTCAACATGAACGAGACAGAATATTTCTAAGTTTCAGAGGGATTATAGTCAGGGTGTGTTATGGCTCTTTTACACTGTGCAGTAAAAGGAATTGGACTCAGAACAAGGACACGCCACTCCCAACATCTACACGATCAAATGTTATTAGGCCCATCAAGGTGGTTACGTTTTTGCCAGGGTCTGTTTGTGGGTTTGTTTGTTTATTAGCAAGAGAACGCAAAAACTACTGGATGGATGTGCATGAAAATTTTACCAAAAGTGTGGTTTCGTCCAGGCAAGAAGCCACTACATTTTGTTGGTGGTCCACATATTTATCTGGATGCAAAAAACTCCCACATTTTTTTGCGCCATATTTTATGGAATTATATCTGAGACTTCACCTGATGGGTTTCCTACAAAATTTAGACAATACATTTATTATATAACTCTATCATCACGGTTAATTTTATCTGGATCTATAATAGACCGAAAAAACATTGATGCTTATGATGGCAGATCCCATTCATTTCTCCCTGGCTGCTTTGAGAGTTTATTGTGACATTATGGGAATTGTAGTATCAGAGCACATGGTGATCCATAAATGTATCTTGACAGAGGTCTACGCTCTTTGAGTGCTTTTCTAGTTCTCATAATTGTGAGCAATATAAGTTCACTAAGTGCTTCTTTTTTTAAGGTCTTTATTTCAGCTCTGGTCTTGGTTTATAAAAGAAAAAAGTAACACAGCTCTCAGCTTTAAGCATTGTAGAGCCATGACTGCTCAAAGATATGTACGTCGATGTCATATATATCCCTATACATCTTTTGTTCTTAAGTTTTGTTGCACATCAGACAATTTTACACCAGATTTTTGCTCTAATCCCCCCTTTTTGAGGAAAGATTCAAGGCCCATTACACCAGATGATGTACAAGAATGATTCTCAGGTGTTTGCTGTTTTACTGGTCCCAATCAGGCCGCAGCCTCTCCAGTCTTGGTATTGTCTTTAATGTGGCTGTAAATGCTAAAGAAAGCAAGCAGACTATCCATCAACTCACTGCTCATCCTCGTCTTGGGGGCTAGAGACTATCCAAGCTGACACTGAGTTGGGGGGCATCTTTTAACTGGATCCAAGACAACCATTCACACTTGGGCTATCACTTTCCCTAATAATCTGATTTTGAACATTACACACTTATCTTCATAAACAACCAAAGATTTGTTTGGAGTTTAATCTCAATTTTTACACAGTGACATAAACCAGTACTAACTACTTTTTTTACACTAAGCACCACTGTCACATTTCTAACTAATTCAACTCAATGTTTTTGCTTTAATGATACCTACTTTTTGAGTTTTCCCATCAACAATGATGTTAAGATTTTTCCCCTTTTTTAAATCTGCAGTGGAATTATATGATTACATCACAGAGCAAAATGTTAATCAAAAATGAAAGAAAATGTTGATAATAAGTAGCAGTGAATAAAGGAGAAAAGGTAACATGCAGCTGCTGACGTTTCTGATTAAATATCTTAATCTTTTAAAGTGATTTATTACCTGATGGATCTGAAATTCAGAAGATTGTTACAAGAGACACAACTGTACAACACATAGCTGGAGTCCAACAGGCAAAGTTTGTTTCACAGAAAATTGAGTCTGACCAACACAGACAGTATCCCAATCATGAGGCAGAGACTAAGTCAGGGAATGAAGCTAAGTAACGTGTGGCTAGACAGGAAAGAATGCAGGGACGAAGACTATCAGGTACAAAGAACTGGCACAAGACTGAGGGAGACATGAGGTTAAATACAAGAAGTGGTTGGGAATGATAAGACACAGCTGACAAGGAGACCATCAGGGAGCAGGAATGACGGGACATGAATGAATGCAAAACCTACAAACAGAAACAAGAGTTAGTGATTTGACAATAAAACAGGAAACACACAACAAAGAATGAAAGAAAAGGAAAAAAATAAAGGAAACTTAAAAGACAGATTCTGGATCATGACAAAGATATGTGCATACATTATGAGAAAGGATAATTTAAGACAACTGTGCCTTCTTTCTACTTCGGAACTCAGACCGGGTCTAAGGGCCTTATGATAGCCGCATCTTTCAGTTATGAGCTGGTAATGTCTGGGGAGCATAAGCTTAGCCGATTTAAACCATTTATCCTTTATTTATCCCCAGAGAAGAAATTTAGGAGTCACAGCAGCACAAGGAGCACAAAGGAGATAATAGTATTAAGTTTAAGAAAGAAAAGATGAAGTCAAATACTTCACAGCACAGTAAAAGCAGTAAAAATGCCATTCAAATGTGTAAGGTCTGGATACTGGACAATATGAGATATTCTGTACAGGACATAAAGACATCCTGAGCTATACATGTCCATGTCCAAGAGGGGACATCCAAATTAAATTTGACTTTGGATCAAGTTGGACAGGTGACCAAAATCTGACAGAACTCTGAATAAGATGTCCTGCGATACTTCACAAGATTCGAGAAGTACAGCCAGACAGCATATATCACCTCTTGCCTCAACTTTCACCCATAAAAAGGTGAAGAATAGTCAACTGTTTAGTATCATTTAAGTACCTACTTTATTGCCATTTTATTGCCATATTTAAGAACATTGCAGAAAGAAATCAACACAAATGTTTTACTGTTCTTCTATTAAGACAAAAGGTGTGGTTACCTTGACATGTTTCGTAGTTACTCTGCCGTCTTCTTCACGTCGAAACATGTCAAGGTAACCACACCTTTTGTCTTAATAGAAGAACAGTAAAACATTAGATTCATCTTGTCTTCTTAGAATACAAATCAGTAAGAAATCAACACATTTGTTTGACAAAATAGTCTTCCAACAAAGGATACATGCTTCATTTGTTCTTTATAACTTTCAGAAATGTTGGGAAAGTTTTGTCCTCAAACTGTCCCAGTGCTGACCTCAGTGCAGTGTTTTCAAAGTGCTCTTTAGTATGAATGCAGAGATCTTGGTGTGTTTCCTTTTGGTGAGTAGATACCTGGTTCACCTGAGAGGTTAACTCCCCCGCTTCTCACCGCCTGTGGACTCCAGCTGAGAGCTCACCTGTGAAGAACATCGTTATAAAAGTCCAGGGCTTTGACTGTCAAACTGTTTATCCAGCTTTCATCACTGCAGACATTTATGGATCCTCGTCCGAGAACTTCTCTGCCTTTAAGGTATTTTATTATTCAGCCACTTCAGCTCAACTGTCAGAGTTTTCATTTTCATCTTCACCAAAGTTTGAGAATTCTTCAGGAGTCCTCGTTACCTCCTCTGGCGTCTCCTTGTCCGTCATCGTGTCCTTCTGTAAACCTGAGGTGAGCCGTGCAGATCAATCAAATACCTGTTTAAGAGCTGGCGTGGGCCCAACACTGCATGTAGTGGAACAAATTAAATCATATTATTCATCAAAACGCTTTCACATCAAGGATTACAGTAAAATTAGACCAGAACCTCAACCCTACATGCACCTTTTGTTCTGTTTTCTTGATAACAAATAAGATTAAACAACAATCATATTTGTAATAATCGTATTTACAGGAACAATAGCTGCAGAAATCATATTTTCAAATTTTCTAACCAGTCTCAGCCATTTAGAGAGCTGTTGTGTAGCAGAAGCCACAGGCCAAATCTTGAATAACAGCATTTAATTCCCATATTTTTACCTGCAGAGTTATCCATCAGTATCAAAACTATCATCATTACACCACTGGCTAATGGTCACTCCAACAGTGCGATTCTGCAAGAGTCGATACTGGTCCTATATCAACAGGGTAAGTATCGCCAACAACAACACGATTCTGATACTTTTAAATAAATAAGGTGGCTGCATCATCAAATTACATAAACTGTACCCATTTTTATGATCTTTAAGTGTGTTTGTGATTTTTCATTTGGATAAATAATTACTTCAACGATAGTTCAGTATATTTTTTAAGTTGAATTTAGAGCATGACACGGGAGCGGATTTTCACTCCTGTCCCGTCCCATTCCCAGAGAAAGAATCCCGTCCCAATCCTGGGCCGGAGTAAAAAAAATTAATCCTGTCCAGTCCCACTCCCGTAGAGTGACTCCCACTCCCATCCCACTCCCACTCAAAATTACTCCCACTCCTGTCCCGTTCCCGTTTGAATAAAACAAAACATGTTGCTTTTTTTATTTTAGGTAAAGGTGCAGTGCATATTAAAGGAACTGCCTTTAAGTTTCACATGCCTGACATTCGGTCGATGTAAACAATGTGGGCTCTAATTTCGTAGACCAGGCGCAAGAGCAGGCGCACCTGCCTGCGCCGGCCTTCGCCGCGCAGACAGGGTGTGACCAGCGCACTTTGCAAGTTTCCTGCAGTGCCAAGAGAGTTGAACTCAAGGCGCAGAGGAGCGCAGAGGGGCACAGAGGAGCGCATCCACGCCCACGTCTCTTCCCTTCTGCGCAAGTGGCAGAGAAGGAGGAATAAAGCCGTGAGTGGGTTTAACACAGCCGAGCGCTGTCTTGACCAATCAAATGAGCGCCTCTCCTTGCCTTCAAATGTTCTGCAGGAGAGGCGCAGCATCTGATTGGTCTGAATGATCCCCGCTGCTCTGACCGTCTCCGCTGGAGAATGATCTTCCAACGGAGACGGTCAGAGCCGCTGTCACTTCAGCAGCTGGGAGAACAGACTGGCCATCGGGGCGCGCATCGGAGGCCACGAAGCGCGTCACCGTGTGGGCCAGCTCCAGGGCCGGGACAGATGTAATCTTTTCCTTTGTACAAAATTAATAGACAGTTACACAGCAGCTGGCTTATCCATTCATAATGCCTGTGATCCACCTGTACTCCTGGTTTGTCATCACCAAATAGCAGAACCTTTAGTGATAAACTGTATACTCTCCCGGTGTCTCCGCCTCATCCTCCTTGCAATAATGTACTCCATCTTTTTAGATCACGTTAAAAATAAAGACTAAAATAGAAGAATATGGGAAATCACAGGTAAATCCTGAGTGACATACATTTATTTTCTCACTTTTTTCTTTGTCTTTTTCTTCTCTTTTCTTTGAATGTAATGAAATGAGAGAAGCCAGATATATAATCAGTATCAGATGTTAAGGGTGTTTATTGTTGACTTGTAAGATGTGCATCAAACTTACCCGATCCTGAGATTAATTAGAAAATAACTCCCATCCCGTGGGATTCCTGTGAAATCACGTGACCCACGGGAATTCCCGAAAAATGTCATCCTCTATTTGGGTTATATGAGGTACTTTACAACAGTCAATAAATAAAACAGCTCCCAGTAGCACTGCACCTTTAAGGAGATCAAGTGGAGACTACCAGAGAGGTACACTGTTGTTAAAGGTGTAGTCAAGGATATTCTAATCTTCTAATCTAATGTCAAGATGTCACCACTGACAGCATGTTGAAAAAAAAGTCTGGTTTCAATACACAGCCTTGGTTCTGAATTTTAGGGTTACCTTAAGTCTTCAATTGTTTTTGGAAAGTATTCATTTTCCTTAGTCTAAGACCTAAAACAAAACCTGCTTAAGTGAAAATGGCCAATAGTGCATCAAGCAAAATTCATCAAAAATATATTTAAAAAAGGAAATAAATAATGAACATAAAGTGTGTAACTTAGACTGATGTTGATTTGAAAGAATCCAGCCTAAAAAGTAGGAAATAATATTTAACTTTTCTTTTCATGTGAGCCTTATGAAAAGAGCAGTTTAGTCAATGGTATTAGAAAGAACCTAAAAGGTTGAAAATACTCATTTTAAAAAGCTGAAAAAATAACATTTTTATTTTAAATTCTGACCAATTTCACTTATTTTTTTAGAATTCTTGTATCATAAAAAATGCTAAATAATGAAAAATAGCATTTTTTACCAGCAAAGAACAATGAAAAAGTAAACTTGCCAGGTACAATCTAGTTTTAATAGATCTCATCCATCTTTTAGTCATCCAATTCATCATTCAGTCCATCCATCTATTTTTAAAGTGAGAGGTCACTCATACTGGGATTTTAATCATGGACCTGGTTGCTTTTTCTCTGCCAAACTCTGGCAATACTGCTGTTGACTCAAGCTGATCCAAAGTATGACTCAGGTTTTAGGTAACACAGAAATCTCAAGAACTGTTCACAAGATCTCTCCCTGAGCCATAAAGATGATGTAGTGCAGGCATTTCTTAACCCAAAATATTTGCTATAATGAAACACAAATCTACGTGTTTCTGTTGGTCATGGTAAAAAAAAACTATCGAGGTTATGTCCACATCCCCTCTGCCCTCTCCCCTGAGCCTTCTTTAATTTGCTCGGTGTGTCTGCAGCCACATGAAGGAGCAGAGTTCAGGATCTGCTCATTTACTGCTCTGAGAAATGTCAATATAGACTCACAAATACAGGTATTTTGCCACACGGCCAGCTCTGCACAAATCTGACTGAAATAAAGACATCACCGCTCTTTAGAGGCAGGAGGTCTTTATTCTCAAAGTGTCACATTTCTTTTAAATAATGGGACACCTTGAATATTCAAACATTACTGAGTGGGCCTTTGACAGAAGAATTTGGTCTTACACAACTGTATAAAAGAAAAGTTCAGTTAATGAATGCAGATGGATATCAAAATGCAGTGCATTTCAACACTAATGAGCCAGACCTAGCGCCTACCCTTTTTGATCCTCTTCAAGGTAAACAAGCAACTGTACTAACTATTGTTGTGTTACTCGAGACCGGTCTTAAAACCACATTTTTAAAGTCTTGGTCTCTTGGATTCCAGAGCATTTTTACTCCATCTTGTCTCGGTGTCGGACAGACAAACCAAAAATCTATGGTGAAAATGACCCATATTGTGATTTTCACCATAAATATTAGTCCTACCTTATTTCATCAATATTAAGATACCTTGATCATGAAAAGATATCATTAGCAAACAGATTCATAATAATATCTATTTTAGTTACATAGTTATTCAGTAGTTATTTTTCATCATGCCAGTTTTCTTCTGGATCTTCCTCCAAAGTTTTAAAGATACAACAAATCAGATTAACACTTCAGATTCCACAGTATCTTGGCTATAGTTTGGAGTTTGTTGGAAGTCTATGCCTTTATTCGTCCCCTTGCTATGATGAAAATTCCAAGGATATCTAAATTTTTCTTGTTCTGGATCAGAGAATCCAGAATTTTGCCAGGGTCCAGATCAGTCTTTGATATCTTGTAGAACCTGCAAACTTCTCCTCTTTCTTTTTCTTTCCAAATGCCCTGACTATTGCAGGAATATGCACAAAAACCTAAAATGGTACCTTTAAAAAATTCCTTGATCCAGACGGTGATTGGAATCACTCCCAAAATCTTATCATTTGTTCCTTGTCCCAATCCTGACATTTCATGAACATTTCATTGAAATCCATCCATAACTGTTTGAGTTATGTCGCTTACAGAGAAACAAACAACCAAAAAACGAACGAGAAAAGCACTGGGAGAGCGCAGACCTCCACTAGCGCCACAGTCCTCACTCATACTGTGATTTTCACCATAAATAGTAGTCCTACCTTTATTTCTTCTAAATATTTAGATTCCTTGACCATGAAAACATACCATTAGCAGCTGGATTCATAATGATATCCATTTTAGTTCAGTAGTTATTCACGAAAATCACATTTTACGTCATGGTGGATCTAGACGCTGATCCGGATCACTCTCAAAATGTTATTTGTTTCTTGTCCCAATCCAGACATATCCTGAGAATGTCATCAAAATCCATCCATAGCATTTTAAGTTCTGTTGCTAACAACAAACAACAAACACTGGTAATAACGTAACCCCCTTGGCGGAGGTCAACAACTGTTCAACCTTGTCATGGTTTTTAAAATTTATTATGATGGTCTTGGTCTTGTGCCGATCTCGGCTTGTCTCGGTCTTGACTTGGTCTGGACTCCCAAAAGTCTTGGTCTTGTCTTGGTCTCAGTGCATTCTGGTATTGGGCAAGACTTGGTCTTGAGCACATTACTAGTACTAACTTTGCAGTGCAGCTGTATTCACCTGATTCAATGTCTGTAATTAGGCAGATCCATCTTTTCAGACTCCAGTCTACAATGATCATCAGCAGCCTAAAGTGGCTCAGCCAAATCAACGTCCTTTAAAGCAGGAAGAGTTGGGAGCTCTGAGTGAGACAACAGCAGAAGGTGAATGCTCATACAGAGATTAGCACTGATGCTAACAGCACCAGTTTTATCAGATCTAGACCACTTTCTTTACTAAATGAAAAAAAAAACAAATGACCAGTTTTCCACATAAATGATATCTTCACACCACTTCTCACATGTCTTTGTGAGAATTTGTCCAACAGAGTGGTCTACAGTTCTTAACCAACGCTAGCAGTAGTGTCAGCCTGCTACATTATCTGATTGGCCTATGCTATAATTGGCCTATAATAAATGTGATTTATAGACCAATTTTCCTATCACCTGCCATATATGCCTTCTCTAAACACTTTTGTACAAGTGAAACACATTCAGTATATGCTGAATGGTCCACTGTGTGTTAGGTTACTGTGAGAACACTGAGTGTAAACATGTGAGCACAGCCTCAGACATGGGAGTTGACTATAGCCTATGTTCATGTTCAAATCAGTTTCTTGATAAATGTGTCAAAATGCCCATACACACACTTTTTGTTAGACACTTTGAGGGCTAAAGTCTTTCATTTCTTTCTCATAGTATTTGATCTTAGTCTTTAAAGGTGCCTGTCATTTAAAACTAAAGAAAGAAAGAAAGAAGAGAAAGAAAGAAGGTGACACCACTTTGCATGGTCAAACGTTCAACCATAACACCAGTCAGACTTAAGATTGATGAATAATTTGAAATGAGGTGATCATTGAAGAGAACAATACCACTACGCTACATAATTAACATTCAGGATAGGATCCAGTGTTATTATTTAAGGAGATTGTCTTTATTTGTGACCCATGGCAATCCATGTCTGTGGTTGTCATAGATACAACAGATGGTGAGACTGAGAAGAGCATGAATGAGTTTGTTTGCTATTTGTTCATAAAAGAGTGCTGTAGGGATGATGTATTTTTGTTGGCCAACCAGGGAGTTGGCATAACTCCCATTAACTCAGCCTACAAATGTATATATATATATGCACATTTGTAGACTGTTTTTTTAAACCATATTTTATACAATTACAGAATTGTTTAGTAGAAGAACATTATGGTATATTAATGGACAAGGTAAAGCAGAATCAGACAAAGAGGCAGCAAAGGTTAAAGGCATTAAGTGAATCAGCTGTGACGGCACAAATGAAAGTCAAAATAAAGGGCGATGCTTGCTTTTATGCGAGCGCGGGGTGAATCATCATCCTGTTTATTCATGCACAAAGCGCTGCAGCGTTACGTTTCTTATATCCTCTTTGACGCTGGCAGGCTGATGTCCCTCTTTTTATGATCACTGCAGTGAATCTGATTCAGCTGATCTCCTCTGGGATCCAAACGTCTCCAAACTAATAGGTTTGCCATGTTTAATGATGCAGGAAATTTGCCTGAATGGAAGTTATTTATCTTTATCAGCATCCTCAGAAATGCTCTGTCAGTCTGAAGAGCGAGGGGTCTGTTATGGAGGCAGGGTCAGAGAAATAAAAACCAATCAGCACATTAAGAAGAATTCAGATATACAATAGTATCAGTCAATGTAGATCATGATAATATTTTAACATTCAGTTCTGAAACATTCATGTCTACATGGGTGTCAGGTGTCCTCAGATCAGTAATTCAAGACAGTATTTAAACGGGTTTATTTGTCAGTGTTTCACACAGTTAACAAAGCTAACAAATTCTGTGCAAAAAGGAAAAGGGTTTTTATCAACACTTGTCCAAAGAAGACACCAGATGACACAGTAACAACTTATGCTGCACCACATTCAGAAGTATTTGGATAAAAACCATACCAAAATGAAACGGTATGCTTTGTGTGATAATTTCAACAAACAAATATTTTGGATTTTTTTAAACTTAAAAATGATCGGTGAGGGTGAAAAGCTCTTTGTTAGCTACTATGAAACTACATCATGGATGTTGGACTAAGATGCTACAATATTTTGATGTATAGCATCTTGTTGTGACCTCTTGTTTGAGAGTTTCTTTTTAATCAAGTGACCTGATCACGTTGCCCCCATGGATGTGACAATAGTGAATGAATAACTGATTATTATAAAATTATCAGAGGCAATTCCATTTGGTCTCCCACCATTTTTGTAGTCCTTGTTATCAGTTAGTTACCAATGGTCATTTCATACACAGAACGGCTTTAAAATCCAAAAGAGGCCAGCATCAGATGGATTTTATTATTTTCTATCCAACATGGAAAATCTCATGTGCATGAGTTCACCACAAACCTTATTTCAGGCAATTATCCAAAACTCTGAATTCCATTCACCCTGAGGGTTTGGGAACCAGGAAGTGCTAAGGAAGAGGTACCCCAGATCAGACTGAAATCTGCATTACCCTACTTCTTCCAGGTCATCTCCCCTAGTTTTGTTCTGAAACAACAAAACAAAAAAATACCATATTCTCAAAACAGTAAAATAAAATGTAAGAAGAAAATACAACTAAATGAAACATAAAAAAACAAATAATTGGGGTGCTGGTTTGGCGGAGTGGTTAGCACCCCATGTACATGCTTCTGCCGGTCCAGGTTCAAGTCCCGCCTGTGACCAGTTTGCAGTGTCTTCCCCTACTCTCTCTCCCCCTTTCACAAGCCTATCCACTGTCTCTCTACTGTCATTAAAGGCATAAAATGCCCAAAAATTACATTTAAAAAAACAAACAAACAAATAATTTAGTCCAACACATAAAATACAAAACCAAGACAAAGAATATCTGTATATAAATATATATATTCATATATATCTATATCTATTATAACTACCAAAGAAATTAGTATCAACATAACAACCACAAAAAAACAACAACAAACAAAAAAAAAACCAATAAGTCTTACATTAAAAACAAAACAGCATGGCCATGGCATAACGGCTAAAACACTAAATTTATATTAAAAAGAAAACAAATCAAAAGAAGGAAATGAAACTATAATTTTATTTTTCAAAAAGACACACCAAACCCCCAAAACATGACATATAAGAAAACAACAAAAGAACTGTTTGTATTGATGCACAAGATAATTGAAAATATGAACATATAATTAATAACCATAAAGAAGACACAAGTAAATGTACAGAGCAAAACCAAAGATAGTAGAAAACATAAAGTACATAACAACAAAAAATTAACATTACTAAAACAAAAATAGTAAAAAAAAACACAACATATAAAAGGCACAACACAAAGTACGAATGCACAACAAAAACAGGGAGAACCCAACTACTTGGACAACAAATAAATAACATTACAGTACCAAGAGTAAGAAAAACACAACAAAAAGTACAACCAGAAGAAAACAACCACAACAACAAACAACCAGAAAACAAACAATGTTACCAAATAAACAACAAAAATCAAATTTCCCAGTCCTCCAGTTCCCATCATATAGGCCTGTTGAGTCTTTACATTCAGAAGTCTTTATGTCTGTTCTCCAATAAATAAACATATTCCCAAGTAAACAAGCAAAAATCACCCAGTGATCTACTTTAGTATCGACAGCTCCTTGTTGTTAAGCCTGCAGACGGCAGCTAGTTAGAGCACAACAAAGCAGAAACAGCAGCTTGGTAAAAGAGAAGTGAGGCTTTTTTTTCACAATAAACTCTTTAAATTAAGCAGAGCTGTGGTGGTCCCATCTGCAGTGATAAACAGCCTCTGTGTTGGCACTTTCTCAGAACAGATGCAGAGCTGATGTGTGTCACTGTAGCTAATGTTCAGGCTAATGCAACAGACCTCAATAAACCACACTAAAAATCATAAACTATCCCTTTAAATCACAGAGACAGTTATTCTCCGGATGAGAAATTGCCTTGTCTTTGTCTTCTTTATCGGCACCAAAGGGCCCAAAGGCGTTGTAAACCTCTGATGAAAATATGCTGAAGAAGGACCTCACATTCAGATGAGCCGCCGGATTTTTAAAAACTGTTGATGTTGCCAAACCACGTCGGTATAAATATCAAGATCAGACCTGATGACCTTCGCTCTGACGCCCTGCCTGGAAGCAACGTGGATTCAGATATTTATGATCACAGGAAGTTCTGCTGTAGGTCTGAATCAGATGGCGTTTCCAAGTTTTAGCGTCTGAACTTTGAACGTGATTCTGAAGCCAGCAGTGGAGGCCCTCCAGCATGAGGAGGGGTTTTGGATAATCTTCAAGAGAAAGACACGTTTGTAGCACGTAGAGGGAATAGTTGCTCTTCAGCGCCGTCTTAAACTCAAACCCAGAGCTGAGACGGCCTGCAGGGATAATTATTATCAGTTTGTTGTTTTCTTTATTCTCTCTTTTAGCTTCTCTGGTAGCCATTGATGTTAGCTGTAGAGTAATGCTAAGCACTGATCAGAGATTAATTGATCAAAATTTATACCTGAAGTTAAAGAAAATGGGGCCTCCTCAGAGAAGTGATTAGTACAAAGAAATAGTCAAAGCATCTGCTCGTGCTCTTTGCTTCTTGTTTGAAGCCAACAGCAGAAATACTCAGAGACCTTTGGCTCAAAGCCCCAACAGCAAACATTTTCTGCTGCAGGTTTTAGCTCAGTGTTCTCAGTCTGAACATTGTGTCAGAGGTGAATTAAACAACGAGGACTGTGACACAGAAGAGAGGAAACAGAATGTGACTTGACAAAAAGCCAGACTGAGTCTGTGTAGTGGCCATAAAGTTCTAAATATACCCTCATTTTAGGAAGGACAAAAGCAAACAGGAAACCACAGTAGCAAGAACATAAACAGCAGCAACATATGGATTAAACAAATAACATAAACGTAAGAATTAAAGCTATAACATTAGAATATATCAGCAGTTACAAAACAAAACCATATGTATAAAAAGCACATCATATGAAAATTTGCAGATTGTTCATACATATTCAATTAACATTGTAAAACTGGACAGACATTTGCAAAAACATAAGGTAAGAACAAAACTATTAGGGACCACAAATGAATATATTCAAACAAATTGAAAACACCAGGCAAATAGAAAAGTTACTCAAATAACTAACAAGTTAGAACACAATGAAAACTAAAATCACATAATACGCAAAAACAAAACAAACAAATTAAGTTGAGAGGAGCCAGATGAGGTGGCTCGGGCATCTGGTCAGGATGCCTCCTGGACGCCTCCCTGGTGAGGTGTTCCGGGCACGTCCCACCGGTAGGCGGCCCCGTGGTAGACCCAGGACACGCTGGAGAGACTATGTCTCTCGGCTGGCCTCGGAAAACCTCGGGATCCCCCGGGAAGGGCTGGACGAGGTGGCCGGGGAGAGAGAAGTCTGGGCTTCCCGGCTTAGGCTGCTGCCCCCGCGACCCGACCACGGATAAGCGGAAGAAGATAAACGAACGAACGAACAAATTAAGTTCAACACCAAACAACAAAAACCAAAAGACAGAACTATGACCACTTAAAAAATCCTCAGCAAAGAAAAAAAAAGAATCATGAAATAATCACAAAATTCAACTACTATTAAACACAAAGAGATAAAAAAACCTTCAGCAACAGAAAACAGAACTATAGAGAACAGCACTTCTCACAATATAAAATAGTTATATACTGTAGAAATATATATATATATATATATATATATATATATATATATATATATATATATATATATATATCTGTATATATATACAGTGTTGCATACATTTTTCAAAAACATCTTGTACTGCTGAAGGGAGAGTCTGATCACTGTGCAAAGCCTTCTCCAACACATCCCAAAGACTCAATGGAGTTCATGCCGATGAATCCTGGCATTGTCATCTTGGAATATGCACGTGCCATTAGGAAGGAAAAATAGATGGACTAACCTGGTCATTTTGTATGTCCTGCCTCTCTTCTTACCCTGATGCTCCTATCACTCTGGAACAGGGTCATTCTGGACTCATCAGACCGCATGACCTTCTTCCAGTCCTCCAGAGTCTAATCTTTATGCTCCTCAGCAAACTGAGGCTTTTTTCCCAGTTAGCCTCATTGATTAGTGTTTTAAAGGCTACACAGCTGTTCAGTCCCAATCTCTTGAGCTCCCTTTGCATTGTGTGTGTAAATGCTCTTACTTTCACTATTCAACATACCCCAGAGTTCTACTGTTGTTATTCTTCGATGTGAAGTTTAATGTTTAAACTTTAAAGTTTAAGTAACTGCCGATCACAATCATTCAGGTTTTTTTCTAGTCACATTGCTACCTTGGAGATGATGGTTCTCCACTACCCTTCCAGTTTTTAAAAAATGTGTTGGACTGATCTTAACCCAATTTTAGTAGTTTCTTCAATCTCCTAGATGTGTCTTTCAACATGGTTAAGAAATAAAGAGCTACTCATCGCATCTGCTCAGGTTAGCCAACTTGTTGCCAGCTGAAAGATAATGCAGTAACTTTCCAATAGGCTTGTACCTATTTGCTTAGGTGAATCCAGGTTGTGACTTTTTTTGGCCAGACAGTGTACATAGGTAACTGGCAACACCAAAAACAAAAGTATCTAAACAGAGGTATCTAAAAAATAAGAAACATACATTGCAAAAACACAAAGCATATTTCACCAAAAACAACAATATTTAAATGTCAGAAGCTTAAATACTGAATATTAACGATTAAACACACAACTTCAGAAACAGCAATTCAATGACGGGACAGGAACAACAACGAAAAAACATCAAATTAATGAAGAATAGCTAGCGGACAAGCAAAACACTTAACAAAAAAAATATAAAAATTTACAAAGATGAAGTGAAGTTCACATCTCTCTGCTCACAGACTGACTTTAGCTGCAAAATAACTTTGGCCCTGATCAGAGATTTTTGGATCAATATTTAGGCTTCTGATTAAACTTCTGTGGGAAAATAAAACCTCCTGGTAGCAACAAAATGAAAATTTCAATACTTCTTTATTGTTTAATTATTGGTTTAAAAAGAGAGAGAAAGACAAGCTCCTCATTCTTTCCTGTTTGCCTTCACAGTCCTGTTCTTAGTCTTCACCTCTTGTTTTGAGCAGGTGGAGTCTCTCTGGAGAAAAACTCTTTGAGACTTTTGGCTTAAAGCCCTGATGAAACATTTTCTGCTGCAGGTTTTAGCTCCGAGTTCTGAGCTTTGTGACAGGGGAGGAGGAGATATCGGGCACTCTGACATTGAAGTTAAAAAACACAAAGTGACTCAAAAAAAAAAAAAAAGTCCAAACAGTGTTGAGACACTGCAGACTTTTTATTTTTCCCGGACAGGGAAGATGGCACAACAAACATAAAGGGCACAAAATCTTGAAATGTAAAACGACCCAGTGCCGGGTTGATGTAAAGCCGAAATTATTGTCCTTGGGACATCATTAACACCAACAGTACTCAGGTAGGGTCTGAAGTTTAAACATTGCTTGGCACTTAGAGGCCAAAAGTGTCCCAAGAAAATGTCCCCACCAGAAACCATTTCACCCACACAATAAACCTGAACTGTTGATACAAGGAAGGATGGATCTAAACTTTCATTTTCTTTAGGTCAAACACTGGACCACCATCTGAATGTGGCAGCGAAGATCCAGACTCATCAGACCAGGCAACGCTCATCGAAATCTTCTCGTGCCAATTGCAAACTCAGTTTCCTCTCGTCCGCTGAAAGGAGTGGCACCTGGTGTGGTGTTCTGCTACTATCTCTTTCAAAATCTGATGTGTTATGCGTTCAGAAATGGTCTTCTGCATTCCCTGGTTGTGATAGGCGGTTATTTGAGTTAAAGGGACCGTGAGGAGTTTCTAAGTAATTCCAAAAAGTCTCACTTTTAGATACATGCCTGATCAAAATACACACTTTAAGATGAGTTTTATAGCATCAAAATAAGTTATCTATAAATGCTATTCCTTAGCTTCGAGGTCGGGTCGGACAGGGCTGGACTGGCCTGGATACTCAACTTCAGGAACAAGATAATTAAAACTATAGCAAATTTATATTATTCAGACACGTCTGAGAGCACCAGGCTGTAAGTAGCGATATATAGCCAGCTACAAAACTACAATACAAGGTTTTCCAAAAATTGCTTGTTGTCACACATCAAAAACTACCGCTACGTAACTAGAAAGAGATACATTACCTCGTCGCTTTGAATCCTGCAAGTTGTTAAAAAAAATAAGTTGTAAAACCATGCAGAGTTCTGAGGAAGGTCCGAGCTGCATTTATTAGCATCACAACAAACACACGCTTTGGCTTGGGTCACGTCTTTGGTGCGTTCCAGTTGTAGTCAGAAGTAGGAATTTCCAATTCTGAGTAGGAAACTGCAACTGGAACGTCCCTCGAAGTCGGAATTTCCAACTGGGAAGTTGGTGAATCATCGCCACTCCCGAGTTGACAACCGCAGATGGATGCCCCCAGTGTGAACAGTTATTTAGCTCCTGTAATAATCAATTTATTTGCACTTCTGACCGGGGTGTGTCGCTCTAGATCAGCTGTATACATAGTATTGTTAGACTTATATTTACAAAAATGCTGCCACAGTGATAATCACACTCTTCATGTGATATTTGTGAACAACAACGCAGGGCGTGCTAAAAACAGCTATCAATACCCTGGTAGATCGGCATGTTTTTTTTCCGATTTCAACTGGAAGGCCGATAAGTCGGAGATGATGTCACTCCCAGTTCCGAGGGTACTGGATCACAGCATTACGACAGTCACCGCGCGTGCTCATGGGTAGCAGAGTCTTAATGTCTCCGGTAATAGATTCTCCTCATAGCACCTTTAAGGTGCTCACAGACTTGGGCACACTGGGAGCAGGGTGGACTTCATGTGGAATGGCAGTAGTCATCATCTTAGCTTCCAAAGTTGAATGCTCTACCACATAGTAGATTCCTGTGAAATTTCCATGTAACCTTAAATCAGCCACAGTCCTTGTTGTTTACATTTTTCTGTCATGTGTCCTACACTGATGATGAGGAAGAGGAGCTGCTCACCTGCTGACTTTGCAAAACACTATAATTAAGAGACAGTGGTATGTCCGGCCATTAAATGCTGCAAGAGACAAGGAAGGAGAGTATGACTTGTTGATGAAGGACATGCAAAGGATTGACTCTCACCTTACATCTCTCTGGCCAATGTTAATTTTGTTGTCTAGTTATTTTCGTCATAGTCTTTGTCAGGGGTGGAAAGTAACGAATTACATTTACTCACGTTACTGTAATTGAGTACTTTTTATGAGTAATTTGTAATTTTCTAAGTAGTTTTTGAAATATGTAATTTTTACTTTTACTCGAGTACATTTTGACCCAAGTATTTTACTTCATTACATTTGAACCCCCTATCATTACTGAGTACAATATTGATAGTGAAAAAAATTAAATGCGGGCGGAAAACCCCAGTGTCCCGGAAGCGAAAGTCAATTGCATTACCTTGCCTTGTGCGCGCCCGCGCCCTGTCTCATAATTGGATCTACACGGTGGAAGATGGCTGTTGCTGACCAAGATATGGAGATATGGATATGGAGAGATTTATTGTGAATAGCAGGATCCTGCGGGCATTTTATTTTGAATTGTGGGATCCTGTGGGCACTTTATTTTGTGTGCATTTTGTGTTTTGAATACTTTGATTCTGGTTTAATTTTCTTTATTCTAATTGTAGTGTTGTCAGTTGGACAATATGACTGAAAATAGTTTGCACTTTACAGTACAGGTTGTGACTGTCCTTGTTGTCCTTGTATTGTGAGGAAGTAAGAGGATCATGTTACTGAGCTCAGCCGAGCTTTTACAAGTGTGGATGTGTACTTTAATATGCCTTGAAGTTGATTAAAACAACTTGTGCTGGATTTGATTCATGGCTCATCCTTTTTTTTGCATTAAATAACTGAAAGTAACTAAGTAACTTTTACTCAAATTCCATTTTAAATGATGTACTTTTGTACTTTTACTCGAGTAAATTTATAGATGGGTACTTTTACTTTTACTTTGAGTAGGATTTAAGCAAAGTAAAGATACTTTTACTCAATTACAATTTTTCAGTACTTTTTCCACCTCTGGTCTTTGTCAACAACTCTTTTTTCCCTTACAAAAACTAGACTATAACTAAAAAACAAGTAAGCAATGACAAAAACTAAAAAAAAAAACTTACATTCCATCAACAATTAAAAACAAGACTAAAGTGCCTGACAGACTAAATCGAATCAGACCTCATTTCATCATGAAGGAAGTAGAGACAAGTTACACAGCTACTTTGGTTGTGTGGGAAGGTTGGATGAGTCAAGAGTGACATCTAATCACAACTACCTTAGCTTCATTGTAGTAGGATCCAAGTGTAAAACATGACTTCAAAAATTCAAGGAAACATAAGAAATGCCTAACACTTTACAACTTAGATATTAGTTGACTAAATTTTCAGTAGATATTATTGATTTTGACTAAAACTAACAGATATTTTAGGCAAAAGACTATCACAAACCGCAGCCTGCCCCCCTTCCCTCACCTCTCCCCTCCGTGTTCCAAGATCCCGCCCCCAGCTCGTGGCGCCTCATATAAGCCTCCTCGGACTGAGCTACGAGCGACTAGCATAATATATCAGCAGCAAACTCAATCAAAAACAGCTCAGCTCAACTGAAAGTATCAAACACGACAGACATCCCCCTTGTAACACACAGCAGTAGCCATTTCAACTGGACCGGCGGCAATGCGGGTCTGGCGCCGCCAGAGCGGAGCCGATTGTGAGGGAGGATTTATGTCCTCCCCAGCTCAGCTTACAGTGCTAACGATTAGCGGCTAACAGGCTAACCCGCTCCCCTACAAGTCATTAGCCAGGCCAGGCACAGACTAACCAGAGTTATTCAGCAGACATCTCACACTGTAGTAAACAAAGCCATTACCTGATCAACCAGGGGCGAAACAGCCGATGCTGAGGGTCTGACGGCCGGCTGAGGCCATTCGTTAGCCGTTAGCCTGCTAACAGGCCTCAACCCGCGGGCAGAGCTCCGTTGGGCCCCGCGGGAGAGGGAAGCAGCTTCCCGGTTTCGGCGCTAGGCTTTTCCGGCTCCATGATAGTTCAGTAGCTAATGCTGCTAGCTGCTCACCGGAGGTAGAGGGGAGGAGGCGGGACCATGACGCACTACGCATGACGCTGCGTAGTGAGGGAGACAGGGGATTGGATGGACTCACGGACCAACTCACGGACCAATTGAACCTTACAGGCTTCTAGGCTTGATTGGTCAGCTAGTATGCAGCTTTTCAGCGGATATACTGAATGGATTTTTTTCGTTCTTTTTGGTCTTTATACTGTGTAGATAGGACCATAGGACCATAACAGCCTTATAAACGGTGTTATTAAGATGTACAAAGCTTCCAAATCGTAGACCATAGCTTTAAACTAAATTATATGCTGTCAAAACTGTCTCCGGCTCTGTTTCACCAGGCAATGGTACCAAGTGCGAAATGTGTATTGATGACACAGTAAAGCTGGAAAGTACATGCCAAGCATTGTTTTGTATGACACGAGAGCATGGAGTAGGGTCAGTGCTGTCATAAAATTTTTGTTTTGCCAGCACAGGCCTTGCTGACATGAATTTTGAGTCCACATGGACATCTGTAGAGTCCGTACCACCTAAGTAAGCTTAGGCTTGAAAGGATAAGTTCGGTTTCTGCAGCTTTCACATTGTTTATAGAATGACGTAGAACAATATACTCACCCAGAAGGCTTTCCTGACCCAAACAGTGCTTCAGGAGATATTTAGATCCAAAATCGAGCGGTGGACATCCGTATAATGGTAGCGGACGGGGCATGTATAGCGCCGCTCCTAAAACTGCATTAATCGTCCAAAATCTCATTAGTTGCACCAATATTTCATCATGGAACACTCACACTACTCCTCCACGACAGTCCGGTGTACTTCACACATGTTTTTGTGACTGTGCTGACCTCTGAACTGAAGACTGCTCTCTGGCCAGCTGTTCTTCTCTTTGCCTCCGTGTCCTCCTTTTGATGAGCTCCTCATCTGTAAACTCTGGCTCGAAACTGTAAGGACACCCATCATATTCAAAGTTCTCTTCCACACCATCTTCATCCGATAGATATTCGTCCATTTTGCACAAAACTGGAAGAAGAAAGTCGTTGTGTAGCCGGCGGTCTTCCCCTGAAACAATGAGCCTCACTGCGTATGTGTGCGGCACTCGGAAACAAACTTTTCAGTTCAGAGGTCAGCACAGTCACAAAACACGGGTGGAGCAACCCCGGACTGTCTTGGAGGAGTAGCGCGATCGGACCATGATGAAATATTGGTGAAACGAATGAGTTTTTGGAAAATTAATGCAGTTTTAGGAGCGGCGCTATACATGCCCCGTGTGCTACCATTATATGGATGTCCACCACTCGATTTTGGATCTAAATATCTCCCGAAGCACTGTTTGGATCAGGAAAGCCTTCTGGGTGAGTATATTGTTCTACTTCATTCTATAAACAATGTGAAAGCTGTAGAAACCGAACTTATCTTTTAAGTGTTGCATTTGTATCATCTTGACCCACAATGGCTATTCCCTGACCTTTTGAGTTGCCTCTGAGATGCTGCCATATGATTGGAAAAATAGCGATTTAAATTAGCGGGCAGTTGAATGGCCAGGACCAGTGAGTGTGAGACAGTATGTGACGTCCTCATTATGATATAAATGATCTAAGAGTTCTGGTTCGAGGTTGTCTGAGAAGCACATGAACCCTGTTAGATCACAGAGCTTCATCCTCACATCTCTTTCATCACACAGCTCCCTGATACTGATTGTGCTTGCGTCTGTATTTTCAGAGCTTCTTATTTTTTCCCTTTGGAAGCGTGAAAAAAATGTGAGAATCATCTAACATGCCAGCAAAAGCATCTCCTGCTGGGTCTCCCTCTGACTTGCCTGGTAACAACTTGTAGAGACTCCCTGAACCAATGGATTCCTCCAGCGACTGTCAAAACACTCAACAACCCACAAACTGTTGGGCGACACCTCGCTCAGGATGAAATCATATTCTTAGACATTTATGTGTTACAAGGAGAGACACTATAAGGCAACAACATGGCTAAATATTCATTGTTCCTCTTTGAAAACACCTATCTGTCTCCAAATGAAAGCGTGATACGGCGTGAAGTTTTCATTTGTCACGCAGAAGATGTCGTCTGCTGGCGGGGGCGACGTCTACAAGAGGAGACAGCTGTGAGATTAAAATTCTTACATGCTTTCTCCGCCGCTCTAAAATACTTTGGGGCCGATGGCTTATTATGGCATTCTCTTTCATGTCTTTGGAATAAACTTATCACAGTTCTGCTCCTCTTCCCCAGATCTCACATCGATTCACATCCCCCTCGGCGTGTCAGGAAGCGTCAGATGGAGATGAAAAGAGAAGGGGAATAAATAGTCTTTCAGATATGCGAGTCTCTCTAATCAGCTGAGAGACAAACAGCTTGAGTTCAGAGGGAGGACAAATCACAGCATCAACGCTCCAGAAAGATCCAGAAGAAAGAAGATCCTACTGTTTTCCGTCAGACCCCCACAGACCCTAACATGATATTTTCTTTATAGGCTCTGGCAGTCCTGATCCACTTGATAAAGTTTGAAATGATATTAAACAGGAGAAGGTTAAACTTTTTGAACTTATAAATGTGGAACTGTGAGGCTTTATGGATGAGTCAAGATAACCAAGAGGGAGCACTAGTCTGTGCTGCACATACGTTTAGGGCATGTGAGTCTATATTCTGCTCTCACAACATAAAGTGGATTATGTGTTGATAATTCATGGGTGTGATTTGGTTGAAATATCACTGAAGCCAATCAGTCAAACCTTTTGACTTCCAAAATAAGAAACACATATGCAACTAACGATTTGATGCTAAAACTGTGTTTCTTAATCTTCATTTAGCAACATTTCAGGTTTTATTTTTCAGAATACCTAATCAGGAAGCAGATATGTTAGTCAACCTGCTGGTTGACTTGCCTGTTAAGGGCTACATGGGGCATGGATGGATTTCTTTTATTTCTGTAACAATTTTTGTAGTTTTTAGTAAGAGAATATCACAGTGGGCAAAATTGAGATATTTTGCTGTTTACCCACTTTTCTGAGGAACAGATGATATAAAAAGGAAACTTAAAACGGCATGTTATTAACATCGAGTTAAAAACACCTGATATACACCTGAAATACAAGTTCATTCGTCATTTCATTTTCTATACCCCTTTATCCCTTTTGGGGTCGGGGGGATGGAGTCTATCCCAGCTGTCATTGGGAGAGAGGCGGGTCGCCAGTCGATCAGAGGGCCACATAGAGAGACAAGCATTTAAGAGTCACCAATTAACCTAATGAGCATGTTTTTGGTCCATGGGAGGAAGCCGGAGTGCCCGGAGAGAACCGATGCATGCACAGAAAGAACATGTAAACTTCACACAGAAAGGCGCCTGTCCAAACAATCGAACCAGGAACTGTCTTGCTGTGAGGCATGTGCACTACCTGCTGTGCCACCGTGCCGCCCTGAAATACAAGTTATTATCACAAAATATTAAAAAGAAACTTCACAAAGCATGATATTAACATACAAGTAACAACACACATTAACGTACAAATGTCAAACTTTAGATGTCAACATTTAAGTCAATAACACGTGATATCAAAAGGAAACTTAACACCACATCATATTAACAAACAAGTTAACCTACCCAGACATGAAAATACAAGTTAAAAATACATGACAGCAAAAGGAAACTTAACACCACATGAAATATACAAGGTAACAACACATGATATTTTAAGGAAACTTAATATGACATGATATCTATAGGAAATTTGACAGCACATGATATTAACATACAAGTTAACAAAACATGACACTAACATACAAGATAAAACCAAATGAAATTAAAAGGACACTTAACAGCACATAATATATGCAAGATAACAACAAGACATTAACATACAAGTTAAAAACACTTGCAACACATGATAAAAACATACAAGTTAAAAACACACAATATTAATATATATCTGATACAGAGCCATACATTTGACCTGGTCCATAGTCAAGCTTCCATAATGTTCAGGTAGATTGTAGACTTTCAGAGGAATTCTCCAGGTGAAGGATGATACATTAGCATACAAGTTAGCAACACATGAAATTAACATACAAGCTAACACTTTAAACTACAAATCATGTTGACAAACTAGAACACATGTGATGTCTGTATGGAATCAAAATGTACCGTATTTTCCTCACTATAAGGCGCATTGTATTATAAGGCGCACCTTCAATTAATGGCCTATTTTAAAATTGTTTTCATATATAGGGTGCACCGCGTTATAAGGCGCATAGAATAGAAGCTACTGTAGTGGCTGGGGTTGCGTTATGCATCCACTGGATTGAGCTGCGCTAAAGGGAATGTCAACAAAACAGTCAGTCAGCCAAACTTTATTAATAGAATACAAACCAGCGTTCTGACAACTCCCAAAACATGTTAGTGCATTCACAATATGGTACCATATGTAGCTCTTATTTGCGCCGCCCTCATTGAAAACAATGTATTTCCAATTCCATAGTTCAAAACTACACGAACAGCGCTCGAGCCGCACCTCCATTTTCTTTTGCGGTAGGATCCATAAACACGCCTCTGGCACACATGAACAGCTGTTTTATTTTTTTCCCCGAGGTAACGTCAGTGACGTAGTATTTACCCTGACTACGGTAGCCATAATTAACCAATATTGATCCATATATAAGGCGCATCGGATTATAAGGCGCACTGTCGTTTTTTGAGAAAATTAAAGGCTTTTATGTGCGCCTTATAGTGCGGAAAATAGGGTAATCTACATTTTTGTTAATAGTTTAGCCTACCTACAAATATTTTTTATTTTGCCCTGCTGACTGATGAAGAGCCCACTGAGGTTAAAGGACATCAGCGGTGTATTACTCTTCTGTTTGCACAGCGTCTGACTCTAAAGGATCTGATACGGTGCCGTACAATCAACCTGCTCCACATGAAAAGCCCCGGACAAGCTCCCCCAAAGCTCAGGCAGACTGTAGGCTTTCAGAGGGAATCTCCACGTGAAGGATGATAAAAGACTTCATCCGTCACCTCTTAGGAAAAAGGCATTTGAATAGCTGGTGTCCATTTATGTGTCAGCGTGCGGCTGGTTTCATGGTGGGCGTGAAGTCAAGTCCTGCACGAAGACGCCGAGCAGATACACGTTTGATCTCTTCACCTGCTGAGGATTTTTGATCTCATCCTCTGAACGTTGTCTGGCAAACAATGGCCTCATGCTGAATCCGACATGGGGGATGATTGACATGGAAAACAAAATTCAAACACATTCTCAGGGTTTTTCACTCAGGTGTATTATGTAAGAGAGAATTCTCATGTGGCGTCTTGTACCTCTGATAATTTTTGTTCTGCTTCATGAAAATCTTCGTCAGACTGAAGAAATACAGCACATCTCATCCACAGGGAAACATCCTGCTTCTTATTTAATCATCAATCAACTTTTGTAAAGCATCAATTCAAAATTAATGTTCTGGAAAAAGAGTTTTTCTTGTTTGTTACATAATTTGCAAAGACCAAACAACAATTCTTAATGGATGCACAAAATAATCAGAGTTATATTGGTATTGGAAGATAATAGCTCACAGGGTTGTATCCAGGCAAATAAAAACATTTCAGCCAATACATCTTGTACTTGCACTGGCCACTTTATCAGGTATACCTTGCATTGGCCCCCTATATGTCCTCAGAACTGCCTTTTTTTGGCCTTAACTGACATGATAGCAACACACAGATTCTGCAGACTTGTCAGCTGCACATCCATGATCAGAATCTCCCATTCCAACACATCCTTAAAGGAGACATATCATGCTGATGCATGATTTAATACTTACATATAATATAATAAATTTGAAAACAAGACCTTACACCCCCTTAATTTTCAAAACATGAGATATTGTATTTTTTCTGATATCCTAGAACGAGATTTGATGCCTCCTAAAATAGGTCATTGCGAGATGTCCGTGAGATTTCAAACGTTGTGACGACACGAGGTATCTTTCTTTTTATTGGAGTAATCTGATAAAACACTTCCTCCTCTGTGATGTCCGTTAGCCACAAAACCATCACCGAGGAACACATCCACCAGCAGGGGTATATAGATCCCTAGCTCACATTCACTCATTACCAGCTCTGGCCTGTAGGGGGACTCAATATGCGGTCACTGCTTTGAGCCTGCGGGAAAATACAGTAGAAGAAGAAGGACAGGCTGGCTCAACCCCCGATAGAACTGACCAATCAGAGCACAAAGGGCTGTGACGTTGCGAGGTAACTTTAGGTCAACCTTGAGACCGAGTGTTTCAACGTGGGCTTCATAATGGCCTAAAATGAGGATATTGAGAACGCTATTGTGGGGCAATGAAGGAACTAAATGACTTGTACTGAGGGCAGAAATGCTTTACAGGCATCCTAGTCTGGCATGGTGAAAAGGAGAAACAAGCATGATATGTCCTCTTTAAGGTGCCCTTTTCGATAAGAGCTGAGGCATTGGAGGACACAGAAAAATTAGTCATGTTCTAGAAAACAGTTTGAGATGATTTGAGCTTTGTGACATGGAGTGTTTACCTAATAGAAGAAGGAATAAGAAAAATGTATACACTGGGTGTTCTCATTAAAGAACTTTGTCTATCCAACTTCTTAACTTGCATTGTTTCTTTGTATCTTACCTTCTTCCAGTGAGAAAATTGAAAAAAGTAGCAATGAGGAAGGGCCCCAAATTACCAAACTAGAAATCAGGTGTTTATGATGAGCTGCCCGGCTGATTGGTCATCAAACACCTTCAAAAACACCATTATCAAAAAAATGAGCAAACATTTGATTTGATTTATTTTGGAGCCACCATTAGTTACAGCAGCTATGCAGTAGCTATTCTTCTTGGAGTCCACAAATTACACCTTCAACAAAAAAAATCATTCTTTTGAGCATGACTTATAACAGTCATAACATTCATACAATCCACTCATACGGTAGCTCTATTATTCATCACTTGATTGCAAAAGCAAACCAATACACAAAAAGTTTATAAAAAGAAAAGAAAAAAATGATATCAAAACAATGTGGCCTCACGTAAAACAGCATTTTTTCATAGATAAATCATCCTGTACAAAGCTTAAAGAGTATAAGATGAATACTGTCAGAAAACCAGAGTGAAAACTGTAATGATCAGAGAGGAGCAGTATTTCTCCAGACAACTCAACCCCATCTTGGCATCTTTGGTTGAAAGACTTCCTCAAAGTAAACACTCCATCCTTGCCTCCTTAGGTTCATTTTGGGAATTTGGAAGATCCTTTATAATGGCAGACAGAGAATGATTTCTGGGTTGGGGGAAGAGAGAGGAAGCAAAAGATGGACAAAGTTAAGATATGTGAAACACCCACTGCAGTTATAATAGGATCAACAATACCCAGATGGGCTGATACTTAAATGATGATTAGTTGGCACTCAGTGGCTCAAACTGTGACATGAAAAGATCTACTACACTATAACACCACCACAAGGCAGGATGGATTCATGCCTTCATGTTCTCTACATCTGGCCCTATCATCATAGTGTTGTAACCTAAATGAAGACTCATCAGAGCCGGCTTAAGTTTTTAACCTTCTATTAAACTGTGTGAACTGTAGCCATAGTTTCCTGGTCTGAGCTGACAGTGTTTTCTTCTGCCTCTGTAGTCCATCTGTTTCAAGATTCAACACATTGTGCCAAAGTTTTTTCCTGCTACCCTTGGTTGTAACCAGTGTTTATCCTGGTTACTGCTTCCTTTCTACCATCTTGAACTACACCCGCCTGGCCTGGCCAAAAAAACAGTCATCACCAAAAAAGCAAGGTCACACACTCTAACATTTTGCTGGACCGTCTTTAGCTTTGATTACAGCACAAATTTGCTGTGGCATTGTTTCAGTAAGCTTCTGCAATGTCAGATTCGTCACAGACCATAGCACTGCTCCCACAGGCTTGGACAGTAGGCACTAGGCATGATGGGTGCATCACTTCACCTGCCTCTCTTCTTACCCTGATGACCCTATCACTTTGGAACAGGGTCAATCTGGACTCATCAGACCTAATGACCTTCTTCCAGTCCTCCAGAGTTCAATCTTTATGCTCCTTTGCAAACTAAAGCCTTTTTTGGTTAGCCTTTCTTCAATCTCCTTAGATGTTTTCTCTGCTTGATGCCAATGATTTGACCCTTCTTAAACAGACTAACATCTTGCCCTCAACCTCAGGATATGTCTTTCCACATGATTGTTTAAAAAATGAGAAGCTACTCATTGCATCAGCTGGGGTTAAATAACTTGTTTCCAGCTGAAGGATAATCGCCCATGCAGTAATTATCCAATACGAGGCTTGTACCTATTTGCTTAGTTAAATCTAGATAGTGACTTTGTTTTTGACCAGACAGTGTACTTTGGTCATTCTCATCTGACCTCTGTCATCAACATGATGTTTTTTGCAGAGAGAACTGAAAGTAACTTGTTTTTTTTTTCTCTTTTTCTGACCATTCTCAGTAAACATCCAAGACAGCTTTGCATGAAAAACTCAGTAGTTCAGCAATTTCCAAAACAGTGCAACTAGTTAGTCCTTTCATGAACAATCATGCAACCAAAGTCACTGTGTTCACCTTTATTCCTGATTATGAAGCTTGGTTTGAACTTCAACAAGTTATATTGACATGGGATTGCTTCTATTATCTTCACTGTTTGTCCCTTTTGGGGTTGCAGGGGGCTGGAGCCTATCCCACTGACACTGGGCAAGGGGTGGGGTACACTCTGAATCACCTGCTAGCCAGAAACAGGGCCCCATATAGAGAGAAACAACCATAACATTCATACCTAAGGGCAATTTGGAGTTCAATCAACTGAGTGAGCACGATCTTGTTCTGTGGGAAGAAGCTGGAGTACCTACAAAGAACATGCAAACTCCACACAGAAAGGCCTTGACTGATGATGGGGATCAAACCAGCAACCTTCATGCTGTGAGGTATGTGCACTACCTGATGCACTACCACGCCACCCACTTCTAACAACATCAGCAATAATAATGCATATCATATGACGAAGGCTTATATTGGTTAATTCAGCTGTAACAGTGAAGCAGCTCTGTGACTTTTGTATTTCATATAATAATAATAGACAGAGACTTGCAGTGAGACAAAGCATAACTCTCATTTGTCCTCACAGGGGGACCTACACGAGTCTTTTAGTTGCACCCCTCATCGATTCCTGATGCTCCACCGAGTCACCTCCAACGCTCTGGATACCTTTCAACTGGGAATTACCAAGAATACACACCTGTGTCCAGGGACAAGTGGGTCTAATAATTTACCTGAGCCACCTGCAAAGTGTGAAAGAAAAGGTCTCTGTTAGTAGAGCATACACTGAATCCAAAGGCTGACAAAAAAACAGTGAAATTTAAGTATCAAGGACAGCTTCCCGGCCTTACTCTTTGAGGTTATTACACAGTACTATACCTGCCCATCAGTATAATTACCACAGGGCTCAGTGTACACCCACTGGCCGCCCACTGGCCCCGAGCTGTAATAAATGTAACATTCAGGCGTGTTGGAATGAAGGAAACTCCCACTCAGTTGAAGTAAAAATGCAGCCAAACTGTTCCCCTGAAAGATTTCTGAACTTGAGGCTCCCAGAGACTAAGCCCAAGTCGACCTCAACGAATTATAGTGTTACATGGCACAGCATTGTACTGAAGGTATTTCTGATACTTTAAAACATGTGTGAATCATGCTTTAGGGAGAAAGGTTGCCTCAGTGCATTGCAGGGTTTCAATTAACTTGTATACAAGTCTTTAAAGGGCCATAAAAAGACAATAATGTTTCTCTGAATCACTGATGACATTCAGGACTGGCCGGTCCCTTTTGGAAACATTCAATTAATTATATTCAAGGTTGTACTTTCACTGATAATCCATTTGACGTGAACTGAGCAGAGCTGGGTTTTCCTTTCACAAAATGTGCAATTTAACCTCTGAATAGGCTTAGTGCTACGTGTAATCAAAACAACCAAACTTCGACCATGAAGGCTAAACAAGCAACACTTAAACTCTGTCCTTTAAACCAACACTATGTAGTTTTTGAAACATAATATAATCCTTCAATATTCATTGTGATGCTCCACCACTTTACAATGAGTTGAATGACACCTCTGTCGTGGTCTGGAGTGGTCTGTATCCCTTTCACTGGCGCTATGTAACTTCGAGGTGGATGGTGGGAACCCTGCCACACTAAAAAACTACACGTTTGGACTGCTTTACGGCATACGTCACTTCCCCCGATTCCCGATTCGTTTAAAACACGGAAGTCTCTGTGAAAGCCAATCATTAACGTGGAGCTGTAACCATGATGGAGGCTACAAAGAATGTAAGGAAGAGAAAAGTTTTGTCGGAGGATACAAAACAAAGAAAGCGAGAGAAAAACAAGCTGAATGCTCGGACCAAAATAAACATCGGTTCGGCGTTCACTCGCTGGCGTGAAATAAAAGACGAGGAGGGATGTCCGACTACTATCAGGTATGTTGGGCGACTAATTTATGGCGAAGTTCCTCAAAAAAACTTTAGAGGAAAAAAGTACAGCACAGCAAATCCAGAACGTACCAGTATGTAGTTTGGTTTAGACCTATTTCAAGTGTGTGATATCGCCAGCGTGTGGTTGTCTTTACTTTTATTCACTTTATCGCTTCAACAGGACGGGGGCGACTTCACGGTAATAAAACCAAGTTGAACGTCGCGATTTTTAACATCGTCATTTAGTCAAAAATAAATACATTACCTCGTCGCTATCCATCCTGCAAACAGCCGCTGAAGACAGAAGAATACTTTTGAGCGAAGTCCTGGCTTCTGTGATTCGCCTACAAAACAAATGCACGCAACGGCAGATCTGTATCCTTACGACAGTATGCGCGCGCTAGAGCTCATGGGTAGTTGAGTTCTCTCTCCGGTCAAGCGGGGATCTTCCGTTTTGCTGCTTTAAAGTAGAGAGAAGCGGTAGATACAGGTGAAACACCACCAGCAAGTCACTGCTCATATAGACGATAGCATAGATGCTAACAGCATTTGTTTTTTCCTGAGTTTATTCTACATAGTGTCTTACATTTTGTACTTTACACTACCAGTAGAACTCGCCCACTACACTATCTGATTGGCCCATGATTAATGTAATTGATGGGACTATTGTCCAATCTGTCCAATATGCTTTTGAAAACATCTTTCCTCCCTTGGCACTTTTTGATAGGCTGTCACCCAAATGGACAAGTGAAATATACAGTATTCTGTTTAGTATATAGTAGGGCTGGGTTGAAAAAAAAAAACGATTTAATTGATTTAAATTGATTTTCCTTTAACTGGTTCATAATTGATCCATAAAATCCAAAGATCGATCTTTTAACTTGAGTAGTTTTTTCTTCTTTGGATGTGCAGAGAAGCAGCCTGTGGTATCAACCCTGCTAGTCTTGTGTGATCAGCGTTTAGCGTTGCTTTCTACTGAACAAGATCTCATGAGATGTTACTGCAAACAAACATGGTGGAAGCACTATATGGGCACCACTGGCAAGTTTAAAAGCTGATGTTTGGATGTACAGTATTTTAGATTTAACAAGTACAAAGAAAAATATGAGTTGGACAAAAAACAGGTAACATACAAAATATGCATTAATGCATGTCATTGAAATATGATTAATGTAACTGCTTTGGGTTTAGTTCTTCATGTTAAAACAATTTTTAATGATGTACCAGGTCAATAGGTCACTTTTTAAATTTACAGCACTATTTTAACTGAGATATCACAGACTGAATAAATATTGAATTGAATCGTGCATCGAATCGATTTGAGACCTGGAAATATCAAATCGAATCGATCCAGAAAATCTGAATCAATACCCAGCCCTAGTATATAGTGAACAGTCTATATGATGTGTAACATCAAAGATATTGTCAATGGAGTAACAATTCACCAATCAAATTAATGCCAGGAAATGTACATTATATTGTTGAGCTTGAGATTTATTTTATTTTAACCATTGTTCACCTGCAAAAGAGAAAGATAAAACTGTGACTTAGGAATAAGAGACAGCTTAAAGTGCTCATATTTTCCAAATACCTTGTAAGCATTGGTGTACATTCAGAAATTTGCACATGTGCAGTATAAAACGGCTCACTGAGGCTCTCATTACCTTTGAATTATTGTATGCAGATGATGTCTATTTATACCGTGGGTTCCATTGTTTGGTCACCATTTCAATGGATTATTTAAATCCTCTCCTTTCGTTTTGCCACTGCACTCAGAACACTATATGAAATATGCTACAGCTCAGATTCAAGTGCCTTTTTTAATTAAAGCATCTAGAGCATATAGAAGCAATTGAAAAGATGAATCGGGAACTTTGGCATAAATGTAAAAGAATAACTGTTTAATTATTTAAATCTGTAATAAAACCTGACAAGATTAGACTTATTTATGTTTATGAAAGACCTGTTTATTAAAAGTCAAATAACTGTGGGCTTTAAACAATGTATTTTCATATTTCTGCAGAAAACCTTGGCTCCATTCTCCATTGCATGCTTTGACACTCTGGACAGCCTGTATTATTACTTGTTAGCATGATTATTGGTGATATTCATTAGTTTGTATACAAATATTTAACTTATAGCTCTGTGTTTTGAGAAATTCTGTCCAATCCTGTGTGTTTTTCCTCTCGGTGAATTACATGCATTGTAGTGCATGCGAATATAGCGCACTGAGCTCCCGCACTATCTCTCAGCTTCGTCCTGTAACAAAATTTAAACAGAATTTTTCAACAAATAATCTGATATTAAATCATGAAGGTGTGCCGCTGTTAACTGTATGTGAGTTCAGTAAATTGTGTTTGATCTTGCAGACATGTGCCCTCTCTCTCATATCCAGAGAGAGGTGTGCCACAGATTTAAGACCAGGTAAACCGAGGTTTAAACAGCATGAGCACGTGAAGCATATATCACAATTGGGTCAGGTGGAAATTACAGAAGAGATCTGCTCTTTATGCCAGAACAATACAGCCCATTATCTCAATAATGCTTCACCGTGTTTGCTTTAATTTTTGGACCGATTTCCACTTTGACTGAAGGTAAAATTGGGATGATTTGAAGGGATTAGGTCAAATATCTTCACCTGTATGTTTATGCCTTGTTTATGAACTTAACCCTATAAAGCTAATTATATTTGATACGTACTTTTACAATACCTCTATTTACTCAATATGATCAAAAAATTACAAAAAACCCCCATCTGAATACAATCAGATAAATCATAAAAATGTCCTCAAATGGATTATCAGTTGCCAAAAACACCTAATGTATCAAATGAGATACGAAAAATCTACATGTTGAATTTTATGGACATTTTGATTTTTATGGATTTTAGCAGAAAGTGAAATAAACATTTCAGCTCCAAAAAAATTTGAGTTTTCTGGCTTTAATTTATGGTCTTGAGCCTTAAAGGGTAAATATACCAGGATTCCTGTAAACCAGGGGTGTCCAAAGTTTTTGCCCCGAGGGCCAGATTTGGTAAGGTGAAAATGTGCGGGGGCCGACCATTTAGCCTGACCTTTTTTGACCCAATAACATTAAACACAAATGAACTATTTAATGACTTTTTTATTGCAAATGGCAGACGTGGCATTGCCATACATACATTTTTTTCATTTTCAAGTCAACCAAAATCACTTGTTCGTATTTGAATACCAGATTAAATGAGGAAAAAGTCTGTCTGGAAAAAACGCTTTTGGGAAGATTAAACATATCTAATATCTTTGAACAGTAGCCTACATATTAGTCACTATTAAATGCTCACTGTAAACTTCTAAATTCAAAACAGTGGCCAGTGCATATTCAAAACTGTGGTTTTGATCATAACAAAAAATGAATAAATTAACTGATCTTTAAGTTCGTCCCCAGTTGGCTTGTCGTAGTTAGCATGTCTGTCTGGTAATGCCGCTTGACACTGAATTCCTTGAAAACAGCTACAGTCTCGTGGCAAATTAGGCAGACACAGTTGTTTTGTATTCTGGTGAAAAAATACTCCAATTTCCACTTGTTCTGGAATCGGCGGCACTCGCTGTCAACTTTTCTTTTTTTAGCTACAGTCGCCATGTTTGAAATAGGATGGGCTGAAATGATGACAAAAGGTCAAGTGTCAAGTGCCACAAGGATGTGGCCACAGCACTACTGCCATCTTCTGATGAAATGTGAAATGTGAAATAGGTTTTTTGTTCACGTGTATTTTATACAGCAGTCAACAGTGCAAGCGGGCCGCATATAATTGATTTTATAACAGAGGCTGCAGGCCGGTGTAAATATGAACACGGGCCGCAATTGGCCCCCGGGCCAGACTTTGGACATACCTGCTGTAAACCGTGCATGACTGTCTTTGCTCACTTGGGCATTAATTGCTTAAAGATGGAGGTGTAAGGTCATAGGTAAAGTGATCCAGCACAATACTTCCCAGCAATGCATACCTTGCCAAATCATCCTGTATGCACTGGAAGGCAAAAATATGAGGGGATAATTTTGCAGGTACAAATGATATCACTGATTCTTCCTAAAATGAATGGATTTCGAGTTGGCAAGTAGCCTCAGTTGGCCTGTGGGTGGAAATAAGGAATCTGTCTCCTGCATACTGTTACCGTAGAAGTGCATTAACACCTTTAAAAATCACTCCTGCATTATAGAAAATGAAGTGTTATACAGCCAGTTAATTCATCCTCACAGACATTTATTCTTCACTTCTTTGGACCGCTGTTGAGCTCAGAGGTTATAATTATCACACGCCAGATGAGAATATTCAACCCTTGACTTTAAAATTGAATGCAGACCTGAATTATTACCTTCACATGACTCCTTCCCCTCCACCAGCGATGGTGAGTGTATATTAGACGTTACACATCAGAGTTATATTAAAGTCGTATTAAAGCGGGGCGCCATCTGTGTTTGAACAAGCAGAATAAATTACAGCTCCAGTGTGCTCCTTCTGATAAGTGCAGCGGTTGAGTCAAATAGAATTTCTCTTTGTAATATGGCTTCTTCACCTCCCAAGCAGGCCGACCACAGGAAAAATCAATATTCACAGTATATTCTTGCAGGTAGAAAAAGGTTGATGTGCTTCCTCAAATGTATTTGTTCTTGTCAAATTGGAGGCTGAGGGCCGGTTTTGTCAGAAAAGCAATATTTACCTGCAAAGGAATGATTGTTTTCAGTAATAGTCATCAATTTTAAGGGTTAGGTTAAAGTTTTAGACGCATTTGTCTTTGCAGTTTTATTAATTTGCAGCTCCAGGCGAAGTCATGTCTGAAAAATCAATACAGGTTACAATTAGGTGTAAATTAATCAGCGCCACAGGCCGGCTCGCCCGGTGAATAATCAAGGGACAAAACCCAGCTCCGCCTGGAAACCAACCTGGAGTATAAAAGGTCCGAGTGTGCCGCAGCTCGAGGATCAATCAAAAGGCTTTTATGGAAATGGTTGGAGAGGAGAAAGATTCTGAAATCGAGCTGTGATGAATTCACCGGTGGAGGGGAGTTTGCAGGAATCAATAGCAGATGATTCATTTCTGGCGGCGGTAATGGTAGCGAGCCGAGTTTCAGGGGAAGTTGGAGCCATTTTCAGCAGCGTGTGTGTGTGGGTGTGTGTGTTTTCATGTATGAGTGGGTAATTGTGTGCAACAAAAAGTACTCATGCAATTTTTATCCATTTGTGGGTTTGGCTCTGGGCATTTCTGCCGGTGTGAAACTTTCAGTAAAATGTTCCTGCTCACTGGAGAGGAGACTGCAGTTATGACTGAAGTTGCACATTACGTATACTTGGGTGTCCAACTTATCTGCTGACCCGCAAAAAGTGAAATAGGCCAACCCAGTCTTTTTTCGGGGGTTCAGCTATACTCATTAGCCACTTTAATGGGTACTCCTCTAAGGATTTACAAACAAGGTGTACAAAAGGTGGAACCAAGTTCATGCTCAGGCAGTGCAGGGACAGAAACTGGTTGCTTATGGCACTCATCTGACCCAGAGCCAGGAACTGGGACCCTCAAAGGATAAAGCACCAGGAGGCCTGAAGTCTGAAGAGCTAGGAGACTGGGAGGTTGAAGGTCTAGGACAGTCAAAACAAAGACTCTCAGCCGCTCAAGCAAATTATATTTGTGTAGGGTACTGAGCAGTGTTGGGGAAGTTACTTTTAAGAAGTAGTGTTTGCTCGTTACTCGTTACTTCTGAAAAAGTAACTAATTTCTTTACTTAGTTACCTTCTATGAAAAGTAACTTTTCACGTTACTCGTTACCTTTACGTTACTTTTACATTGCTCAACCCTGGACTGAACTGCATACCTATTCCTAAATGTGAAGGCCTACAAAAAGTCTTACTACAGAGAACAGAACAGTTAGGCCTATTTCTTTTGTGCTCTTTATTTACAAAATGTCACATACCCTGTGGAATGAGAGCCTCTGGCCAGTATTTTCACATTTTGCTTCTGAAATAAGTAACCAGATTGATAGAAAACAAGCCCAAAATAAGCAACCTCCAACTATTTCCTTTCCTAATGTGATATACTACTTTTTAAAAAGAGAAATCTACATAAAGTGAGTCAATTTTCGTCTGCATTACATTTCAATATCACAGTGCCAAGCATTGATTCAAGAAAAGAACGTTGCTTACAATAAGCAGACCTGGCAACTTTGGCTCTGGAGCATGCGCCGTGTGCGTGACTGTGTTTGGGCCCTGCACGATAATCAGTAAACAAGGAAGTGGACAAACTGCCTACCGCAGTCGTGTTTTGCTTTATGTAAGAGCTGGAAGGTAATCAGGGGGATTCACACAGACACTTCTGTCTGAAGAAGCAACTTCATGTTTAGAAATAAGCCCAAAAAGCCGTGAAACGTGGCTGTGACTCACAAGATCACGCTGCTCATGTCTGTGCGAGCAGCTGAGAAGGCAGCATCGGTGTCAGATCTGTCCAGGGGTAAAGTAACGTCGGGCCATTAAAGGAAAAGTTCGGTTCCTGCAGCTTTTACATTGTTTATAGAATGAAGAACAACAATATACTCACCCAGAAGGCTTTCCTGATGCAAATGGTGCTTCGGGAGATATTTAGATCCAAAATCGAGCAGCGGACACCGATATAATTGTAGCCTGTAGGGCATGGATCGCCGCTCCTAAAAACTGCATTAATCGTCCAAAAACTCATGTTTTTCACCAATATTCCATCATGATCAGCTCCGAATGGACCGCCATTGCAGCCTCTGTCTCTCCACACAGCGCTGTGTGGCTGAACTAACCTCTGAACTGATGAGTTTGTTTACATGCCTTTCGCGCATGCGCAGTACTCTCTGGAGCGTTGCGATCGCTTCCTCATTTCTATGAGCTCCTTATCTGTATAATCTGGCTCCAAACTGTAAGGACGTCCATCATATTCAAAGTTCTCGTCCACAACATCTTCATCCCATAGATATTCGTCCATTTTGCACAAAACTGGAAGAAGAAAGTCGATTTGTAGCTGCCGGTCTTCACCTGAAACAATGAGCCGCACTGTGCATGCGCAAAGGGCACGTAAACAAACTCGTCAGTTCAGCCACACAGCGCTGTGTGGAGGGACAGAGGCTGCAATGGCGGTCCATTCGGAGCTGATCATGATGGAATATTGGTGAGAAACATGAGTTTTTGGACGATTAATGCAGTTTTTAGGAGCGGCGATCCATGCCCTACAGGCTACCATTATATCGGTGTCCGCTGCTCGATTTTGGATCTAAATATCTCCCGAAGCACTGTTTGCATCAGGAAAGCCTTCTGGGTGAGTATATTGTTGTTCTTCATTCTATAAACAATGTAAAAGCTGCAGGAACCGAAGTTATCCTTTAAAGAAGGAACTACGTTTTGTTACCAAATTTTTAGAAGTAGCGCGTTACTTCACTTTTTACCCGAAAAAGCAGTTACGTTAACGCGTTACACACAACACTGGTACTGAGACACCTCACTGTGTTTCCCCCTTAAATCTTTTCTAAGATAATTTCAAATAAAGTCATAGACAAGTGTAAAGGCAGAAAAAAAATCAATTATTTAACTTAGGTTCGTCTCAGTGAAGCTCAAAAATGAATGTGTGAAATTAGAACAGACAAATTTAGGAATTTAGGTAAATTAAGTAGATTGTTGAAGTCACAATAACACAAAGAATTCAACAACAAAAACTGAAAGGGGGGAAAAAGGAGGAGAAAAGTCCTTTGTGGAGGGGGGCACTTGGGATCCACTGGGATGAGAATCGTGTGGACTCAACAGTGCACACGGTGGGGTTAACAAACAGTCCTTCAAGCTCGCCATCATCTTCTGTCTTCTTAAGGGTGAGAATGGGGAACAAAAAAACCTGACCTATAAAAATGTAAAATAATAAGATCAGTTTTTACCAAAACAAAATAAAACTAACAAACAAATCGGAAATTGATTGCATGCTGCATGTACTGTGGGCACCTTACGTATCTGATTACAAAGACCTAACAAGAAAATAAAGACAATAAATACAGCTCACCGTTGAAATAAGTCCTCACAAATGTGGCGCACTCTGAAGATCTCCTGCTGTGCCTCAGGATTCAGTCAAAGTGAAATGGAAGAGCCCTCGTGAACCGGATGCTTCAGAATGCCGGGGTGTGTCCTCATGGTTCAGTCATTTACGGAGTCTGAGTGAGTATTTGAGAATTGAATTGATTCTAAATCATCAATATAAATCGAAAGTAAATTAATCTAATAACTAAATCAAATTCTGGGGCTATGGAGGTTCACGAGGGCCACCTAGACAGAGCGGGAGATCTCAAATTAAACAATTTAATCAAAAAAATAAAAACATTTATAAAACCTGGGTTACACAAGCAGTGTCTCCATACCAAAGATGAGTGGCCTTTGTTTTCACAGTCCATGGGGGAAGCAGAAGCTCAACTTCATCAATAAGTTTGTGACAAAAAAGAAAGTTCTATTGAGTTCATTCTGGTTAGTTTGTTTTGTTTGGATATAAGAAAAAAGGTGAACAAATGGAGGATCCAAGTGCACGATTAAACTCCAAGGTCTTAACTTAACAAAAGCATTGATCAATACACTGAACTTATTCTTAAACTGAAAAAATCCCAAAACAAAAAGACTCTTAAGAGCTTAAAAAGTAATTCTCAGAAGAACAAATTAAGGCTGAGGACACACAGGGGGGAAAAAAACAGGAAAACAGGATAAACTGACAAAGAGGTAAATACAATCAGGGTAACAAGGGCAAGAAACAGAGGACCGGGGAGGGAATGACATGAAACATGAGGAGCATGACAGGAAACAAGAAGTTAAAACAAACTAAATAAAATAAACCACCATAGACAGCTATCACATGGCAGAAACTCAATGCATCTAGGCAGGTAAACATGGCCAAGAAAACCTGCTGAAGCTCAAACCAAGCATCAGAATACAGATGGATTAAGAGACTTTGAAGGTTTTTTTTAATCCAGATGGCACAATCATCTCAAGGGCTTAAACAGTATGATCAGAAAAAGAGAGAATATCCAGTAAGCATTAGTTTTATAGTTGAAAATGCCTTGTTCAGGGCATATGAGAATGGCCACAGTCACTCGAACAACCACTGGTAGCCACTGTATGCAGTTGACCATTTCTGAGCACAGATGAAGAATCTTAATGCAGATGGACTACAGCAGGAGAAGACAACACTGGGTGCCACTCCTGTCAGCTGAGAACAGGAATCAAAGGGTGAATCCCAATTAGCCCTCTGTTTAGTTTAGTTTATTATGTTGTGGACAGTCCTGTTTAATATACTACCAAGTAAAAGAGGCATCTTTAGCCTTTACAGCTAATTTTCAGCAGTAGTCCCCGGCTAGTTGTCAATGGGAAACCTAAAAGATTTAGAATACAATAAAATACATTACATTTATTACATTCATAAATCCCATCAGACCTAAACAAAAAGAGAAGAGACACAGTATGTCACACACAGATTGAGCAGACACACATAAAGCATATCAAATCAGTTCATGCAACAGAGACAATACTGTGACAACAAAAGAAAGAGGAATCATAAAGGCCACGTTTCAAGCACATACAAGACAACATGGCTCTATATCGCTACTTACAGCCCGGTGCTCTAAGACGTGTCCGAATAATATAAATTTACTCTAGTTTTAATTGTCTTGTTCCCGAAGTTGAGTATCCAGGCCAGTCCAGCCCTGTCCGACCTGACCGCGAAGCTAAGGAATAGCATTTATAGATAACCTATTTTGATGCTATAAAACTCATCTTAAAGTGTGTATTTCCATCAGGCATGTATCTAAAAAAGAAACTCCTCACAGTCCCTTTAAGTTCATAATCTATTTCATTACCTTTTACGCTCTTTTTTCTATCTCTAACCATGTCTCTGTCTCCAAGAAAAGCAGTCTCCTCCCTCACTCACAACAACCCTTAACAACGTATTTTCCGTCTGCTAAAATAGCTGGAACAAAAGTGAACACCTTGTTTTGTAGCTGTGTGAACCTTTCCCATCCTTTTTCCATCACAGTCCCCCTTCCCCCATAAAACCTTCATTCAAGAGGGCAACACATCCCATCAACACTTTATTTGACAGAGAACCTCGCCTTTTCATCTCACTCCTGCTGGATCGATAAGTTCACGAGGTAAAGACGTGTATTGTAAAGGTTTATCACCGTGTTTTTCAGGAGAAATGCTGCATCATAGCCAAGGGGAGTGTTGGAGGTAATCTTCAGGTCACGCTACTGGGGAGTTGGAGGGCTCATGGAGCTGGAGACAAATAGAGAGAGGAGGGAGCAGAGCGGTTCATTCTGCACAGATTCATCGCTGCTGCCACGCCGTAATTATCTCCACTCTTTGGCTCACCGGCCAACCATTCTGCGAAGCTCTCATTATATACTGTAGGAACGCTCTCTTTGTCTCCGTCACTCTTCCTCTCTCACCCTCACACTCTCTCTCGCTTCGTCTTCCTCCCCTTCGTCTCAGCAGGCCGGCGTGAGTGTCGGATGTGGTGTCACTTCTCTCCTGGTGGGCCTGAGCTGCGTAATTGAACGGCTCTGCTTCCCAACTCCATTTCTATCAAAGCGAAATGAGCACCAGCCTCCCAGGATATCATCAAAAAAAAAAAGAGACAGGACAAGGTCTTGACGACCCGCAACCGTCGAGGTGAGAATTCAGCTGGGTCTGTAGAGTCGGTTTCTTAGACCTCCTTCGGGTGAAAGTCCGAGGATGATTTTTTGTGTGTGTGTGTGAAGCAGCATGAAACAAACAAAAGTGATATTTGTAAGAACTGCAGAGGAATCGGGAACCTGCTGCACCAGCTCTATGTGGTGTTTGTGTGCTCAAACCGAGCCTGGTTATGATGTTGTGCTTGCTGTTTGCTCTGCTTCATTAAATAGAAAGGGTTGCCCTGTACAAACATAAGCTCCATTCATTTTTATGCCCAATGCGTCAGCGTTAGCCAGGACCAGAGGCATTATGTTCTGGTCCATCTGTCCAACCAAGCCGTTCACGGGAACACAATTTCTCAAAAACACCTCGAGAGACTTTCTTCAAACTTTGCAAAGCTCAATCTGACTCAGGTATTACCTCAGTAGATTTGGAGGTCAATGGTCACGTTTTAAACTTTTGTCTTTTCTCGTAAATGAGATATCTCAAGATTCCTCATACGATTTTCCATGGACTTTAAGCCATATCAAGCTGATGATATGGCTTGTTCCGCTTTTGTTTTTCCTTGTTTAGAACTGTTTTAATCCTGTTCCTGATCTTAAAGGGACTGTGAGGAGTTTCTAAGTAATTACAAAAAAGTCTCACTTTTAGATATATGCCTGATTGAAATACACACTTTAAGATGAGTTTTATAGCATCAAAATAGGTTATCTATAAATGCTATTCCTTAGCCTTCTGGTCGGGTCGGACAGGGCTGGACTGGCCTGGATAATCAACCTCGGGAACAAGACAATTAAAACTGGAGCAAATTTGTATTATTCAGACACGTCTTAGAGCACCGGGCTGTAAGTAGCGATATATAGCTGGCTACAAAGCTACGATACTAAGTTTTCCAAAAATTGCTTGTTGTCACACATCAAAAACTACCGCTACGTAACTAGAAAGAGATACATTAGCTCGTCGCTTTGCATCCTGTAAGTTGTTGAAAAAAGAAGTTGTAAAGCAATGCAGAGTTCTGAGGAAGGTCCGAGCTGCATAACAACAAACACACGCTTTGGATTGCACACGTCTTTGGTGCGTTCCAGTTGTAGTCAGAAGTAGGAATTTCTGGGTTTCGAGTAGGAAACTGCAACTGGAACGTCCCTTGAAGTCTGAATTTCCTACTGGGAACTCGGTGAAACCTTGTCACGCCTGAGTTGACAATTGAAGATGGATGCCCCCAGTGTGAACAGTTATTTAGCTCCTGTAATAATCAATTTATTTGCACTTCTGACTGGGGTGTGTTGCTCTAGATCAGCTGTATACATAGTATTATTAGACTTATATTTACAAAAATGCTGCCATAGTGATAATCACATTCTTCATGTGATATTTGTGAACAACAATGCAGGGCGTGCTAACAACAGCTAACAATAGCCTGGTAGATCGGAGTGTTTTTTTCCGACTTCAAATGGAACGCCGATAAGTCGGAGATGATGTCACTCCCAGTTCCGAGGTTACTGGAAACGCAGCATTACGACAGTCGCCGTGCGTGCTCATGGGTAGCAGAGTCTTTACATTGCCGGTAATAGATTCTCCTCACAGTCCCTTTACGTCTCCCATGATGTGTTTATGTTTTGTGTCTCGTTGTGTGTTTCCTGTTTTATTTTGAAATCCCCGTGTTTTCCTTGTGGTGTTTTCCTGCCCTTCCCTCTGTGTGCCTCTGACTGTGATTCCCTTCACCTGAGTGATAGCCTCACTTGTGCTTGATGTTTCTCCCAAGGTGCATTTAAAAAGTCTTTCCTCAGTCCTTTCCTGTCCACTCTCCCTTAACCCTGATGGAAATGTCACAGGGTCAAGGGAAGGAGGGAATAAGAGGAAAGGAAAGGAAAACTGCTGTAAAAGAGGAATTTAACTTTCACTTTGGTGTCATATTTACAGTTTATTGTGATGAAGGTGAGCCATGATGAGCTACAACTTTCTGAAAATTAATCCTATAACACCAATTGTATCATATTTGTTACATACATTTATAATACCTCTATCTCCTCAATATGATCAACAAATTACAAGAAAAACATCTGGATACAATCAGATAAATGATAAAAATGTCCTGAAATGTATTATCAGTTGCCAAAAACCTCTAATGTATCAAATGAGATACAAAAAAATCTACATTGTATATGTTGAATTTTATGGACATTTTGTTTTTTGTAGGATTTTAGCAGAAAGTGAAATAAAAATGTAACCTCCAAAAAATGTGAATTTTCTGTCTATAACCTACAGTCTTGAGCCTTAAGGGGTTAACTACAAGAAGCGTCTTTGTCATCTGCTTTATCTCACAGGGTTGTTCTGTGTTGGCTTCATCTATTAACATTAACAATCCATTGCTCTGTCTTATTATTGGCATGATTTCCTTCTCAAATGAAGATTGATGAAAACATGGTAACTAATATATAATATTAATATAGGAAACAAGTACCACAATAGCTTGTTTATTATTTATCAACATTGTAGGCAGTTATGGAGAAAAAGAAATGCTTTAAATTAGGTGCTCGAAACTATAACATTTAACCGTTTATCTGTCCGCCATTTTGAAAATGATTAATGAAGAAATGAATTAAAGGTTATATTTTTTAAAGCGCTGATTTTGAAGCATATTTTTTCTCTTTACTTGAAAAAACATGTTTACTTAGTATTATATAGCCTACAGATCTTGACAGTCCTGCAAAAATCATCATCCTTTCTCCTTTGTATGGATCCATAAACATGTAACAGAAAAAAGAAATTCCCATCATCTTCCTTACAGTTGTGTCAAAAATTTTGTCCACCCTTAAGTTTTTACACAATCTCAAATATGATGAAATATTTAGTTTTTTGTTTGTTTTGAAAGACACAGGTATTTTTTTATTGTGAAGAAAAATATGATTAAAATCCTATGTAGTTTCTACAAATAACAGAGGGCATACTCCAAACTGAAAAAAAATAATAACATCATCATCATAATGTTTAATGTACCTGCCATCAGCAGCAGTTGAGCTCAAATCCTGTCTGCAGGTTCTGTAGGAGCCTTTCACGCTGTTGAGGGGAACCATGTCCCATTCTGCTTGAATGACTTCTTTTAATTCTTTGGTTTCTGCTCAAACAGACTTTTTTAAATAATCCAGCACAGATTTTCAGTGGAGTTCCTGTCCTGGGTTCTATCACAGACAGTAGGATGAGCAACACCAGCATCACTCGTACATCCCTAAACCATGATCCTGCACCACCGTGCTCCTGTACATGCTGGAGATGATGCTACCCTAACGTTAGCAGTAGGAGGATAAAGCTGGAAACTGGACTCATCCCACCACAGAATCGTCCTCCAGTCCTGGCTGTGCAGTTTTTCTGTGCTTTAGGCCAACCTCTGTCTCACATTAATCAGGAGCTTCTTGACAGCCTGCTGGACCTTAAGCCACTGTGTTGTTTCTTGAATGCCACTGTGTTGTTTGAAGTTTAAGCGAGAAGAGCTTAAAGATGGTAAATGTTGAGTAGAGCTGTAGAGTCTGGTTGTAATTTCCTGCGGATTGCTTTAGCTCTGACATCTTAATCGCTTCACATCATCATCTGATCCATTGTTTGTATAAAACATTGTTCATCACGGCTCTAAAATTGGACATAAAGTCGTCAAAGTTGAGATGATTTGAATTTATGGAGCATTGTTGTTTGGGTAATTTCATCCCGGCTTGTTTTTATTATTAGGGAGCAGTTGTATTTGTTGGTGTTTGTTGTATAAATGTATGTGAGATGCAGCTGATCAGATTTCAGATCTCATTAAACTGAGATTTAGACTGCAGACATTCTATATATTGTAATAAGTCTGCATGGAAAATCTCATTCACTGTGCCAGATGCCTTCTGCCCTTGTTTGTGCGTGCTGAAATTGAGGTTTAAACGGCTTTCTGTGCCCAAGGAGGTCCAATGGATTTCTATATCCTGACAAAACATTTGTCCTTTCTGCAGCGCCGACGTTGATCTAACGGGCTTTACTGCAGCTCTGTGAACACCTGAACAGGCCCCGTGAATACAAATACATCGCTACACCTCGTCTGTTTCATCCCGCTTCAGCACGCCTGTTTAATCTGCAGAGCCTGAAGATGTAAACTCAATAAAGTCAGAGCTCTGCAGAGTGTGTACGGCTGTCTGCTGAAATTATGACGTTTGTGCTTTGTGCGGGAGAAAGTGGGACTCCCAAACTTCACCATGGAAATCTGATCAGGATGGAGAAAAAGGGTGATGATTCTTGCTCTTCTTGTCTCTACAGAGTAAAATAAAATTACACTCTGTCTGAGAACTGAGCAGTGGTTGATTTCATTCACCTCTAAGATGCTACTTTGTTACAGGAAACCATGAAAATTCACATTTACTTTTTTTATTTTGCTTTGCATTCACCTATCTTTTTATTAAAGAAAAACAAAGAAGTTTGAAACAGTCCTTTGTCCCTTTGATAATATTAACTGGTATTTTGTTTTGCATTGTTAGAAAGCCTGATTAGTCAAATTTACAAAATTGTATAACTTCAGGCATTAAGGATCAGGCATTCGATAAATTAGCAACACAGCTAAACGTGTGGGTAGCACCCAATAAATCTGTCATACTCCCCTAAATGTGACTGAAGTGGGGTACACACATAAAGATTTTTTAAAATCTGAAGAGACATTTTATCTGTTTGATATGACTAAGGATTAGGGTCATGTTAAAAAAAGAATGTTTAAAAAAATGTGAAGTTATAAGACGAGATACAAACATTTACGATAATACAGTTCTTAATTATCTTTTAAACTTACGAGAATAGAGTTATTCATTATGAGAATAAAGTTATAAAGATATGAGAAAAAAATCAAAAATTTATGAGAATAAACTCATTATTTTAGTCTGTAGATGCTAGCAGAGGAGCACCAGCTATATGAACAAAAACAAGGAACGTAGAGCATCTAGGAAAGTTATACTGCTGAATAAGTTTCACAGACGCGGAAATACTTTACATTAACATGAGTATAAGGACCCTGAAGAGATACTGCCAAAAAGTATGAGTTTTTCCGAAGAAAGATCTACACCAACTTGGAGGAAGTTGTTTCCTTTTTGAAAGAGGAAATGTACAGTGGGCATGAATTGATCCATAAGAAACATGAAAGTTTGTAATGTTTCTTTGAACTGATTTGGATCAAAACCAACGAGGTGTAGGTGTGAAAACGACCATAAGATAACCAGAATAATTAGAAAGAAGCACACTGATAATTACACACAAAATAAATGAAGGTTAATTTACACAATGTATTGCAGTGCCGTCACTTATTGCATGCACCCACAGAGCACACATACAGACACGGAGCAGACACACACTGAGTGCACATACAGATGCCGGAGCAGGCTTGAGTCCACACACCTCCTCCAAACTTTTCCTCCCTGCCAGCGTTTTCCTCACTCTGTAAAAACTCACCATTTTCCTCCTTCCCTCTCTGTGTCATAGGGTGCACATTCGGGAGCTCTAATCATTTATTCTCAACATTTACCCGGTTTTAAAGTGCTCCTACTTTGACGTGCATCTTAGAGGCACCGTGCTGCTTCCTGTTTTTTTAATCTTGCTCAAATGTTATGGTCAGATGACTAGGAGCGGATCCTTTTTTGCAATTTTAGAGATTAAATATGATACACATATATTTGTATTCTTATGATAAATATTGTTTAATGTTAATATTGTGAATCCCTTGACCTCATTCTGAGTTTTTCCTTCAAAAGGAAGTTGATATTGCTATAAGACTGACCTGCCCATGATGTTTACTTTCTTTTTTGATTGTAGCTCTTTAAATGTGTTTTATTTTATTTTAGTTAAATCAATGCTATCTTATTTAATGCCTTTATTTGATATTTTCCGACTTCTATACTGTGCATAAGAGCAACTAAAACAACCAAATTTCTTACTTGGTTATTAATAAGGTATTTCTGATTGTGGTCTGATAAATGCCTTTTTTATGCAAATAGGAACTATTAAAAAAATGTATTGAATATGATGATTAAAGGGGTTCGTAAATAAAAGTGTAAAATGTTTCAAATATTAAGAAAATACATGTCTGGTCAAAAGTTATGTGATTAGTTACTTCCAGGGGGAGGGGCTTAAGGTTTAAAGAGCGCTGCTTTGGCCTGCTGAGGGAAGTTCAAGGTTGGTTACCAGTGAGATGATCTGAGTTACTGAGGAACTCTGTGAATATTACCTGTTTTTTTTCCTTTGTTTTTGTAAATCCTGTACATACGTTTTTCTCTGTTATACCTTTTTTGTTTGGATTTCTTGCACTGCCACATGGGAGGTTGACATGAATAAATAAACAACAAACACATTCTTCTGACTACGCCTGTGTTTAAGAGTTTTCAAGATGTTTCAAGAAGGATCCTGCGACACAATCCTTTATATAAAGTGATTGATGTTGGTCTCTTTACATAATCATTACTGCTACTATTTTCCAATTCATCCATCCATTCATTATGTACACCACTTATCCCTTTCAAGGCCCAGTTGGGGGGGTATACCCCAACAGATCACAGGGCCACATATACCCCTTTCCCACGGGCCAAAAACAACTTTTAAACATGGTAACAATTGGCTCCTCTTTGCCCCCTGTGGGAAAGGGTCTAATTGGCATTCAGACCCGGGTCGACTGACCCTGCAAGTGACAGGTTTTTATCGACCCACCTCCGATCGCCTCCAGTAGGAACATGACGCCCATGTGAACACATTAATTTACAAGATGAAGTTTATGTAATATGTCTACGGCTTGATATTGTGCCTGTCTCCTCTGTCTGTAACTTCTGTGACTCATGCCATCTCTCCCTCCATCTTTGTATGATCAGCTCTTGAATGTCGTTCAGTCTGTGTCGAGTTTGTACATTAGCCTATTAAAGAGGGGCAAAAGTACAAAGTATGGAAAATAGTTGATGACGATGTCCATAGCTTCCATGCTTCTTTCTATTGTTTACTGGGCTGTGTTCAAAAGCATAAAACATTTGCATTAAACTGATTGGTTTCAGAAGGTCTCATACCGTAAAATTCCAAATGATAGCCAGGGTGTTTATTTGTTTCAATCACTGAGCAGACCAGGCGTTTATTTGGGACCAGGCGACTATTCGGAACAGGAGTTTAATTCCTTTCCCTCAAAAATCTAGATTACAGTACTGTAGTTATACTCTTGTCTTCTACAGCTCTCTCTAAACACTCTTAAAACTGGTAAGAAACTACCTTACCAGTAGTAAGTAGTTAAGTTAAGGTCTTACTTCTGTTTTTTGTCTGCACCGGGGCCATGGAGATAAGCAGCAATGTACCGCTAACTGACGTGTCCAGCCTCCTGACATTAAGGGCAAATAACCTGCAGCAGCAACGTCTTCTTCTTTGGATTTGTGAAGTGTGTAAGATTCCGGCTTTTTGCACTCTAGTGCACTCTGTGGTTGTTGAGTGTAACTGCACTGTCGTGAAACAGAGCGCCGTACACCAACGTGCCTTTGTTGACATACAAAGAGATAAGAAGTGAGCCAACAGGACGTCCAGACAGAAAAATAAACCATGTGGACTGTTAAGGTTCAGTCTGATCATGTTTCTTTTCAAGCGTGAACTGTCAGCTGTGAGCTCAGCGTTCACATGTCTGTAACTTCGACCGTAGCTCATAGGCTGCGCCAAATAAATTACACCATGGGTTAATTTGGAATGGGCGTCTATTTGTCAAAATGTACTGCTACACTCTGCGTTTATTGGGAAACCGGCGATTAATTTGAACTCTGCGTTTATTTGGTATTTTACGGTATATTGGTTTCCATCAGATATTGCTTCTTATATAAAACCATCTTAAAGACATGAATACATTTTGCTTGGCCTCTTTGAATTATTAACCCCTTCAGAGGGAAGAACTGAGCTCCAAAAGTATATTTGACCCCATTTCGTCAGCTCCAAAACCCAAACACAGAAATACAGCTCCTGCTTCCTCTCCCTCTTTAGTATTTATTACAGCCTGGCCTCACACTCGCTGATAGCTGTGGAGTCTGGCGGCCCTCGCTGGAGGTGATTCCTCTCTGCTGATATACTCCTCTCCCTCCTGGCCTGCAGCTTGTCACCCTGAGACACATTTCAGCAGCAAATGGAGACCTTTCTCCCCGGAGGAATCGCTCACTATTACCCCAGCGGCGCTGGAGTGACAGCTTCTGCTTGTGGAGGGTGCAGGTCCGCCGGGCTGCTGAATCCCCTCTTTTCATATTTGGGTTGATTGGCGCTCTGCTCCGAAAAAGCAAATTGAGATCAGAAAATTTGAGGAACAAAGCTCTTCTGATGGGGATGTTTACTCCACGCGCAGGAGCTGCTGGGGTTTATTTGATGGCTGGGCTGGCTAATTGTGGAGACAACAGTCAAATCGGTGATAATTACAAGTGATCAGGGGTGAAATATAATAACGAGGAATTGTGCCCCAGAGGAAAGAGGAAGGGGCTGTATTTCATGAACAAACCCGGCCTGACTGTGGGTCTGCGGGATGAGGTGCTACAGCATCACACCGCTGATCTTAATAAGGGGCATTAAACAAATTACCTGTGAAAATGGACGGTCATTGTGGCGCTGCAGGCAAGACTTCTTCCATCTGATTAGAAAATGGAGTCATTACTCTGGGAGGAGGACGTTATTCAGATGCTGCAGTCAGAAACAAATCAGAGCAGTCGTATTGTTAATTTATGACATCAGGTTGTATAGTGGTGAAAATATAAACAGGGGTCACACAAAAATATGTAGATTAGGGCTGTTGTAATGTAGCCTGGTTGACCATCTTTAAAAACATATTCATCAATAATTTTATTGAGCTAATATAGGCAAAAAATTATACTGTTAGTAAGTGAGCAAAGTTTATTTATTTACTTCGCACAAGAAGTGCTAAATAAACAATTAACAAATACTTGATAAAATAATTGGTTGGTTCCCTTCAGGCACAAAAGTTAAGTTGGTGACTCAAAAAACTGCCCTTAGTCGTGAGTGTGAGAGTGAATGGTTGTCCATCTCTTTATGTGGTTGATTGACAGGTGACCAGTCCAGGGTGAACCCCACCTCTCACCCAATGACAGCTGGGATAGGCTCCAGGCCTCATAACCTCAAAAAGACACATGGGTGGGATGGATGGATGGATGGATATAGAAGTGAATGAATGGATGGATGTATGGATGGATGGTTGGATATAGAAGTGAATAAATGAATGGATGGATGGATGGATGGATGGATGGATGGATAAAGTAGTGAATGAATGGATGGATGGATGGATGGATGAATGGATAGATGGATGGATAATGAAGTGAATGAATGGATGGATGAGTTGGATGATTGATGGATAAAGAAGTGAATGAATGGATGGATGAGTTGGATGATTGATGGATAAAGAAGTGAATGAATGGATGGATTGATGGATGGATGGATTGATGGATATAGAAGTGAATGAATGGATGGATAAGTGGATGGATTGATGAATATAGAAGTGAATGAATGGATGGATGGATAGATTGATGGATATAGAAGTGAATGGATGGATGGATGGATGGTTGGTTGGATTGATGGATATGTAATTGATTGAATGGATGGCTGGATGGATAGATTGATGGATATAGAAGTGAATGAATGGATGGATGGATGGATGGATGGATGGATGGATGGATGGATGGGTGGCTGGATGGATTGATGGATATGGAATTGAATAAATGGCTGGATGGATAGATTGATGAATATAGATGTGAATGAATGGATGGATGGATATAGAAGTGAATGAATGGATGGATGAATGGATAGATTGATGGATAATGAAGTGAATGGATGGATGGATGGATGGTGTGACCTAACCGCTCCTCTTCCCCGCTCAGCGCGCGTCTGTCTGTCCTGGCCGGAGAGCGTGGGGACTGGGAGCGCGCTGAGCTGAGCATTTTCGTTGTACCTTTGGAGCCAAGCTCCGGTAAAAACTGAGCCCACAACTTTCCCTCAGCAGGTCCGCATTTATGTCCCGCGGTCCTGCTTTTATACACGGGCATCCTAGGCTGCCGAGGGTGCACACTCGGCTCCTACGCGGCACAGACACGCACGCACACACACAAACGCTCACCTGCTGCTGCGAACATGTTCCATTCTGTTCAGGGCCAAACCGGGGCACTTCCTGGTCACGCAGTAAATAGCGCTTGGTGGTGCGCTTGAAAGACTCATGTGACCACAGACTGCACCGTTATGAGTCATTTTGTGTTCTTTTCTGATTTATTCAGATTATACGAGTGAATTAACAGCCGTATGGAGGCCATTTTGTTACTAATGTTGCCAGGGTAAAATTGTTTCCTGATTTATTAATTTTCACTTGTTAAATATTAAGTTATGCCTTAAAACCCTATAAATTATTATTGTGGTTTGCCCAGGGGAGGGGCTAAGGGGGTATATAAAGGGAGCTCTGCTCATTCAGGAGGTGTGCTTGGCCTAGTGGCATTGTGGATATAGCTGCCTGAGTAAGTCCTGTAAAACTGCTGTGTAAGTACTTTGGTTTTTTGCCTTTACGGATCCTGCACTGTAAATATTTTTGCCCTTTTTCACTATGTTTTTGGGACTTTGGTGTTAATAAATTTCACCAACAAAAGTTTTGTCGATTGAGCCATCATCTTTTACAATCCTCACAAACGAACCTGTGACAGATGGATTGATGGATACAGAAGTGAATGAATGGATGGATGGATTGATGGATGGATGGATGGATGGATGGATGGATGGGTACAGACGTGAATGAATGGATAAAAGTGAATGAATGGATGTCTCTCGGTGGCTCTACAATTGACCTCTGTCAGCAGAGATGGCTCCAGCCCTCCTAACCCCAAAATGGGTAAGCAGAATGGATGTATGCACTAAAAAGGGATATATATATATATGAATGGGTTGATTTATGGATGGTTGTATGGATGAAGGTTGGATATATTGATGGATCTATGGATGGATACACGAATAGGTGAATGGATGTAGGATGAATGTGTGAATGGATATATGGATGGATAGATGATAAACTGGTGTAAGTTTGGATGTATGAATGGATTGATGTACAGATGGATGGATGAATAGATGGATGGCGTAGCTACAACTGTGTAAACAGCAGGTTTTAAAACTGGCTGCTTATTTGACCCTGTTAAAGCTCTGGCTGATTTGGGGTGGATGTGCTGACTGTAGTGAAAAGAGATTCACAGTGATCAGTGAATGATGAGAATCTGGAGTGCGGTGGTTTAAACAAGTGATCTCAGTGTGGGAAACACATGACAACATGAGCTGTAATGTGACGTCAAATGTTAGGACAAAGAGACCCCTGTGGGGACAGACAAACACGTTTTTGTCAGCATTTAGCTCGAAGTAGAACCTTTTTTATATCTCAGTTGTTTATGTTGGTTATAAAATGTAAGACGTATTTGAGGTCAGTGTTTAAAAATGAGGAGGTGTTGTAAATTATCTAACCACACGGTCATAGAGACTTTTTATGAAAATATTCATCAGGGTCCAAATCAAAATTTAACTGATTTCTTTTTTTTCCCTTTGCAAAGTCCAGAGTTTACACAGTGACTCGCAACATTACTAGGCCATGTGTCATCAAATCAAGATACCATAACTATTTTGAAATTCTTCAAATACTTGTTTAAAACAAAAAATGTTTTATTTAGTCATTGAACAAACATTTTGAAAAGGAATGAGGAATTTCAAACTGAATTCTCTTTTTAATTCAAAAATTAAATGTACAAATTTGAGCTAACTTACTGGGCTTCTCTGAGGAGTCAGAAGTTATTCAAGCAAAACATTAAAACATGAAAAATATTTTTTTTCCCATCCATTCAGGACTAAATTCAGGATTAAATAGCTATAATTTGAACTTTTAACCACGAAAAAATAACATGCTTTACTTTTTTCCTTTCCTTTCATTTTGTTTCTTTTCTTTTCTTTTTTTTTTTGGAAAAGGGGAAAATTGAAAATTGATGGCTAACAACAACAATTATACTTTGTCATTAAAAAATATAATTCTTTTAAAAACTTTGTACAAACAGGTGCATTAACCATTACAAAAACAAAAAATCTTTTTTGGTAACTACCAATATTGCTGATTTAGGGCAGCTGTGGCATACTTATGAATAGATGTTAATGTGTATTGATCATTGTCAAAAAGATAAGGTCTGTCTCCTGTGAGTGAATGAGTATAGGTGCTCATGATAAAACATTTATTTATATTAAATAAAAAGGCAGCTGCCGGTCATGAGGAGAAACACTGGAGAAGGAAGATCACAAGAGATTGGGAAAAGCTTCAGTTCAAAAAATGGATGCAGACCACCTTTACCTATCATTAATTCTTATTAAAAATTGGAAGAACACATCAAATGTTATCATGCTGAACCTCAATGAGATGCTTATAATGAGCTTCACAGCACATACTGATACACATTTATGTGAAAATTTAGATAAATTAATTTGATTACTGAAATAATTAAAGCTAAAATGCAGTCAAAGACAGTATTTAGAGGTTGAAAAACTTTGTTACACCAAAAGAGGACAGGTTGTATTATTGCAGCCAATGATCCCCCATGATTTATCAGGTGAGCATTATACTATTCTAATAAAATATGTCTGATGAACAGATACCAACTTCCTCTCCGTAAACAAGATTTTAGACAACGTGATGCTGTTCATTAGTCAATCAACCTTTATTTGCAGAGCACTAATACATAAAATACCTCCATTTCGAGGTCTTGACTATAAGTGGGCTGATCTAAAACATGACAGTCTAGGGCTATAACCTCCCACTACAGCCCTGAACTGATCCCAACAGTCCTGTTCTTGTAGGTGTGAAAAACAGAGACAGCATTAATCATCAGTTCAGGTACTGTATGTGTGATTCTTTCATTCAGAGACGGAGACAAAGACAATGTGAAATGTCAAAGATGATGATGGAGAAAACATTCACATACTGAAGCCTCCCAGTTCTCCAAGGCTCTGCCCTCACCAGTCACTTTATATAAATACACTTTTTATGTTATGTATGGATAAGTTGGTAGGTCCTCTCTAACTCAGAGGCGTGATGAGTATCTTATTATCTATAAATTCATTATTCAGGCTCTTAAATATTATCTATCCTGAACATAAACACTGGACTTGATTTGCAATTTACAGCAGAGACTCAAGACTGACAGTCTTGTCTCTCTTGGACAGTGTACGACAAAGACTGAAAACTGTTTTAATATCAATCAATCAATCAAACTTTATTTATAAAGCGCTTTTCATACAAATTAATGCAACTCAAAGTGCTTTCCATAGAAAATTAAAAACATTCCCTTAAACCCACCTTCCCACCCCTGTTTTACATAAATTACCCACAGGCATGGACATAAGGCTTCACTCACGGACACACTCACTAACAGACACACACACGCACACTCACCCGCACACACTCATACACATACACACACATAGACCAAAACAGTGCAAGAAGCTAAGAACAAGAACAAGGCTGAGTACAGACGAACCAGGTAAGACAGCGTCATCAGAGGAGCCGTCTGCACCAGGAGCTGAGAGTCGACCACAGCCACAGGACACCAACGCAGGACCCAGAGGAGAGATGATGGTCCTCAAAACTCCTCCAGGAACCTACAAGACAGAGTCCTGCAGCCATGGTCAACCACAGCTCCCAGCGCAGAGGGCTCCCACAGAGGAAACACTGGAGATCCTAATGATGACAGAATAAAATGAGTAAAAACTAAGATATCAATAAAAACTAAGAACCAAATCATAAAATAGTACTACTAAAACATTAAGATAAGAAATGAGTAAAATACTTAACTAAAAACAAAGTAGGAACCTAATATAAATAAATATAATAAATAAAACCTTAATTAAAAGCTAGGCTAAAAAGGTGTGTCTTGAGCCTGCTTTTAAAAACATGAACGTTCTCTGCGGCCCTGAGGTCCTCCGGCAGGCTGTTCCACAGTCGCGGGCCGTAAAACTGGAAAGACGCCTCGCCATGTTTGTGTGTCCTGACTTTTGGGATGACTAGGAGCCGACTGCTGGAGGAGCGCAGGGTCCACGAGGGTTAATAAGGTAAAAGAACTTTTGAAAGATAAGAAGGCCCAAGACCATTAAGACATTTAAAAACCAATAAAAGAACTTTAAAATGCAGTGCCAATGCAGTGATTCTAAAACCGGAGTAATGTGGGCCCGCCCCCTGGTCTTAGTCAGGACACGTGCTGCTGAATTTTGGAGTAGTTGTAAACCTGAAATGTTCTTTTTTGGAAGACCAGAGAGCAGGGCATTACAGTAGTCAATACAACTGGTGATAAAAGCATGCATTAGAGTCTCCGTGTTAGCCCGAGAGAGAATGGGGCGGACTCTGGCAATATTCTTTAAATGATAAAAACCTATTTTTGTAATATTCTTAATGTGAGGAATAAAAGTCAGCTCAGAGTCAAATATTACGCCCAGGTTTCTTACTTGTAATGAAGGATTAAAAGACAGTGACTGTAATTTGGGTAAAAGCTTCTCTCTCTGGGCCTCAGGACCGATGACTAAAACCTCAGTTTTGTCCTGGTTAAGCTGGAGGAAGTTTTCTGCCATCCATGATTTAATTTCTAAAATGCAGTTAAAAAGAGCATCCATAGGCCTGGTGTCATCAGGAGACATGGAGAATCAGGAGACATGGAGAGTGTGAATGTTTAAACTGAATGATTCTTCTACCTTTTCTGCAACTCAGAGTCTTTGCAATCAGGGGAAAGGCAAGATATTCAAGACTTAAATAAAGGTAGATAATAAAAATATATATGTATATATATGGGTTTAGAGCCATTGCTGTGATTGATTTTTTTTTCACTGGAGCAGAGCTGATCTCCTTCACTGTAGCTAATGTTGATGTTGCTACCATTGACCTTCTGCAACCCCATTCCAAAAATCATTGAAGGTGTATGTGACAGCTTCATTAAAAGGGTTTCACCAACAGTTTTTTTCTTTTCATATCTTCCCTCATTCCTGAGTCCATGACAAGCAGATAGACGCCATTCTTTTAACTGTGTGCAGTAACAATAAAGAAACAGGAAGAGCTTAACCACCGCTAATTAGCTTAGCTCAAACACTGGGAGTCAATGGGTAGCCTTAGCCTGCCTCTGCCTACAGTAATCAGATTAACTCTTGAGGAACTCTAAACAGTCCTGCGTGCTTCTTGTGACTCATTTTTACAGCACTGGGTGGCTTTATATATTTTTAGACTAAGATTAGCACTTTGTCATTTTGAAAGGAAAAAACTATAAAACTAAACTGCACACTGAAATACACAGATCTAAATGCGAGAATTTGTCTAATTTCAAGACAAAAAAAGACTTACTTACTCAAGACATACTCTAAGCTCCAATTTCCAACTAATGTCTGTTTTGAAGATATAAAAACTAAAAATAAAGCCTGAGTTACTTGAAATAAGTAAAATAATTCGTCAATGAGACAAAACAAACTTAACATAAATGGTGTTTTAAAATTATATTTTCTATCCAGAGCTGATTTTGAACCTTAACTTAACTCCCTCACTGAGCTAAATTTGCTTGTTTCATTGGCAGATATTTTCTTGTCATTACAAGTAGTTCCATGCCTCATTTTTGCCGTTCATCCCTTAAAGTAAGATAGTTATCAAGACTTGAAAATAGACAAACACATGCCTAGATCAGAGTTTTTGCAGATAAGGGTGCACACAAAGCAATAAAACAAAGGACATATCCCTTAAAACTTGATATATGTCTATAATTTCATGATTCACTATTTAATCTATTGGCCCTTTTCCATTAGCCCTACTCTACTCTATTCTACTCTACTGGACTCTACCCGGCTCTACTCTACTCGCCTTGTGCTGCTTTTCCATCAGCCCCAGTCGCCTGCCCAACGGGGTGCAGTGTCTCTGTAAGCAGCTGGCACTGCGGTGATGTCACTTTGAACGCGACACAACAATCTGTGTTTTTTTGCCACAAACCGAGTAAAAAATGAAAGCAGAAGAAGGCTGCAGGTGGTAAGAAGAAATACAACCTGAGAAGCACAGGAGAGTTTTGGAAGCTATACAACAGAATGAAGCCGAGGACGAGAGCAATCAAGCTGCAAAGAAAAGACGTATGAGGGTAAGCTAATGGTAGCTACCGCTATCATGCTAGGTCGTCGCGCTCATGACTCATCGATGACGACATTGTCTGACCGATCAGTAGCCGGCAGTCGGTGATGTCATCTTTTAGTGTCGACTCAGCTCGCTTGGAACCAGAGCGGAGTAGGTACTAAAACTAGCTTGTTTTAGGAGGTACCAGGCTAGTGGAAACACGCTGCAAATCGAGTAGGGCGGAGTAGAGTAGGGCCAAGGCGTGCTAGTGGAAAAGGGCCATATGACTTTGGGAGGTCCCCCACAGACAGGGACATCCAGATCTGATGGTCATCACGGTGTTTAACAGATGCAGCACAGTCCCAGAGACCTTCTGTGGCAAGATATCCAGTGAAGGTGTGTCTGCAATAATAATGTACTGAAACAGCCTCTCAGTAAACCTGTGTTTGAAGGTGTGTATACCTGTGTTGGCATCAGGATCAGAGAATGACAGCGTGCCTCTGTCACAGTCCAGACTTATTCTGACCTTCTTTGGCTGCTCCTTCACATGGAGTTATGTCTGTGGATGTGGGGGTGTCCATGCTCGGTACTTGCCCTTATAAAGCTCTACCATCCAAGTTCAAGACTGTATTTATTCCTTCCCAGACTCTGCTAACACACCCAGAAACCAGTCTTTATTGTGCCTAACATGGACGACCCAACTGTGAGCTCAAGAGCTGAAGCCTTCAGAGCACGGGACAGAGCAGGGATGGCCAACCCTCTCTGGATTCAGAGGAATCTCTCTTCTCGCCTCACGCTGGTCTGATCATCAGTCAGGATGACCTTAGAGCTTAGAGCGAGCTGTGTTCGGGTCGAAAGTGACCGACCTGTAGGAGACCATGTCCTTCATCTTGTTCCAGATGTTGAAGCCTAGGTTGCCAAGATATTTGGCCTGGTCTATCAAACCACCTGTAGGTAGCTGTGGAGGATCCTGCAGGGGGCGCCTCCTCCTCCGGCAGAAACTGATGAAGCTTCTTAAACTGCTCCTTAATCTGGCCCTTAGTTTGTCCAGCCTGGACTTCGATGTGACTCACGATTGGATTAATTTACTTTTGAAGAGAAGGAGCTAGCTACAGCTGGCTAAAACCTGTGTTTGTGTGTCAGTCACTTCATGTCCAACTGCTTCTTGAACTTCAGTCAGTTCAACACAGGACTGGCAACTAGGCTTTTCCTGAATCCAGGCCTAGTACCAACGGTCCACCACCAAACCTAATTATGGAAATGTGAGTATTTTAATCCTGTTTAGTATTTATGTTGCTCATTGCTACAAGCTAATGTTAACAGGGAAATGAACCAGAGGTAACTTCACTTTTGTCAATGGTGACGTAACTTCTACAAAGTCTGGAGAGTAAACTTCAAAGTATGAATTTTCCTACATTAGTCAAGAGACATTTAACAGTTGGCTGAATATAATCAGTCCTTTAATCTTCCCCCATTACCCCTCTGTTTCTGCTTACAATAGCCCAAGAGGTAGACTGAGTTACGGCTATCCAACTGAATTAACTAGCATGTTGTACATTAGCCTGTGATGCTTCGCTGTTGTCTGGTAACTGGCATGAATTTGCCGTTCATGTGTGTTCAGGATGAGAAGCTTAAGAGTTGACTGAATTTAATCAGTCCTTTACCCACTCCTTACCCCTCCATTTCTGTATACGTTGGCCTGGAAGGTAGGCTAAGTTGCGTCTGTCCCACTTGGGTCCCCCGTCAACAAGGCCTCTACATCAAGTGTGGTTGATATGAGGGGCATTATTGTTAAGCTCCACCCTTACAAGAATTAGAAGAGCATAAACAAAAGCATGGTTCTTAAAAGGATAGAAAATTCCAGTTTGAAAAAAGTCAGAATGTGCCTTTAATTGTACATTAGTCCCACAGAGTGTCAGTGTTCACTGAGACCGAAGAGTGAAAAATTCCTTTAATATGACAGAACCCATGGCTCATAAAGTAATAACTGCAGAGAGTGCTGCTCAGGGAACATCCCAAATATTATACAATATCAAGTGTGTGTGTGTGAGTGTGTGTGCATGTGCTCCAGGAGAGCTCCAGATTAAAGTGAGCCCAGCAGCTCCAGCGCTCTCAGCCGTGAGCTCTTGTTAAGATAAAATAGTTCATCGACATTAGAGATTGTATCAGATCATTCTCTCCTTTTGAAATCATCACTTTTGTCACTCTCACTTTCTCGGAAACAAACACACCCCCATGCTGTCCAGATTCTCCTTTCAATTATTTCCAGTACAGAGGAGCTGTGATTTAAATAATCACCGCTCTGCAGCCGCCTCTCCAAAACTCTGCTTTCCAAATGAGAACCACTTGTCAAGGTCACAACACACTTCTTTGTTTATGTGTCCGCAGACATCCACTTCCTGGGGTCCGTCATCTTTCATCAGAGCAGCTCAATCTCGTCGTTGGTGCTCACAAAAATCAACAGCATCAGTCGCCTGCAGACAGCCAATTGAATATTTCACCCCCTGCATCCTCCCAAATGACCATGTAATGCCACCGCTGCTGCCAGGATGTGATCGGGAGGATTTTTCTTAGACGCACTTAATGGGGATGATGATGCCTGCAGACGAGATTGCTTCATCCAATATTCTGTTCACTTTGCATGTCCAGGTGTAAAATATGCCAAAGAAGCTTCAATGAGAGTGTGTTAGGAAAATTCAAAGCACAAACAACAGACTGAACATGTTTGTGTGTTTGTGCGTGTGGTCTGCTTTTGTATTGGCAGCTTCTTTTTGTTCCCAAATAAAATGGCACAATCAGATAAAAAAAGGTAGCAGGAAGCTGCAACCACACAACCACTGCCAGGTTTTACAACTTAAATGAGCAACCAGGTTGATGGAAACAAGCCCAAAACTAGCAATCCCCCATTAATTTTTTTGATATTACTTTCCTTTTTTAAAAGAGAAATCTACATAAATCAGCTTTGATTTCCATCTGCATTACATTTCAGATTCATAGTGGCATTTTTTTTTTACTTGACTCTTAATTTACTTGTTCAACATCCTCTTGTTTGGATGTGTAACGTTCCCGAAGTGAACAGAGAGGGTACTGTTATTTATAACTTGGTCATTGCTAAAAAGTCTGTCTTACTTTGGTTTTTGTGACCAAATAGACATAGTCAGGTTTTTATCTAAGTTCTACGCTGATCCTCTTCAGCTTTATTATGGTGAAAACAGTAAGAGCTCTTTTTACAGTAAAATTTACATGTGTTTGAAGTAGAACAAAAAAGTTTGTGTTACTTCTGAGTAGAAGGTGTACATCAGATCACTCCTGTGTTTGGGAGCACAACCGGCCCAAATGAGCAACTGTACTTCAGAAACAAGCCCAAAAAGGACAACTTGCCACTGTGAATATTTACAAGTAACTTTTCAAAAAAGAAGCCCAAAGTCCATTGTTACTACCTGACCTGGTAACTCTGATAACAACTGTTACATTGAAGGGATGGTTGAGGACCTTTTAAGTGGTAGTTGTATGAGTTGCATGCTATTAGCATTAGTGACAGGGATCTGGTCTTCAACAGTTAGCATTTAGGATAAGGTGATACACTGGTACAGATGCTGCCATCATCCATGAATAATAAAAGAAAACAAAATGAAAACAAAGCACTAAAACAATATAGGACATTTTCAAGCTTTACTCAGAACTTTTACAATGACTTTTCCACTTCACATTTTGGATGAGTTGTTGGACCTTTTTGTCTTTAAGGTCAAGCCCAGATTCAAAAGGCATAGAGAGACTTTCTTAGGACAAGCATAAAGGAACTTACTTCATACTCCATTGGAATTTCCAACAGATACAGTACCTCTTGTGTGGCAAGTTATTATTATTTTTTGATACTTCTTTTCCAACGAGATGGAGCAGGTGCTGGTATGGAGCTGGTGCCTGACCTAGGACCAGTTCTTTGTTTTCCATCGACTGAAGACTGGCCCCTGGTTCTCAAAACTGGTGCTAATGTGAGCATCAACTCTGGGCTGGGCCAGACTGGTACCAGAACAAGAACCAACTGGAAAGCACTCGGAGAGCGCAGACCTCCACCAATGCCACAATCCTCAGCCATATTGTCATTTTGACCATAAATATTAGTCCTGCCTTTATTTCATGTCAATATTTAGATTCCTTGACCATGAAAACATACCATTAGCAATTGGTTTCATAATGATATCTATTTTAGTTCAGTAGTTATTCACAAAAATCACATTTTTCGGCATGGCGGCCAGACGCTGCTCCGGATCAACACCAAAATCGAATCAGTTCTTCCTTTTCCCATGCTGAACATTTCCTGAAAATGTCATCCAAATCTGTCCATTACTTTTTGAGTTATTTTGTTCACAGACGGACAGACGGACAAACTCTCCCAAAAACATAACCTCCTTGGCGGAGGTAACTAGAAGAGCACTCCGAGAGCGCAGACCTCCGCCAGCACCACAGTCCTCACCCATATTGTGAGTTTCACCATAAATATTAGTCCTTTCTTTATTTCATGTAAATATTTAGATTCCTTGACCATGAAAACATACCATTAGCAATTGGTTTCATAATGATATGTATTTCAGTTCAGTAGTTATTCACAAAAATCACATTTTTCGTCATGGCGGCCGGACGTTGATCCGGATCAACACCAAAATCAAATCAGTTCTTCCTTTTCCCATGCTGAACATTTCCTGAAAAACTTTTTGAGTTATTTTGTTCACGGACGGACGGACGGACGGATGGATGGACAGACAAACAAACAAACTCTCCCGAAAACATAACCTCCTTGGCGGAGGTAATTATGTCAGGGTGAAGGAGACCAGAGTTCTACCATCTATAATGGTTTTAAAAAAAAACAGGCGTTAATACTCACTTTGCCTTACAGTTAACAGAGATTCAATCTGATGTTATGGGAGTATAGTTAAAAGTTAAAGCTTAGTAACAGTTACTGTTAGCGGTTAAGTTTGTCATTACCAGAGCTCACAACGACTAACACTTTAGATTCATGGTTAAGAATCAGATTGTCTCTAAAAAATATGTCTCCCAGAAAGAAATCTCCATTGTCTGTGACTGCAATGCAAAGACGGCGCTGAAGAAGCTTTATTTTCCACCCCTGTAATGTGATGCAGGCTTGCCAACAAAACAATAGACATGCTAGCAACAACAAGCCCCTTCTTTTTATTGTTTTTATTATGTATAATAAACAAGTACAAACAAACAAAATACATACTGTAATAAAGGAAACCTCTCTAGCATACACGCACACAAAAAATTCACTTTGTTCTTTCTGTCAGTCACATAATTTTACTAAATTTTTCACACCACCTAAAATCTGATTTCTTGATCTCTTTTCTACCTACAAGCCACGCTGGTTTTGAGTGTTGCAGGGTCTTTATTTTCCACCTGTAATTTCCACACCTGTGCCCATCAGTCATTCTATTTCTGCCTCTCAATGTGAGAACATAGCTGTTCCTGTGTGGACAACCCCTCAATAAATGAAGCCCACCCTCTGGCAGCAGTGGAAATGTGCTGGAGGCAGGTTGATTCGGCCTCCGGATTGTTCCAGGTGGTTGAAGTGAAACTTTCACAGCTGGGTGTTCCTCCATTGAATCTTTTTCATTCAGCTGATCAGGATGAATGTTCTAAAATAGATTATTTTATTTGTGATATTATAATACTCGTCGTCTCTGATTTGAGGGTCTTCTCCATATCCCACTTCTCCACCACCTTGCACAGCTCCATCGTGACTCAGGCATTCACAGAAGAGTGTTCGCTGTTGTTAGTCCGGGTGTCTCTGATGAGGATGTGGTCTTGGTGAGTCTCTTCAGAGAGGCAGCCAGGCTTTATTTTGAGGGCTTGAATGCAAATACAGAACAATGCAACTAAAAATAATTATAATGGAATAATGGAATAATAATTTAAAAAAGAGCTCCCTTTCTGTCCGATGTCCTCCTCCATTTCTGGCCAGTAGAAGCAGTTGATCATGGAGACGTGCCTTTTTATTACCCAATCAACCACAATGGAGTTCTTTAAAGATGGAGTTTTTCTCATCATGATGTTAGCAGGATGTCATGCCTGGTTTCTCCATCTCTTGTGGAAAAAGAGCGACCCCCTCATGTTTCTATATTAAAATGTTAAATGCGAGTCTTCCACACAGCTTTCCCGAAGCTTTTTTAATCAATATTGCATGTACATTTGACACATTCTTGTTGCTGTTAATTTGTTAGTAAGTATTTAGGTCCATGACTTGCTGGCTGGCCCTCCCTCTAACCGACTTTGGACCTACAAAGTAAAGTTCTGGTTGGCTCATAGCACTAATAAATATTATTGCCAATAAAAGAACTGGCCAGCTCTGCCACTGAGGGAAGATAGAGTGCAGTCTCTACCCATTAATGGTAGTCATTGGTGCAACTCATAATGATCATTTTAGGGTAAAACTACACAAAAAGCTATTTTGTCTTGTCTAGATGCAGGGGTGGGTGGACAGAAAGAAAGAAAATTAACTTGAGCACGTTACTTAAAGCTGTGGTCTACGATTTGAAACCGCAGCCTGCCCCTCCTTCCCTCACCTCTCCCCCCCGTGTTCCAAGATCCCGCCCCCAGCTCGTGTCGCCTCGCCTCTTATCAAGCCCCCTCGGACAGAGCTACGAGCGACTAGCACAATATATCAGCAGCAAACTCAATCAAAAACAGCTCAGCTCAACTGAAAGTATCAAACACGACAGACATCCCCCTTGTAACACACAGCAGTAGCCATTTCAATTGGACCGGCGGCAATGCGGGTCTGGCGCCGCCAGAGCGGAGCCGAGTGTGGGGGAGGATTTATCTTTCTCAGCCTGTCCTCCACAGCTCAGCTTACAGTGCAAACGATTAGCGGCTAACAGGCTAACCCGCTCCCCTGCAAGTTATTAGCCCGTGCAGGCACAAACTAACCAGAGTTATTCAGCAGACATCTCCCACTGTAGTAAACAAAGCCATTACCTGATCAACCAGGGGCGAAACGGTCGATGCTGAAGGTCTGACGGCCGGCTGAGGCTATTCGTTAGCCGTTAGCCGTTAGCCCGCTAACAGGCCTCAACCCGCGGGCAGAGCTCCGTTGGGCCCCGCGGGAGAGGGAGGCGGCTTCGGTCTCGGCGCTAGGCTTTTCCGGCTCCATGATAGTTCAGTAGCTAACACTGCTAGCTGCTCACCGGAGGTAGAGGGGAGGAGACGGGACCATGACGCACTACCCATGACGCTGCGTAGTGAGGGAGACAGGGGATTGGATGGAGTGACGGACCAACTCACGGACCAATTAATAGTCGCAGGTTCTTAGGTTTGATTGGTCAGCTAGTATGCAGCTTTTCAGCGGATATACTGAATGGATTATTTTCATTCTTTTTGGTCTTTATACTGTGTAGATAGGACCATAGGACCATAACAGCCTTATAAACGGTGTTATTAATATGTACAAAGCTTCCAAATCGTAGACCATAGCTTTAAGTACATTTTTTTGATTGGCTGACTTAAATTGTTTTTTGTTTTGAAACTTCTGACTTTTACTCCACTACATTTGAAAGACAAATATTGTACTTTTAACTCCACTACACTTCTATGAAGGTTCTCATTACTCGTTACTTTTAAGTATAACTTCAACATAAGCAGACTGCATTTTTTTTCTCGTCTTAAATGGAATCTGGACGTGATTTGTTCATGTGGTGATGTCGTACCTGTACCTCATGCGGGCACTACGCAGATCGGGCAGGTAAATGTTGAGTTAACATTTACAGCTCTTGGCAGTAATGATGGCTCTGGCAGATACAGCAACAATTGCGCGACACAGCATCCTTGGCCATATCTGAAGTCTGATTCAATGGGCAGTTCTATAGGCTTTGTAGCATTTTAAGCTACAGGATCTAGATGAAGGTCAATTCATTCAGTAAGTTGTTTCAGTCATTAACAACACAAAAATGTGTTGCTATTAGAAAGAAAATGTACTTTAAATTAGTGTTTTCAAAAGTAGGTACTTTAACTTAAGTAAACATTTGACTGAACAACTTTTACTTGTATTGGAGTAATATTTGACCAGGAGTGTCATGGAGTTGAGTACTTTGTTCACCACTGGTTAGAGGTCACAGGAGCACAACTGATATAAATGAACTGTCCTGAATATTTACAAAATGGGTCACTCCTATTTTTATCCCAAATGTAAAAACACACCAGATAAATTATCACTATACTGACTTCCTTCATGTCCCATGGGCCTTCACCAACTTTTTATAATGAAACATGGCTCAGTAGAAGTAACAAATGCAATACACCAACACTGGTGGTCAGATAGGCAACAAAAAAGGTTGAATGGTTTACCAAACAGTTTGGTGCACAAAAAGACAGTCAGATCAGGCAATGGGTTCCAAAACTTGAGGCGAAAAGACAAGGTAAAAAAAAAAGCAAGTTAGTACATAACAAGACCAGACTTTTGCCACTTTAACACGAAAATTAGCGGGTCAAAATGGGTTTTTTCAATGGTGGTTGACGCGCTAACAATCGGCAAGTGACTCTTTTCCCACTGCCAGCAGACCCAGGTCTAATCGGCAGCAGAGAAGCTGCGGAGCTGTATTTTTCATCTGGCACATCAAGCTGATGTCATCGCGTTAATGACATCATCAGCACGACAAAACAACCTTGGAAAGGAGCATGGAAGAATTTTACACGGTTTTCTTTGCTTTGTATTTATGTCCCACGTTAAAAATGTACAAGCTCTGTGTTGATGATTCAAAGGCGGATAGAATTTGTTGTTAATGCTGCGTTCCAGGCGACCCATAACACAGAAATTTCTCAGTTGAAATGTCTGTGTTCCGACCTGAAAGCACTCAAATTATGACTTCGGTTTGAGTGCAAGAAATTCTGGTCTGTAAATTAACCAACAAGGCAGGCATTATAAGATTTATGCTTTATCAACTAACTCATTTGAGTGAAACAGAAGCGAGGAAATGGCACATAAGGTAATAGAAGCTTATACTTTAAAGTGTTTGTCATTATTAAGAGGCTGCCATATTGTTTAGGCAGTGATGTGACGTCACAAGTGGTAACTTGGAGTACATCGATCTGGTACAAGTTCACGGGTCGGAATTTGCGAGTTCGTCTGTCATTCCAGTGCACTTTCACGAGTTACAGGTGGGGAAAACACGAGTTATGGGTTGCCTGGAACGCAGCACAAGTTACATACAGAAGGGGTGGGCGTGATGTTATGTTGTTGGGACATTACGCCAACATCATCTGTAAATTAACGGGTCGACCTGGGTGTGATGTTCCCACTGAAGCTGATTGTGTCACTTGCAGGGTCAGTCGACCCGGGTTGAAATGCCAATTTAACCCTTTCGACCTGTCGACAGGAGCCGATTGATACCGGGTTTAAACAGGTTTTTTGGCCAGTCTGAAAGGGGTATACGAGGAATGCTGGGACGAAGACTTTGAGGTACGACAAACTGGAACACTACAGTGGGAGACATGAGGTTCAATACAAGAGGTAATGAGAGCTGATGGGAAACAGGTGGGGTGAAAAAATCAGACAGGTATGACAAGACGAGGGCAGAGCTGACAGGAAACAGATCTGGAACAGAGACAATGGTTATTGTTTTCAAAATAACACAGGAAGGACAAGACAAAAGACATGAATGTGTCAAAATAAAAGAAAAACCAACATGACAACTTTGGCTTGATATTTTGAAAAAGGACAACAGGATTTGCAGTTTTGTCATGGTTTACAAAAAGCCAGTACAAAGTAATTCTACACATTGAGTAACTAGGGCTGAACAATAAATTGCAAATTCGATTAAATCGCAATATGGCTTGTTGCAATTTTCAAATCGCAGACAGTGCAATATTTTTTACCCAAAATGTGTTGAACATTTTGGCATTGTGATGTTTCTTGCAATTTCATGTCTATTTTAACCTTTTTTAGCACAGTTTTTACAACTTTATGCCTATCTTGCTCCCATTCATCTTTTTTTTTTTTGGCCACTGTCAGACCATGTTTGGAATTTTAACATGGTTTTTGAAATTTAATCCCAATTTTGCTGCTATAATCAATTTTCCTTAGTCACTTTTGAATTTTCTTGCCTTTTTTTTTTGCAATTTCATACCTATTTTGCACCTATTAACTTTTTTCCGCTTTCCTACCTTTTTTTTTTACCCAGTTTTACAATTTCATGCCTATTTTGCTTCTGTTCTTCACTTCTCCACTTTTTCTCAAATCTTTTATCCTTCGATTGATTTAATATCATATTGGTTTTACTATAAAATGATCTACTGCTTACGTTTGTTTAAGAATACATAAGATGAGGAACATTAAAACAATCGCAGAGTAAATCGCAATTGCAATATTGGGGAAAAATATCGCAATTAGATTATTTCCTCAAATCGTTCAGCCCTATTAGTAACACAATTTCTTACAGGATAAGTTCGGTTCCTGCAGCTTTCACATTGTTTATAGAATGAAGTAGAACAATATACTCACCCAGAAGGCTTTCCTGATCCAAACAGTGCTTCGGGAGATATTTAGATCCAAAATCGAGCAGCGGACATCCGTATAATGGTAGCACATAGGGCATACAGTGCCGCTCCTAAAACTGCATTAACCGTCCAAAAACTCATTAGTTTCACCAATATTTCATCATGGTCCGCTCACGCTACTCCTCCACGACAGTCTGTGTCACTCACGACATGTGTGACTGTGCCGACCTCTAAACTGAAGAAGAAGAATGTTTGCCTCCGCACATGCGCAGTACGGCTCATTGTTTCAGCGGCGACCGGCGGCTTCACAACGACTTTCTTCTTCCAGTTTTGTGTAAAATGGACGAATATCTATCGGATGAAGATGTTGTGGAGGAGAACTTTGAATATGATGGGTGTCCTTACAGTTTCGAGCCAGAGTTTACAGATGAGGAGCTCATCGAAAGGACGCGGAGACAGCGCTCCAGAGAGTACTGCGCAGGCGCGGAGCAAGCGCTCTTCTTCTTCAGTTCAGAGGTCAGTACAGTCACACAACATGTCGTGAGTGACACAGGCTGTGGTGGAGGAGTAGCCCGGACGGCCATAATGGAATATTGGGGAAACTAATGAGTTTTTGGATGGTTAATGCAGTTTTAGGAGCGGCGCTGTATGCCCTATGTGCTACCATTATACGGATGTCGGCCGCTCGTTTTTGGATCTAAATATCTTAAAGCACTGTTTGGATCAGGAAAAGCCTTCTGGGTGAGTATAATGTTCTACTTCATTCTATAAACAATGTGAAAGCTTTTCCTTGAACACATAAGAGTCAAAGTTGAGGAGAAAGAGGCTCTGTTAACTTCTCACGGTCCACGATGGCATCTTGCTGTGATGCTGCCAAAATGCATTTAAGCTTACTATTACAGTTTCTTTTAACAGAAAACATCAAATCAATTTTGACAGAATACAAATTAGAAACAATAAGTTTAAATGAGGATGAGGAACAGACAAAATAGATATTCTATTTAATCATACTTCATACCCCCTCTGATCTACTGGACTACAGTTCCAATTTGGCTCTGGCATCCCCCCACAGAAGTCTAAATTCTGAGATTAAAATGAGAATCCTCACATTTTCACAGAATTTCCATCACATTAAATAATCTCTTAATTCTTTTTTAATTTTTTTTAAATGGCCTCCTCTGTGAATATAGAGCAATTTAACAATATTAAATACTGATAAAAGATTATCGGTTGGATTCCCGGCTCGCTCACCACAATTTATGCAGCACACTTAATCTGTGTTTGGACATATTAGCACAAACTTCATTTTAAATGAGAAAAATACAACTAACAGCAATATTAAATCAAACGCAGGGGAAATGAAATGTGTTAAACCAAAATATTGCATTGAAAAATTCAAGGTAGATGAAATACGGGAAAACTGAATATTTTTCTTCTAAAAGTAATTCAACAGGTCGAGCACAAAATGTTCTCAGCTCTTTTACTCATTTTCCTTCAATAATTTTAATATTGCAGGTCTTTCATATTAAATCCTTTTTTCCGTTCAGACAAAATCATGAATTTGCGAATACCAAAACTTTAATATATAACACTCAGTGTGACCACATGGATTTATCCTCTCAGTGCAGTCTCATTACTTCATGCCTCGTACAATCATGAAGTAAATTAAAGTTTAAGAGAGGAGTCTGTTTTCATTTAGAAAGACTTCATACATTTCATACTTTTAAATGAAGTTTAATATGAAGCTGAACTTTAATAAATGTCAGAAAAATATCGAAACTTGATAACTAATATTTAATGTTGCAGATAAATGTTAATGATGTCTGAGTTAACTGTCGATGAATGTTTTTAATGTCACGCGGACACATATTAATCATTTCAGTGATAAAGTATTTACACCTTAAATTATCAACAGTTTTGAACCAAAGGGACCAAATATTCAAAGACATGGGCTTGAAAGGACAGAGATGTTAGTGGAGGAGGTGAGGAATGTAGTTTAAGGAACCAGGATACTGCAAGAGACCTCATCCACACAGGGGTGATCGGACACAGGCGACACTGACAAGATGACAGGTGACACAATCACACAGGTGAACACACTCAGACAAGACAGGGCAAGGTACAACATGAAATAAAGAACACGACAAAAAAAGAGATGAATAAAATCAAGAGGTGAACTCACAATAAAACACAATCATGGCTAACTCATGACCTGCAGGCCCACAAGAGTCAACTTGAAACTGCCCACGAACGAGAGATGTCGTATCAAAAACTAGAAGATAAAAAAAAAAAATAAAAAAAAAAAAAACAAGGCATTTCTGAAATCACAAGATAAAAACTAGATGGTGTTAAGGCCTGTGCTCTTATGTAAATCCTTCATAAATTTTTTCCTGGAGTTTAAAGGTGTAGTGTGCAGAAGTTGGCAGCATTTTACCAACATAAACGATGAATTAATGATTTAATGTTTCTCGTTGTATGTCAAGTCAGTTGAAATAAGTGTACAATTATCCTAATAAAACTTTCAGTTCCTTTTTATTAAGTTAGTAAAGTCATTTTATATTTATGTACACGGGTCTCCCCTTTGACAATGGCATGGAGCCAAATATAACAATATGCTATTTTTGAATACAAGTCTACAGAAGTTTATAAAACCTGTAATCATCATCTTAACTGACCTATAATCTAAAAAAACAATAGTTACAAATTTGCTCTCACCTTGTAACTGTCGTAAATGACGCTCTGGTCATGATCCTTTTTGGTCCTCGCCGGCTCTTGTCAAGCTTTGTGATATAATGTTTTAATTACAGACGAGCTACTTCCAAGATCTTGAATGATGGATGTCTCTGGCTTACTTCCACAGACTAAAAGCATGCTCATTAGGTTAACTGATTACTCCTAATTGTCCTCAGTTATGAGCCTGAGTATAAATTGTTGTCTGTCTCTCTATGTGGCCCTGTGATCGGCTGGTGACCAGCTGTAACCCACCCCACCTCTCGCCCAATGTCAGCTAGGATAGACACCAGCCCCGTGGAACCCTAAAAGGGAAAAGCGGTGTAGAAAATGAATGGATGAATAAAAATTGTGATGGTCAATACCTTCGTGTTTTCTCCAATTTAGTTCTGATCATTGAAAACAGAGTACACAGAAAAAACTTTGTAGGCATTTAGGAGATAATGATGTCAGTCTTAGTTCTATTTGAAAAAAAAAAATAAAGTACAGAGTATCAGTATCATGTCAATTTGAAAAAGTTTAGTATTACCCTGTTAGAACTAATGCTACCTGAAAGTCCCCTTCCCAACAAAGTGGACCAGCGTTAACACATTTTTGAAGGCCAGTGCAGATGTCACATTGCGTTTCCTTTATGTCAAAAAAAGTCAGTAGTTCCTATATCCCAGTCTGTGAAACATGATCTGGAGCACCCTTAAAGTCAAAGGTCCTGCTGGGAAACTCAGACGACCCTTATGGCCCTGACTCTGTCTACAAACATGGCTGCTTCATCATAAATGGGAAGTAAAATCAGTCCGTTATCACCTAAACTTATAACTGAGGGTTGTTCTTATGCATTGAAATCAATTACATTGATAGTATTGTACACCATTTACTAAATGTGGATATGTTATGAAGTTTACTTTTTATGTGAAATGATCTTGTAGCATGCTGTTTATGTCAGTTATGAGCTAACAATGCTAACTGCAGCTTGACCTTCAATTGGTTGGTGTTAATCTATTAAAAGAGCTACAAAATGTGAAAACTTAATTTAAGTCCCATAAGTATTTGATCTTAGGAAAAAGTATTTAAGCACTAAAGTTACAGAATTAGTCGTTATGCTATTATCAGATATGACGTTATTCCCATATGTAAAGCCAGACCTCCAATGTAGATGGAACGCAGCTTTAGCATCACGCTAGTTTCTTTTACAAACAGCCTTTTTCATTTTTAGCTAATTGCTGACAATAAGGTCTGTGGCGTAAAAAAAGTTGATCTTTACTTTATCATGATATCTTCCTGAATGTCCCTTATAATCATCATATTCTTGAACATAGTGAGAGAGAGTAAAAAGCTAATTATCAGTCTTTTATAGAACTACAACATAGCAGTTTGACTTTGGATTAGCTACCACAATTCCAGCATACAACATCTCAAACACTGATTGAGAATAACTTTGTATTTGACCTGTAGAAGCTGGTAACCACAGCTGTGGCTGTAGTGTTTATATTATTATTCATTTAAAACAATCAGAAATGACTGCACTGGGACCTGCCGTTTTTGTAGTCATTGTTAGAAGTGTACAAGCAACCAATCTTTTAAAAACTCAGTAACACCACTCTTTATCCAAAAGGCCATTGAAAATCATATGTGGGAACAGTATGCTAATATGCTAATATGCTTAATAATCTCCCCGTTCATGAATTCATTTCTAGTGTTCTGCAGAACCCAGTCTGCTCTTGATTGGCTGACTGGTCTGCTCTGTGCTGATCATTGTGGTCATTTTAGCACTACTTAGTGCCATGTTTTCAAGGCTCTGCTTTCTTCCTACAATCTATTTTCAGCACTTGACTCACCATCCCAAATCAACGGGCTCAAACTGCTGGTGAAACAATGGTAAGATGTCCCACTGATAGGTCTATTCAGGGGGCCAGGGGAACAAGACACCTCGACTACTGATATGGTAAAAAGGGAGAAGTCCTGATGCTGTGAACTTTATGTGTTGTACATAGAAGTCCTCTACACAGAAGGCCCTTTGTCAGAGCAGGGAGTTTAGCTTTTTGCTGTAATGTACAAGCACTAACCTGCCACACTGCTGTGCCGCCCCTTTTCACATTTCCGTGTTTAAATTGTTGCATTTTGTGCATTGTGATGTATTTCATAGCAGCTTTATTTTAAAGTCCAGTCAGACATTTCTTTATCATTTTGCACTTGACCCTGCTGTTCTGCTGGTCCAAAAAAGGAACTAAAGTGATGCTTGGGTGCTGGCAGTGTTGCTACGTTGACAGTGTGAATGAAAAAGTTTTTTTTATCCATACAGGACTGAAAAATGACCATATGATTAGAGTTTGATAATATCCTCCTCCCATATTCAGGAGTTTGTATCACATCTCATAAACACCTGTCTCCGCTCTAATATGCAGTTACCTTCTGCTGTTATCCATCTTTAATCCGGGATTGTCAGCCTGTGTGTTGTAGCAGAGGGGAGCCTGCCCTCATTGTGTCACGCCGTCACAAACACTAAATGATCTGAAAGTCATCCTCAAGTTCTCTTTTCGCTGAGCTTTCATTTTTTAAAGAGTTTAGAAATTCCCCAGGTAGCTGCAGGAGAAATGTTTTCATCAGCTTGTGTTCCCCTGGGAGTGTTTAGTGCATCACACTACGCGTCTGGAACAACCAACGCTAATTAAAGGCATCATTTATCACCGCAAAAGTGTTGTGATTTCATTCCAAAGACAACATTTCAGCTTTTTAATAAATCAGCCATGATGAACATAGACAAATGAGGGGCCTGAGCACCTGTTCTTTTGCCCTTTGTTGAGGAAGTGCCCTTTTTTAGATTCTGCTTTCCTAAAACCTGAGATGGTTTGATAATGCTGGTTTCAGCTTAATGATTATTTGAGTGATTTTAAAGGGACAGTTCAGAATTTTTTATCTCGGGTTATATACAGTAACCCAGAAAAGTGAGTACACCCCTCACATATCTGCAAATACGACATCACATCTTTTCATGGGACAACACTGAAGAAATTACACTTTGATACAAATGTGCAGTCGTGAGTGTGCCGCATGTTTAGCAGTGTGAATTTAATGTTCCATCAAAAAACCACAGCCATTAATGTCTTAACTGCTGACAACAAAAAGTGAGTATATCCCTGTGTGAAGGTGTCCAAATTGGGCTCCAAGTTTCAATATTTTGTGTGACCACCATTATTTTCCAGCACGGCCTTAACCCTCTCGGGCATGCAGTTTCCCAGAGCTTTTTGAGCTGTGTGTTTTAGAGCCTCAGTTTCTTTATCTTGGCTGACAGGAGTGGCCCTAAGTGTGGTGTTTAACTGCTTTAGCTCATCTGCTTCAAGATTCAAAGTGTTGTATGTCTAGGGATTGAAAAAAATAAAACTGCACAAAGATGACAAACTTTCGTTGAGGCATTTCTGTAATTGTTGGTTGTGCTATTATTGTGAATGTGGAAAACTGCCAATTTTACAATGTTGATTAGTCCTTCAGAAAATTCCTGGTTTTGGATCTCCATGATCAGTTCTTTCTTGGACCATGATTAAGGTCCTCAGAGAATGTGTTTATAATCTGTTGAGACCTTTTTGAGCTGTATTGCTCATAGATATACAGATGGAAAGACAGACTAACAGACAAATGCAGTATTGGTGAAGGCAATAAGGTTTGCACCAATCAGGAGTGTGCTTCAGCATATTAATACAATAAACCTTAATGGTCAATTCCAATTTATTGCTCCAATCCGATTTTCTTGCTTGGAGATTACACCTGTAAATGTGGCCTGTCTGTAGACTGTGATGTGAACAGCGCATGCTCAGTTTAACATTAATGAACAGATGAACAAAGAGGAGAAAACTTAGTTTTATCATCTGTTCTGATGTTTGTCTGAGAGCAGATCAGACAGGAGCAGACTGTTCACTGACTGACGCTGTCTCGTAGAAACATACAGCAGCGTGCAAATGTGCACGGATGAGATGGACAGAGGTGGATCATCAGTGTCTCCGTGTCTGTAAACTGTTATTTTAGCCTGAGAAATCCATTCAAAAAGTTGTCGTAGTGTTAATATACTAAGTTTATTAGATATAATAATACAAACGTATGATTCATTCATGTTTATCGTTTATTGTGAGTGTAATGGAGATGCCAGTCGATCACCCAGTGCTCTCTCACTTTCTCTCATTACTCCTCCCTTTATGCATTGTTTAATATTTGTAGATGGAAAAACAACTAAAGCTCTTTATTCCAGGGAGAAATGAATGAACTTTTTAATAATCATATCTATATTAACCTCTGATTATGTTCTGTCCATGAAGTGACTTTGAAAACATTTGTCCCGAGGTGAACTGCTGCTGTAGAATGACGTCAAAGTCACATGAATGCGACCTGACTGTTCAGGCCGTGGTCGCATTCAAGAAATAAGATACGTATCTGATTTAGTACCACATTTGAAAGTGGCCTGAATCTGATTCGAAAATGTCAGATTCAGTGCGACTTGTGCTGTTCACACTGTCAGAACTATGTCAGACCAACTATGTAATTACTCGCTTTCTTCTTGAAGCAGCTCATGTTGTTGTGGCTGTGCAGACTCATCAACTTAAAGCAAAGAGAGTCATCACGCAATGACAAGTTGTTAGCTTATACAGTCTATCGTTCGTATACCTACATGCATTGAGTTGCGGTCATAAGACTGGCTGAATTACCTATAAAGTGGGCAGTGAGTGTATTATTTGCCCTGCTTGGCTCTATCGGATGTTTACAGATTAATGTTAATTTAACAATCTTACAAAGGAAGTAATTTTTTTTTTACTTTCTGCAAGCAAAAAAAGTGAAAATAAGTTCCTGTCCCTCCAAAATCTTTCACATATCTGTCCTTTTCTTAATGCACGATATTCTAATAGCTTATCATGACTGTTTATATTGATGTCTCAATAAAAGTTTAATTTAGAAGGGACATGCAGATCCTTTTGACCCACACAGAGAGACAGCAGAAACACATCAGAGGAGGCAAAGCAGATTTGTATCAGTGCGCTCTCGCCCGAGGGTCCAAATGGTAATCAATGAACTAAACAAACTTGTGTTCACACTGTCCACTCGTCTGGTGGATCTTTCAATAGTTCTTTTCAGGAAAACGAATCGATTCACTTTGATTAATGAACTGCCCGAGCACTTCTCAAAGTTAAAACTCTATCACTGAGGAGCCTCTAATGAATGTTTTCACTGTCACATCCCAGAGGCCAAATTATAGATAATCATATTCATTGAAAGATACACATAATTCAGATTAACATTACATCACAGCTTCAAAAGTTTTATTGTTTTATTGTTGGGGCTTTTCGCTAAGTAGAGCACCAATTTTTTGTAGTGTGGGCAGAGGTTCTAAAATGGTGTCTTCAGGACAGTCTGATGTGCCTTAGAAATTTGTACAGCCACAACTCTAAACTATACAACAACTAATGGAGGTGTTTAAATGCACTCTCATCAATTGTCTACACTCAGTTTACTAATACAGCATAAAGGTTTCTGATGTGACCTGTTAGGTTTAAATGGTAAATAGACTTGAGTTTATATAGCACTTTTCTAGTCTCAAAGCTGCTTTACACCGCAGGTCACACCTACTCATTCACACCCATTCACGCTCACATTCACTCACTGATGGTTCAGAGTTTCTATGTTAGTTAGTAAATTCACTGTCGTTAAGAAAGCACCAGGCAGAAAGTCACCGTGTGGAGTAACCGGAAGTTTCAAAATAAAACACAATGCACGGACTTTTGCACGTAATGTTCCTCAATTATTTGTCATTACGTCAAAACTGGAGGCACGAGTATCAGGTCAGCAGTCGGTCAGAGGGTCCCAGAGGCAACATGACACCATGGACGAAGAAAAGTGAATCGTAGAGGTACAGAAATATATAACATTGTGTACATGACACCATACATCTTTCTACACGGATATAGGTGGATAGAAGTTGAATAATTCACGAAGCTGTGTGGTTGGGACCAGCAGAGGGAACTTAGAGAAGCGAAGCAAGGTTTTGTTTATTTCTTTTCTCAGTCTATAACATGTTTTATGAGCGTGTGACATCGCTATTCTCATGAGAGCCTGTGGCTCTCCAGGGATCAGCCCTCCCCCTACGGGGCTCCACGCTGCGGCGCTCTGCGCCGCTGCGCGGCGGGGTGCTTTTGCATGCAGTGGAATTTGGGGGTAGTACATTCACGCCTTTATGCCCATTTACAGGCCACTGACGCAGCAGTGGGAGCAACTTGGGGTTAAGTGTCTTGCCCAAGGACACATTGCCATGTGTCGCCCGGAGCTGGGCCAGAACCTGCAACCTCCCGATCACTGACCAAGCGCACTATCCAACTGCGCCATCCAACTGTGTTACCTTTAGGATAAAGCATGTAACATAGTACAATCCCAACCTTCAGCCCCCATTTTCACTTTCACACCTGAAGTTCAGCAGACTCAGTTCAGGTCAGGGTTGAAACTGCAACATTGTTTAATTTTTCTCTTTGTTTTGCTTCCACACTTCAGGTATAGATTCATTTGATATCATGATGCCATTCTGTTTTCCCGCGCCTCAGATCATGAGATGTTTTGATGGAACATACTTGATACCAGACTTTGATCATCATTGTTTTTTGCATGGTCGTTACAAACAGACATAGATACATAGTGAGTAAATGAGTAAGTGTCTCGGTCTCCATGCTGTCTCACACACACACACTGGAGATCACTGGGCATCTGAGGGATACCTATATAGTGTTTGACATTCTCTACATGGTTGTGTCTATGTATCTGTTCTCTATACAAGGTCAAGCTATTTCTGGTTTTCTCTCTTCTATGGGGTTCTTCTCTTCTGCATGTAAGAACAGCAAACTTAAATATGGATCAAATAATCAAATAATGATAGATGATACATGAATCTGTCCATGACTAAATTGATTGATAAATGATTTGAAATGTTACATGAGTTAAAATTCATACTGTCAGATTCCTAGACGCCATCCTGTAAAGAGGACCAGAGGCTGGAGATGCTAACATTGATATCATTAGCCCACTATGTTTTAAATTGTCTGTGAATGCTACTTTAGCTTTTCTGTTGTGATATTCTGCAAAATCCATGCCTCAATTCAATTTCCTTTTGGCTCTTAATGCTTTGTTGTCTGGGGATGCTTCACACCAGCCATGAACTGAACTCTGAAGCAAAGAAAGGCAGCAGATTGTTTGGTGGTTAAGAGTCCATGTTTTTGCCCTACAAAATAGTTTGTGCGAGTTTTCACACCAGCCAAAAATCTACTGAACATTCCATAAAAAGCAAACCAGTGTTTGAGGTGGGTTTGAAAGCATCCTTAATGTCAAAGTGGTAATGATGAAAAGTTACAGGAGTAAGGTTATAAAGTTTGGTGATACATTTATTTTATCATGACTTTTATTAGGGTAAAATACAATGTTTGATGCAACTTTGCACACACGTCTTTCCTATAAAATGCCTTTTGTCCATGAATCCCTCTTTTTGTGCTTATACAGATGCAGCCACTTGAATTTTCCCCTCCCAGTCAAATGCCAGCTGAGTTCCAGCTGATGAGGGTCAAAATAAGTTTTTTTGTTTTGTTTTGTTTTGTTTTTTGCTTTTTTGTCTCAATTTCTTTACTTGGTGGAATTTTCCATTGTCATCAAAATTTCCATTTAGTAGTTAGGGTTATATGTTTCATGGTGGGGATCTCATTGGAGCCATGATGGTGAGCAGGTCCAATCACTTTTCTGTCATAAACCAGCCAAGACTCCAGAGCAGCTAAGAAATCAGGGGAATATCAAGTGGCTTCACCAGTTTCTGCTCAAAATGTCTGCCTGCTTGCAAAAGCATGTTACTTTGTGATTCTGGTCATATGAATAGTTGTCTCTGTCTCTATGTCAGCTCTGTGATTGGCTAGGGCCAGTCTCGGGTGTTCACTGCCTCTTGCCCATTATCACCTTGTTCAAGCTCCAGCCTCCAAAGACCCAAAAAGGACTAAGCAGTATCAAAAATAGGTGCATGGATGGTAATTAAAGGAAGTTGGGTCAATGCAAAAGTTTCTAGCCTTAAATGATGTAACTCCAACTCCAGTCTAAATGCAGAAACAGTTGAGAGAAAAATCTATAAGGACCTTCTACACAGACATATATTATCAGTTATTTTATCATGTCAGGCTGCAGAATATGCAGACTTCTGCATTTCAATTAGAGGTATATTTTTCATGTCTGTTACTTTAATGCCTTTCTGTGTCAGTCAGCACAATTGCAGGAGGTGGGAGAGGCACAAATTCAGCTTCTAAAAAGACTCCTGGAAAATTCTCTCCCTCTCTCCATGCAAGACTTGTCTCTAACCCGATTCAAACCAGTAGCTAATACTGACATTATTTTGGCACAAACAATAACCTTTCTTTAATTTAGGGTGCATACACACCCTACAAGTTTGGTCCAGACCAAACAAACTCTGGTTCGATTGATTTGAGTTGATGTGAAAGCTCACATGAACTTTTGTGTGGACCAGAGATCTTAACTCTGGTCAGCCTGAAATCAGAGGGTCTCGGTTCACTTCACAGTGATGTGAAAGCCATCCAAGACAAACAAGGGCAAAACAACTAAAACACAACCCAAAAGCAGCAAATTGTGGCTTGAAATAAGCAAGCTAAGATAGCATTCACTGACAATATTGAACATATTGTAAACTTAAGCATTGCTAGCACCACCACACTCCAATACTCTGCAGTGTTTCCCCTCTAGTGTATTTGGGAGGACGCCCCGTCCCTCCAACAGACACACCTGCCCTGCTTACAGGATTCAGACAGATGTTGATTTTAAAAAATCATATTTATTTCGATCAAAGTTCTGATGACAGAGATTCTTATCAAATAAAAAAAGCCAACTAGAGTTTAATGTTATAGTCTAATGTTGTGTCGCTATGGTTTGCTTATTTTCAATAAAATGCATTTTTCCTCTCCTCTCTGCCAAACACCTCCTCCCCCGCTCCTCTCGCACAACACCGATGAGCCGCGCGGCAACCAAACCGCCTCTCTGCAGGCAGAGTCCCCCCAAAATGCAGTCTTTTTTCAAGCGGCTGCCAACACCGCAGTCCAAGATGTAGCGGTGATTCAGCGAACGTTAGAGCAGGGGGCCACCTAAAAGTGTCTCACAACACTCCCTTCCGTAAAAACAATTCAGTAGAAATGCTTTCCCAAGTCCAGTTTTTCGATAGTTCGATATGATTGGCTGCTACCAGATGACTGCAGCCAGAAAGATCAACACAATGGACTCTGAGCAGTAGGGCAAAATCCGTGCGTGTGCTCTTTGGCGGCAACCACTTCTGGGTCGTACCATGGCGGTCAAAACCGCTTGCTGTCTGCGGCTTGTCCTTCATTGAAATGAAGGACAAGCGGCAGTGTGAAATGCCACGTGGCAGTGTGAAAGGGCATATAAAGACACAGACACACACATACTCAGGTGGCGGAGGAAGGAGCGACCATAACGGTTAAAAAAAAAAAAAAATTTAAACGAACATTAATGGATGACCAGAAGCTTACCAAACAATCTCTGCAAGCAAAAATCTCAGCATTTTAAAGGAATATTACACCCAAACGTCTACGCACGCTCCCTGCACTATGTAAGCCGCGGCAGACCAATCCAGACGGCTTACGTAGTGCAGGGAGCGCGCGTAGACGTGCACTGCGGAAGTACGCTATAGCACTGTTTAGGCTCGAAAAATGTACTAAATGACCTCGTTTCGAATTAATTATGGACGTTACCTGCTCAGGACACTTGGATTACAGCAAACGAGCAGTATGAAGGAAAATAGGCACGTTTTTGTGGACTTTTATGGACCTTTTTCTTCGGGCTCCGTCGTCCCCTGTTAGATGGACGTTTGTTCACAGCGAAAATCACCCCGGACCTCCAGCTGCATTTGAGACATCAAAAAAGTGCTCCCGAGTGTTGCACAGCATGAGGGTGAGTAGAAAATTAAGGCATATCATTCTTTGGGTGTAATATTTTTTTAAGCCAAACTGCCCTTAGCAAGAAGGGAAGCACAGCTAGCAGTGTAGGAAACTTTCAGCATGTAGTTTCTCCTTTTTGTCAGTCACTATAACTTTATTAAGCATGATTCATCTTCTCTCCATCTGCTGAGCTTACATGGTTACATGAAATGTTACATTCTTCCTGTTTTTTTAATACTTTTATACTTTATGCAGTGTATTTTCCAAAATGTTTTTGAGAATGTTGTAGTTGTATGAAAAAGTGCTCCATTGCAAAAAAAAGTGAAGAAAAATCAGTGTTCACTATTTATTCAGATCTAAATGCTCTATAATTATGATAATCCGGAGCACTTTTGACGGACCACGCCCCATCCAGCACCAGTATCCCCCCCCCGACAATGAACCTAGGGGAAACACTGCTCTGTGTATGGTTGTGCGATGCTCAAGTAAATGTTCCAGTGTTACCTGTTACAACTTGAATGCAACTTTATCTTTATGTTATTGAATACTCCCAAACTACTTAAAGCTAAACTGTGCTATTAGTAAAAGCATGTTGTGTTTTTCCAGGTCATAGTGCAACAGTGGGCTGGGTAGAAAGAGCAAAGATCCCAAATAGTCTAACTTGGCTACATCATGCAGCATTTAACAGGCTTTGGTCAACATGATAAAGTGCAGTGTGAGAGCAAACTTAACCAAACTAAACCCTGAACCAAATCACTTTGTGTAAAGATGACCTTAAAGAATTTTCC